>CM042441.1:13059731-13307231 GCA_023631565.1 Gymnocephalus cernua
CAAAAGTAGTTTCATTATGGGGCACCCTGGTAGTTCACTGGGTTGAGCATGTACAAAGGCTCAGTCCTTACTGCAGCCGCCGGTGGTTTGATTTCGATGTCATTCCCCCCCGGCTGTCTTTTTTTGCTTTGTTTCCTTTGTTGCCAAATAACCTTGCATATTAATGTGAAACTGTGACAATATTCCCCCACATAACAAATGATAAAGGCATGTTAGAAAAAGCTAAAATAATCAATAGTTTGAGCCTCAGCTGCAGTTCTATCTGTGGGTTTGAACTCTTCAGAAATCATAATGGCCATAAGGGAAGTAAAAGTAGAACTGTTCTTATGCTTACATTGATAGTACTCCTGAAATCTTTTAAGTATGAAAGGAAATGAGGATTTAATACCATTGAGATAGATTTTCACACTTAACTTAAATGTAAATTGTTCATCACACCTAACTGTGGTTTGCTTTTGCTTCAAGGAGTGGAGGATGGTCAGACTGTCAGAATGCCAGTTGGTAAGAAGGAGATCTTCATCACATTTAGGGTAAGTATCTACCTCAACTCCTTAATATCAGTACAGATCTCACAACAAACCCAGAAATAAAATGAATGAAATGAATTCCCTCTTCATCAAGTGCATGTTCAGGTCAGAGCCGCTATAATGGGATTGTCCTGTGTAATGTACTGTAGGTGTGTGTGGACTAGTGAGAGGCACTGAGCTGTCTGAGCTCTTTGACTTAGAATAAACACAGTTCAGACAACCCTTGGTGTGCCGCTTCTTGAGATTGGGATGTTTTGATACCACTTGTGATTGGTTGTTGTTGTTGTTCTGGATTCAAGGTCCAAAAAAGTCCTGTGTTCAGGAGGGACGGCGCAGACGTCCACTCTGACCTTTTTGTCTCTGTGGCGCAAGCTATCCTGGGCGGCACGGCCAGGGCACAAGGCCTTTATGAAACCCTGAACTTATCAGTAAGTAGAAGCGCACATTCTCAGGTTTCTCCTCCAATGGGGAAACATCACAGCGTAATAAATGACTGGATTTATTCCTTGCTTTCAGATCCCTGCAGGCATCCAGATAGACCAGAGGATTCGTCTGTCAGGGAAGGGGATCGCTCGCCTCAGTGGCCATGGCTTCGGAGACCATTATGTCCATGTCAAAATAAAAGTTCCCAGGTAAGACTTCACAGAAAAACGCATAACTTGTTCATCTTTTTGTCCTTGTAAAAATTCCATCTGCTGCATGTATACCAGATGGGGACATGAGAGGGCTTTGTGATTGAATACCATAAAGAAATGGGATAAAAAAACTGTTTCCCAATCACAAGGACTATAGATATTGTTTTCCTGTGCAGGACACTGACAGACAGACAAAGAGCTCTGCTAATGAGCTACGCTGAGGAGGAGACGGATGTGGAGGGGACAGTAAACGGTGTCACTAACACCACCACAGGTAAGAGGACAATGGCACCAACTGACGTTGCTGTTACTTTTTTCCTTTTTTACCCGTCCCTGTAGTCCTGTTTTTTTTTTTTTTTTGCTGCTATGCATCTCTGATCTGCTGAAATTGGGGTTTAGAAAAGAGAGTTTTATTTAGTCTGGCTGATGCAGTGTTAATCTCTGTCCAGGTGGGGGAAGCAGTGGTAAGCAGTCTGAGGCAGGGCAAAGCGAGCATGACAAGAAGGAAGGAGAGTTGAAACAAGAGGGGGGCTTCTTCTCCAAATTAAAGAAATTGTTTAGTTCTTTTTGACAGCTGCAAACCAGGTAGGACTAGTATTGATTTATCCCAAATTATAATTTTTTTTTAGTTCAGTTCTTCACAAATAATTGTGATGCATTATGCAACACTTTAGTTTTTGGTTAACTTTTTATTATCTGGTTTGTGGCTGTCACATAAAAACACTGATGCATGCACGCCTGCATTCACCTGGATGCCCTGAATGTCTGTTTTATATGTTGTTGTTTTTGAAACTGGGACTGCCTTGCCAGTTCAATCTCTCCTTTTTTTTATTTTTTTTTTTATTTAAAGTTCAATTTACCAAGAGTCCATTTGACAACATTTTTCCTTTTCCTTCTTCTTAAAGGTAAAAGGTCCTCCTGGAACTGAGAAGCTTCATCAGTAGATCAGAATGCAGAAGGGAGGACAGCGTTAAGCAAGCACAGTCACCTTATAAAGGGACAGGTGGCTAAGGAGTATTGGGCGTAGGATGAGGCCTATTAAGGTTCTGGATGGATCAGTACGGACCGACCTACCCAGCCCTGCAGTGAATAAGACTGAGGATCACCTGCTCTGTTCCTCTGCCATTGTAAATCCACACACAAGAGGATGTGTCACCGCGCCAGTCACCTCTCCAGTCAGACGTCCGTTGTGGCCATTGACTTAATCATTTATCATAGCATTTGGTGTATGTTGGTTTTTGTGTTGATCCCCACAAAAAACATGGTAGTGATAACAGAATTCATGTGTACAGAAATACATTATTGTATTGAAAAAGACTACAGATTCAAGTTTTATTTTGGATTAAATGAACCTCTTATTAATCCTTTTGTTCTGTATGCTTTGGTTGTGTTTTCATGAATGCTTGAATTTCCCCCACAATTCTCAGCACTGTCAGTCCTAACAGGTTGAACATCATCAACTACAGGTCTACCTTTGAGTAGACGTGTGTTGGACAGTGTAGAGGTGTGTTTGCAGTGGAAAGTTAAACTTTGGCTTTCCTGATCTGTGAACACTGACCACACTCTTTTCCTCTTAAGAGAATTCTGCACCTTCATTACATTTGTACATTGTTTTGGATCATACAGTTGCATCAATGTGTCGCATAGAAAAGATATACTGTACATCTATAATAAAGCTATGGTCCGGAAAAGCTTCTGTTTTATATAAGTCACTAAAGAAGTAGCATGCCGAGTGCTTTGACTCTGTCTAAACAAAATAATATTAAAAATATTTATACATATTGTTCATCCTAATTTGGATACTATATAATGCAGTCCAAAGCGCCACTAAATTGCTTCCAAGAAAGTCCGAACATTAGAAACACCAAAGGTTATTTTTTGCAGAGCTATTAAATTGTGAATGTGTACCTAATAAACTAGCCTGCATTTTTACTTTTGAATTAATCGATTGGCATCATTTTTGAAGTAATTTTCTGTGGACAATGTTTGTGGTTCTTTCTCCAACACTTGTTAAGCCCTGCGAGGCTGTTCCATGAGACAACTTACACAGCTCAACTGCTGTGAGCTAAATGCTAGTTTTTGCATGCTTAATTGCTCACAGCAACAATGCTAATAAACTTATTTAGCTAGCAGGTATGTTCCCCATTTTAATTGTGTGTGTTAGACAGACAAAATATAAAATACAGTTGAGGGGGAAATTAGTTTGCAATTATTTGGTCATAAATCAAATTGAAATTTTGACCTGATGATGTCGTTAGAGGAAAAAGTCAGGGGATCACCAAATTCATCAGGATTCATCCTCAGGTCCATGAGCATCTGTACAAAATTCCATGCCAATCCATCTAATAGTTATTGTAACATGTCTGAACCAAAGTGGTGGGCTGACTGACCAACATAGCTAGCATGGCTAGTAAAAATGTCAAACAGTATAATCATATTACTCTGGTTATATAATTTATAATATTGGGGATGTAGTGCTGACATATGTTTGGAAACTTTATGGATTCATCTGGGATCTTTTTGTCTGAACCGTCTTCAAGACCTCAAGGTGTGTGCCAAGAAACTAACACTAAACAAATGATGCATTAAATATAATCTTTTAAGATTTGTATATTGATTAAAAACACCAGTCCAAATCAATCACCTTTATTTCAGCCTTCAGCAGGAAAACAAAATGTAATCTATTACACACAGCACAGCATTCTCCTGCCGTTTCACTCATACAATAAGAGTATTCTAGCCAAACACTATAAAGCTTTGTCCAGTTAGATATACACAAAAGGAATTAACTGCATAGTTAATGGAAACAGAATTAAAAATCAACATGAATTAGTCAAGCATCCCACTCTCTTTAATCTAAGGTTTAATCAATGACCAAAACTACCTGTACTCCTGAGATTCAAGTAGGCGTCTCCTCAGTACGTCCAAAAATACTGTAGTATTTTTACACATCACACTGGCATCAAAAGAATTGAAACATAAACATAAAATATGGACATTGAACTATAGTATATTAGGGCAGTCCCTGTTTTAGTCCTCCATATGCAATGCATTGTATTGCCATCTAACTGCAGAATGAACCTGAGACTCAAATACAAAATGCATCATCACTTAGGTTTCCATGTCTGAACAAATCTGAACGCGTTTTGCTAATAAAATAAAATACTGTGCATATATACATATACATATTTTCAGTAGGTTACCTTAGGTACTATGTGTTAAACAAATCCAAGCAACAACAAAAAAACTGCTTGGAAAGATAAAGCAAAGTTGATAAAATGTCATTACTGTGTCAGAATAAAAATTAAAACTTTAATTGCAAAACAGTGCAATTACACTGCATACAGTACACATAGCACGATATAGTCCTCCTTATTTATGTTAGATGTTAGAGCTTATGTTAGAGCTGTGCCCTATTGGGAAAGTTGTTCCCAACATACAGTATAAACAAAAAATGACTAATGATTACAGTTGTAGTGATAATGCATACTAGTAAATAAGAGCTGAGCTGCTGAAGGACATACCTATAAGTACCTAACCTGAAGTAGTTCATAGTAAACCACAGCATTCAGACACATATAGCCTTCATGAAGTCAAACTATTAACATTACAAAGGAAACATTTTCTTACCAAACAGCTGCAATCACCTCTGTTAACAGCTTTGTCCTAATATAGGCTCATGTAGCAGGTCAAATTGATCCTTCATTTTGGATGGTTAAGCTATGCATTTAAACAGGCAGTTTTTGTTTTTGTTTTAAATACAAGATGCCATATCATATCATTCTGCAACAGATAAATAGTACATTTGAACATGCATCAGTAGACAATCAAATATCCCGTATATTCACTAGTATCTGAAAGATGTTTATTAATCATACACTTGTCAAAATGTAGGTGTGCTAAATTTTGAAAAATTGCTATCCTCTGTCTCACAGTACACCTGAACAAACTTTTTGGAAACATCTGAGGTCATGTTTGAATCATGAAATGTGAAAATGGATTTAAAGAAGAACATAACTGCACATTATCTTTGCAAAATCAACACAGCAGTCAGCGGTATACATACTGCATAACATGTGCATAGTAGGTTTTAACATGTTTTTACTATGGTTACCATGAATTAATTTTGATAATCCATTCATCACTAGTAACTGATTTATTACTGTATAGCCAATTGCACATGGGCAGTATCTATAAAAGTCACCATGCTTTATCAATCTTGCAGTTTTATTTCAAATTGGGAGAAAATGTAATTTCACAACAAATTAGCTATTAACACTGTGTGCTTCCACGATGAACTCAGAAAACAGCTTTAGAAGGTCTTGTGATACGACCAAACACGTAGGAAGGACACAGGATGGAGGGATAGTGCAGAGGAGGTAGAGAAATAAAAAGCCGGGTGGATGAATTGTAACAAGGTGTGGCTTGATGGATGGATGGATGGATGGATGGATGGAATTATATTGATAACATCCAAATTTATTTCCTGACAGCTAATATTATTAGCAGCAAACATGTAACATTAAATAAACTTGGACCCGTTCAGAATGTTTGCATGGAACTATTAAATGGTGTACAGTGTGAGGGAGTTTTCTTGTCTCCTTACTGTCCTTCCTTCTATGGTTCGCCTCCCTCTCCCTTACAGCTGGATCACATCAGATACCATGCAGCCAATCCAGCCAGAGCAGCAAACCAAGCGGCAAACAGGACCTGCCCTGTTGGGTGTCGGAGTACGGCCATGGCAAGCTGACAGGCGTATGCTGTTCCACCCGACGCCGCTGTGACACAGAGGGAGCATGAAAGTAAACTTTCTAACAATAGCTTTATAAAAGCTTTATCATGGCACAGTGGTACAAAGAGAGAAGAATATAATCATACCCATTTTGGCAGCATAGTAGGGACACTTGCTGATGTCTCCACCCATTGCCCCATGGACGGGCATGCCAGCATCTAAAGCATCCTCCTGGATGGTTTTACCGATCTCGTCCAACTCCTCAAACACCTGCCAGCACAAACATGTAAGGTTATCAAGCTTGTTCCACGCTGTATATTCTAGAAATTGTTCGTGGATGACACAACCAGACAGGAATGTCTGTTTTTGGCTAATCCAGCAAAGTTAACACCTGAAAAATCTAAGTATCATCATTAATAATCACACTCACTGATGTAAAAATCATATAAAAATCCAATACTGCCATAAAACAGAGATATTAAAGGGATAGTTATTGTGGCATAAAGGGTATGGCAATATCTCTGATAGTAGACAAATTCCTTTGTCTGACAATATATATTGTCATATCACTTAATTCTACATTCAGTAATTACCAAGGTACAATCATTCTTCAACAATAGAGTAAGCATAACACAGTATTACATATGCTTTAGCCTTTTGTATTAATAATTCTCTGACTTTACAGTTGTAGTTGTGGTTATAAACCTAATATCAATAATGACTTGCCTAGTCTTTACATAGAATGTTTGCATGTAAAAGAAAAGACTGACTGTGAAACTTTTAGTGACCTTAAGGGAAAATGTTCACATGAAAGTCTTAATCAAAATGCATTTCCAATGCTATTTCATTAGGATAACATTAGACGATGACAGTTATACACATAATAAAACCTTCAATACGTGTATAAAAATTCAGTAGATGACCAAAACTGGCACAAGCAGCACACATCTACTGCAAGAAAATCCTCCTTTAACCACCAGGGAACAAATCACCCACCACTAGTGTTTCCAAACATAGCTTCCATTTCTTCAATTCTCTATCTCCCCAACCTCCATTCCTTGTCACTGGCCTCTCACCTCCATGTTGAAGTGAAAGGCCTTGACAGCCTCTTCTACCAGCCTCTTCTTTGTTTCCATGTTCAGTTCCAACTCGTTCATCCGACTACGGTACAGCTGCTTGAAAGCTTTGGCACTATGGATGCCATCAAACTGATAGAATTCCAAGCCTTCCCCGGTGGGCGGCAGCTTCATGGCTCTCTGCGCCACCTTCTTTAGCACCTGGCCCCCGGACAGGTCCCCCATGTAGCGGGTGTAGGCGTGGGCCACTAGCAGCACTGGGTCCTCCTGCCCTACTTGATGAATACGGTCTACATAGCGTTGGGTGGCCTGGGAGCAGCTGACTTGGCTCTGCCAGTCAGGGCCGTAAAAGTACTCGAGGTCACGGGCCAGGGCCTCGTGGCGATGCAGCTCTGAAGGAAAATAAAGAGGGGCAAAGTGGGGGTGGTCTTTGTTCCTTTCAATCTCCTCCTCCATTGCTGTATAAGTATAGTAGAGTGCCACAGCGCCAAGCTGAGGAAGCAAGAAACATTTATTTACTCATCTTGCTTGTTTAGTAAAGCACTATATTTTAACAATCTCCAATCTCCGTAATTCTTTTCAGACTGACCTTGAAGAGCTCTTTGCGGATGCGTCCCCTGAGGAAGTCTTTCACAAACTGGGTGTTCTCAGCCTTTTCATGAACCTCCTTGGTCCCTGCTGCCAGCACCTCAGACAGATCCTCGGGACTGGGAAAAGAAAAGAGAAAAATATGAGGTATAATGTATATTTGACAGAACCACAACAACAATTTTTTTTATCTTATTACACTGTTTCTATGATGTTACAACAACACCAGTGGGATATCTACCCGAGAGTGTCTTCTTTTTCGTCATATACCAGCCCTGCTCCATTGGACACATTGGCTGTTGCCTCCATCTTCTCTGCTGATTTTAGTGGTGTGTTGCTGTCGGCCAGTTAGTTCACCCTAGAATCAGTGAAAGACGTAAAATTAGCATTATATTTACATTAAAAATATATGGCATCAGTCAAAACTTTCACCACATTGCACATATGAATCTTGAATACAATAGTAACTTGTGTAAGATTGCGTTTTCAGAATAAACAAGGGGAAAATAACAAGAGGACAAAGTCAGGCCGTAGCTGCAGTGTTCCCTGTGGTTCTAGAGGTCTGAGGTATTGTGCACCAACACAATAACACACAGGAGCAACATATATACTATACAGTAGTACATTATTAATTACAACTTGCCTAGAGTCAGGGAGAAAGGCCACAAAACATAATTTAGACTAAACACAATAAAGTACACCTTTTCTCTGTAGCTGTTGTTGTCGCTGAGATGAGGGTTAAAGGAAAGATGTCTTCTGTCAGTTGATTCAGCTGCTTAAAGCCTTAGAGCTTAATTCAGGCTTAGTCCAGGCATGAACTTCATGAACACAGTCAAACAAAAAGCAGCTCACACAACACAGCACAGGCCTTGTAGTCCGGTAAAGTCAGAAATATATTCACAGATTCAAACTACTGCATACGTTTATTTTTCAAAAGTAATACTATATTAATTATATAGTAATACTATAACCAGCAGGAGATTGTGTTATGTGTTAAGTAGTTTTGTAGAGATTAATCTATTAAATATTAAAATTTAATATTTTCCCCAATAAATATTGCTCAAAATTATGCAAGAGCCTTTTTTTTTCAAAAGTAAGTGTTAGTATAGCTTGCAGGAGGCTAGCGGCGCGTTATTCAACCGGTTCAATCTCACGGTTTCCGGGTTTAAAGCGATATGCTACCGTTTGTTGAAACAGGGCTTATCACGGTCTACCCTAGCTGTAGATAGGTGGGCCAATGCATATTTTGTGCATATATTGTTTTAGTCCAGTGGCCGCTAGTTAGCTTAGCGTAGTGAATGGAATCCTATGTTGCCGGTTAGCATATTGTGAGTAAAAGTGAGCCAACAAAAGACAAAAAAACAACCTAATTACTTGCACCGAGACAAAAAAAACGCGTTGGCCCACCTATCTACAGCTAAGGGAGACCGTGATAAGCCCTATTTCAACAAACGGTGGAGTATCCCTTAAGGTAATGTTTCCTCAAAACAGTGTGAAGCGATGTGCAATGGACTTTGAAGTATGTTTTATCCAATACATCCATGGTTTTATCCTGTTTGGTGGATGTTTCAGAGGTGTTACCCAATCAGCAGCGACTTGTGGTATAAAAAGGCAGGTTCAACGCAATCATACATCCATGAACACGCCGTTTCAGTTTAAGTAACAGCTTTGGTATGTTTTATTGGGACTAAACATGCACCAATTTTGTGTGAAGTAGTTTTGGAGACACTATTATCTAATAATTAAACTATTTAATATTTCCCCCAATAAATATTGCCCAAAATTATACATACACTTTTTTAAGTAACGTCAAGTGCTGTAACGTTAGTATAACCAGCAGGTTTAACGTAATTTTGGTGACACAACTTTGTATAATAATGAAGCTATTAAATATGTTTGTTGTCTCTTCGGTGTTGCACTTTGTAGACGGTCCCTGCTCATAGACCAGTATTCTTTGTCCAGGTCAGATTTACGAATTATTTTGATGAAAATGAGGTTGTAGCTCGTTATCTAGCTAGCTACCTTACCACAGTAGGAAAGACGCATCGTTTGTGTTTTAATAACGTTTCGGTGATGAATTACTGATCCCGGAGGTTCGAATCTGTGAAAATCTTTCCAACTTTACCGAACTAACGTTAGGCCTTCTGGTGTTACCACAAATCCCAAAGAATAGTATTGTATAACGGTGAGTTGTTACAGTTATTTAATCCAGTTCAGTTCCTCAATCTAATCAGAAATCATAATCTCAAGCCACCTTTCATCGACATTTGAATACGTCTCGTTTGTTACTTTTTGCGGTAACATCATCTAAATGGCTAGGAGTATCGTTTTGAATACAACAGCTAACTTGACGCCATAGATGGCATCATCTGTGGGATGACGCTAGCTAAATAAACTAATAGCTAGCTAGCATTTCAACAAGCTTAACAAACTTAAGATGTGACGAGCGGCGTTACATTACATTTTAGGTAGAGATGGGCAGGTGATTCCGAAGGGTTTTTTCAGTCCTGCGAAGCTCACTGTTGTACTATTGTGTCGGAGCTTGTGTCTAAATGAGGAATAGGCCTAGCACGTGAACGGTGACGTCCGACGCTTTAAACGTGACTGCTTCAGAAAGTGCTGCACTCAGTTCGACTGTTTTGAAAGTTTTGGTGCTATACTATGTTATTATGCTAAGTGGGATAACTGAGAAATATGGCGATGCACACTAACAGGCCATGCTATAACATATACTGATATTATAGCAATATGCTTTATTTTTTTTATTTAACCTCTATTTAACCAGGAAAGTTATGAAAAACAAGTTGCTGTTTACAGTGGCGGCCTATGCTCTCTTGTAGCAATTGATGCTTTATACAAATTAGTGCTTCATCTTGTTGAAAGGCAAACTGTAGCCTATTGATCGATCACAAGACAACCTTGAGTTGTTGGCAAAAGGTTTTTGTTCGACAGTTCATACCATTTTCTCATGCAGGCTAGAAGAGAATTATACCACAAGATGGCATTCCCAGCAAATACCATGGTTTGGCAGGTTACAGCTTCCCAAACAGTTTGAATGCTTTTTTTTTTGGGCTAATCCATAGGTGTAGTTTGATTAACTAAAAGTACACACATTATGTAATGTTATGATTGTTTTTTCTATATATCATGCATGAGATGTTTCCGTTTATTCACGGAAACATTTTCATTCTTCCATCCTTCTTGAAAGTAAGACCGGAAATTAAACATTCCTAATTTCTCCCCCATGTCAGATAAAGTACCCTTTGGCAACGCCGTCTGTTGTTCTCTAAGGCTACACTGAAATTATTACAAAGATGTAATTCTGACATAACCACATAACAATGTCATTATCATGCAATTATCTCCGTTGTGACAGTGTTTATTGCAGTGTTGTTAATTTGGCTCATCAGTTCTTATTTTATAGTGTATAGAGTAACCCAGGGACAGTCTTTCTTCTCTTCCTCCTTTACACAGGGCTACCTGAGCACGACATCAACACATTTAAAGCTGTAACAGATTGACTCTTGCTTGTGGACACTTCAGTAGAAACATGTCTGTCAACACAAAGCTTATACCTTGTATTAGTTAGTTTTCCATAGTTTAATAATCTCAAATCATAATTTAGCAGAACCAAAGATACAAAAAAAATAGTAAAGCTACTTTTATGGAATTAAACTGAGGAGTTGGGTATCTGGACCCACAACAAATCTCAATACCAAATGCTCATTGTTGAGTCAAACACAAAAGAAACAAATACATGAAAGGTGTGAGATTTGCAGAGCTGTACGGGGACAGAACTGGAGAAGGGCACATCATGAGCTTGACACAAGTGTACTGCGAATACAGAGCGTACTGTGTACTTACAATGAGTGCTTTCAGATTAACAGGTGTATGTCCTGAGCCGGCCCCAAAACACAGAGTCAACCAGAATATTTGAGTAGTTCTTCAGTTGTACATAAAACATCTTGGTCGGTCCCTCTGGGACAAACAAAACAAGTGTCCTTCCTGTTATCTTGTTTGTGACATGCTGTTGGGGTACTCTGCCAATTACAGATCATAGTTTAATAAGGATGTTTCAGGTGTTTTTGTGTACATATGATTCACGCAGGCTGCTCATAAATTATGTACGAGGTAGATGTTTGTTTGCTGAGCAGATTTGTCCATCGGTGAATGAGTGTACGTCCATGCATAAGTGTTTGTGTGCGTGTGTGACAGAGCCTGATATTAGTCTGGCAGCCGGCTGCAGTGTCAGATGCAAGGTTGGTTGAGCCACAGGAGGCTGGTGGGGGGAAAGATGAGCTAACAAGATGATTCACTTCCCTCCAACAGGGCCAGCAAGCTGTTACCACTACATTAAATTGCTTTGGTAAGTGATTCTGTGCCACTGATGCAGTTTAATAAGAGATGGGGGAGGCTTGGTCTAGAAGTTCTGAAAGGGGAAAGATTGGCAACATTCATATCCTCTTGGATGCTAATTTGTGCATTTAGAGAGATTCTCACAAAACAAAATGTTTGACTCCTTGACTCTATTTTGCTGCCATTTGGTTTTGTTTGTCACTTTGGTCAGCTGAGGACCCCAGATGTGATATGCTGATGGCTTGGACAGCTTTCAAATGCTGCATCAAAAACGCTCACATAAACACACTGAAATGCAGCAGGAGGTCCATTTCACCGTACCACTCGTTGACATAGCAGCTGTGATCTGATGCTTTTGATCACATCATGGAAATCAGTAAAGCAGAATAAATGTGACTAATATAGGAGGGAAACATCAAAACAACATAAAACTAAAGAGCAATAAAACAAAAGACAAGAATAGAAAAATGAAACGTCACACTATCTGTTTTGCACATCACCACAGGGTAAAATGTGAAATGGAAATAAAGTTAAATAGACTTTAAAAGCAGATATTTTGACTTGTCAAATGTGTGACTGTTAACATCATCAATTGCTACATGAGATGTGAGTTCCCTGAGCAGCTCCTTCAGCAGCAGACTGCTGCACCCTCAGTGCAAGAAGGAGCGCTACCGCAGGTCCTTCATTCCAGCAGTAGTCAGACTCTAATGTAGTACTGCTAGCTGTCTCTGCAATACGAGCCATCACTGGACAATATTCTGCACTATGCATATTTATATATTTATTACTCTCTGTTACCTTCAACTGTGCAATATGTCATCTCTACTCATCCGCACCTTACTCACCTGTATAGCTGTGTTTATAGACTGTATGTTTATATAAGGGTCTTTATTGTGTAAATATGTTGGTTTTAGGCTATTACTATTATTCAGCAAGAAAGGAAAATGGCAATGATCACCGAGGAGACACGCCAGTCAAATGAAATGAAAAAACAGCCATTAAATGAATCATGCACCTCATGTTTTTAATAATGTAATTTCAATAAAATGCAAATTGGCTCTTTTGTTACTATAGTTTCACCAGTATTGTTACTGGCTGATAAAACAGTGAGAATATTGGGAGCATGACAGAAAAGGTTTGGGAAGCACTGATCTTAGCCATTCTAATTGATTGTAACATTGCATCAGATATTTTGTTTGTACTTTTATCATGACTAATAATCATACAGTCTTCTAATTGACAATCTACTGTAGCCTATAACAAAACACCTTATTTTGGTGTGAGGAGCATGATCTCAGGTCAAGCATTGTCGGTAATTTAGAAAACAATGCTGATTACTGCGACTTCAACTTCCCTGGTGTTCTATGGGAAAGAGTGCACAAATCAGATGAAATGGACAAGATGCTTTGACCTATGGCAGATATAGGCTACTGATGTGGTCAACAACTGTAGCCTACTAGCTACATCTGTGTATAAATAATTTTGCCTCAGTGTTGAGGCTTGGTTCAATAATTTACAATGTTTCATACAAAAGCAATTATCCTAAAAAAGTCATATCCTGTTTTTATTACAGGACAGCAATTGTTAAAAAAAATGAAATAGGCTACATGGGAACAGAATTACATAATTTAATTTATGCTGTTATCAAAATGACTGTTCTTTAGAGTAATAATTTACAAGTGGTAATAGCCTACACATTTTATGACACATTTGTGTATGAGCGCAGGACCTGATTCTGATTAAGAAAAGGTGCGAGCAGAGTCTTCGAATTGATTCCTTTTTTCTCATCCTTCTCTCTGGTGGTAACAAAAAATCATTGCACAGCTCATAGCCTAAAATCTTCATACCGTACTGACAACATAGACAGTATATAGAACTGACAACCGTACGTGATGCAAATGAGCTGTTGTGGCAACATGGAGGAGCAGCGTCCCTGGTAACAACGACACTTCTCGCGAGAAGTGAGCACTTGATTACAACGTGTTTGATCGAGTTAAGTTAAAAATAAAAATAAATTAAGAAATATACGGTATTAATTTGCTGCAGTGTTAGACCAATGTCATGACGATGATACCCTTTTGAACATATTTACATGCATCACGGGGACTTTTTTTCCCACCACCGGAGATGTGACTTCCGCATCCGCTACGTTTTCGATTTCGCGGGTGATCATCACAGAAAAGCTATCGTTTTAATGGAAAGATGTCAACCAACGAGGTATTTCCATTTTGCGCCTTTGTGACATATCGGCATTTTCAGTAAACATGCTAACGTTGATTCATATTTCTAAACCAACAGTTTGTTAATGGTTTGTTGCGTGTTGTCACGGCAGAACAAAGTCACCACAGCGCGACATCCAGACACAAGCATGTCACTGCTGTTTATGGTTGAGCAAGCTATCAAGTCATGCAAAGCTGAACAAGCCAAGATTAACGACAGTATACAACTCTACAGAGAACTATTACAGACCTTGTAAGTACATCTGAGATATTCACCACACTGTTTTATCAGTGCTCAGACTTTAATTCAAAGTTTAATGTTACAACAACTCCAAAACATGTCAAAGAAAAGTATTTATATCATTTATATTGTAAGAATGTACGTTAACGTATGTACATGCAAAAATAATAAATAATAGATGCAGATGTTTGATCTTTTGTTGCGTCTTGTGTGTTAGACCTATACCATGTTTACCTCTCGTGTCACACAGATAGCAAAACATAGTCAAAGGTTATCGAAGTTATCAGATTGCATAAGTTGAATATCTGTGCAACAATGCACTTACTCGGCGCTGTGGCTTAGTTGGTTAAAGCGCCTGTCTAGTAAACAGGAGATCCTGGGTTCGAATCCCAGCAGTGCCTTTTCCAGCACTTGAAAGATTCACTTTCTCCACCACTGTAAAAATACAGGGACAAATTCAGTTCCTAGTGTGTATATGTGCTACATGTCCAAAGAAACACACTTGTTGCGAACTTTACAGTGATACCAATGTTTGTTGTGTTGAATTGTTTCAGCTGAATCAACTATCATTTGGGATCTGTGGTAAACTGCATGTAGGCTATCAAGAGTAAAATTTTAATTCTATCAACAGAAAAGTCTATAAAAACCACAAGTTTCATACAGAACTGCAACTATGATGTTGCCAGTTAACACTAAAAGTCAAAATTGTAAGTTATTTAGTTACTTGTGCAAATATGATTTATTATTATATAATATTGTTGCCTAGTTGTGCTCCTCTTATTGTGCTCCTCTTGGTTATTTTGAGTGTGTATGAAGTCTTTTCCTCGCAGAACGCCACAACCAAAGACGGACTGTGATGAGTCAGAATGTGCAGATGGTGCTGCTATAGGTAATTTAAAAATATGAGTTTGTTTGTCAGGTAACTGTAAATTAGTTAGCTTTAAAGGCAATGTTTCCATCTATTTTCCCTCGCTTTATGTTAAAAAGATTCTAAAAAATGGGATCAAACATCACATGTAACGTGATAAAATAAAATGTGCATTTTATGATTTTAAGTTAATGCAGCTAAGTAGAGAGAGAGAGATCAGAGCAGTCATGTGCACATGTTATGACTGTGCCTGTTCTAAATAGTCACACTTCTATATTTTGATTCTTGTTATCAAGGACATTATGTATCTAAAGAGCCTTTCAGGTTAAATGGTAAAATAACTAAACAGTAACCACATGTTTGCATGCTGCTATCTTCACAGACACAGTTACCTCACCAGGGGAGAAAGAAGATATGGAATTGCTTGAGCGAGCCCTGGAGAAAGCCCTCCGTGTCCGCACTGGCACAGGATCTTCTAAAAAAGCCTCAAAAAAACAATCTGCACCTCGAAAGGAACCTGGCCCCACAGCTGTCCCATCCAAAGAGGGAAGGCAGGCATCTGCAGCTTCTAAAGGAAATCAGACGACCACCCGATCAACCTCTAAATCTGCCAGTCTTGACAGAAAAGAGCACAAAAAGCCTGGTATGTCAGTATCCTCCACACTGGGCCCAAAACCTTCAGCTAGCTACAATCCTGGACAGTGCAAAACCACAATCAATAGAAAAATAATCAGAACTGTCCCATCTCTTCAGGTGGAATTGTGCATCTACAGGCAGTGTCAAGGAAATCACAGAAGGCTGTCTCAGCATCTGTCTCTCTTGATCGGGGTCAATTACACACCTCAACCCTCCACTCTAAAAACCAGACCATTAGAAGCAACATGCTGAGTGGGAATGACCTGGTCAGAGCTGCAGCTATCTCCATTCCTTCAGATAACACAGTGCCTGTTCCACACACACAGGGGTCTGGAGCTCACAGTTTACTTCGACAGAATGGGTGTGTTTTTACACAGCTGGACCATAAAGAAAACCAGACAATTTTTACAGTAACAGTTTGAAAGGGGGTAAACATTTCTTTGCCCTTTTTATAATAAGCATTCTGTTTGCCTTTGCTTAATGGCAGGAAAGCTTCTGATGGAACTTCAAAATGGAAATCTCTGAGGAGCAAGCAAAACAGGTGGCCAAAATCAGTCTGTCAATATTGTGGGAATGTTATTTCCACAGTTTGTGTTTGGACACTAAGTTTCCCTCGTTTTTTTTTTTTTTTAGGTTATGGGACAAAGTCGTTGCCCTACAAAGGAAACCTGCGCCTGGGAGGAGTCACTTCATGGAGAGAATGAGAGCTACGGTATCCTTCCTTTTTTTTAGTGAAGTCTAATGGGCTGGGAAGCCTTAGACATGTTTTCCATGTTGTGTAATGTTGAGTTTGAAAATATACTGTAGTGTCACAGTTAGTTAGAATTCCATTGATTTCTGTTAGCCAGCTATAAGAGATTAGCAGAGTATGTTTCTGCACAAATTTGATTATACACTCTAATTCCACCAAGCAGTCCGATACCCGGCGAGTTGTCCTTGATCCTGTCTCTCTGACCCCTCTAGTTCCCCAAGGATTGGCCATGTGGCTGCCCGGATCAGACCAGGGCTCTGGTCAACAGACTGACTCACACAGGGCATGACCTCATCCAGCACTGCCAGACAAAAGAGCTTCTGGCCAAAGAGATGCCAGAAGCAGCCACAGAGCTGGGTAAAGACTAAACACATGACGCATGCAAGCACACAAAATTAGGAGTGGAGGAATGAGGAGAAATGAAGGTGATTGATGACACAAGTGTGTGGGTGAGAAAATCATAATTTGGGAGGAAATTGCACAGGGAGTTGGCAGAAAGTGGCTTTCTGAGAGCCACTTAGACTGCTGTATCAGCGACGACCCTCTGCCAATCCTGCCCAGGACCCTGGAATGAGCAGTTAGAGACATGTAACAATTGCCCTGACTACAAACATGAGACCTATTAGCACTGTGCAATTAAACCAAACAACTCCACTATCTCCTGTCCTGTAATAATGTTGCATGTGAAATTCTGTTTTTGTTATTGTGTATTTGTATACAGGTGGTAAGGCAAACAAGAATGACTTCTTTCTGACACATGAAAGGTTGTCGATGACAGCAGCACAACTGCACAACTTTGCATACCAAGCGAAACAAGGTAGGAAATAATCCAGTTTCACCACAACATAGTCTACCTTTTCAAACCAAGTGTGCCGCCTTAAAAGAATTACATGTCATGTGGTGAATGAAGGTGGTCATGAGCAGAAGAAGATGCATTATTAAAATGAGTTATTCCACAGCACAGACTTGCATATGTATACGCACATTTGTTATTTAGGATAAGCCCCTCGAAATAAATGTTCTCGTTTTCGAGTGGGTCCTACACATAATACAATCAAAGCAACAACATTAAAGTGGCGACAGAAAAACGCAACAAACAAATTGATTTACAGGCAAAATAAAACGAGAGAGACTATCCAAAAATAGTGAATACATAAATACAACCGTTAAATGGCCACAAAGTAGTCAAGGACAGATACTCATTAATGTCACTTAAAACATGTACAACTTGCATAATTTAGAGGACACTGGTAGAGAAATCATGACCCTGTGTTTGAATTATCATGTCTGGGTGTCAGGGTATCACTCACTCAGTATCTACAGTATGTAACATGGTGTCATTTCCATTAGCTTCAACGATACTGTTATAATGAAGCTGAATACCCAGAGATTTTCCATTCACACCACTCAAATGACCATTTCACCTTCAGGGAGGGAGTTTTGTTTCTGTTTAGCAGTTATAGCTCCAGAAATCTCCAGTCATTTCTAGCTCCCTGCTTAGTCCACACATCTCCATCTTTATCTTGTGTTGTAGAGCATATGCATCCAATCTCGCATTCCACGTTTCAGTAAGTATTTTGTTTCAGAGCGTTTAATTTTCAAGGGAGGGATTATTTGTTTATTGCATTTCAACAGCATTTGAAAAAAGGTTGTGTTGAATGTAGCGCGCTAACGAGCTAATGCAGCCTTCATCTTGGCGTATGGAAAATGAAAACAGAGCCGCAGTGAAACCTCAGTGCCAGATCAGTACTTTCCTTGGCCTCGACAGATGCCCCCCCCCCCATGACGGCGGGGTTTTAAAGCTGTCTATCCTGACGTGGCTAGGCAAGAGCCTAGCTATTTAAAGCTGAGGCAGCGGAGCAGAAAAACGTTTTAGGGTACGGTTGCTCACGCTCACGCTCTAAAAATAACCATATTTTCCGTCAGAGTGGGAAACATGGGATCGATGGAGGCCAGAGGCAGGTTGTCTTTGCCCCACTGGGGCAAATTGTGTGTGGGGAGATGGGATGATTGCACCCCTGCCCCTGACTATAACCTACACCACTGAGGCAGAGTTCAGAAAGCTGGAGAAGCTGAGGATGAAGGTGGCACTGCTGCAACAGGAGGTTTACCTCGAGCAGGTAAGGGTTGTGCGTTAAAGTACCTGGTAAAATAGCAGTTCATCAGATACCCAGTTGTGGTATTTGATTTGACAGTCAGTTCTGTTCTGAGTAGTGGTCCATACCTACTAAGAAATAGTGTGCTGACAGTCTTTTCTTCTCCGTGACAGGCTCTGTTGGACACTCTGTCCCCTCATCTTTCGTCTATAGTACCTGGGCCTGGATGTCCCAACCTCAGTGTGCTGAGAGACATGTACTCCCTGCTGGGTGAAGGAGGGGAGCGTTTCCCTGCCATAGTCCTGGACTGTGAGCTTGACTGACTGCAGAGCATATTACACTGAGTTACCAGTTGTACTCTGTTTACTTCCTCTATACATGCATAAGATAAATCAAATATTACCTCTCAGTAAAATAATAATAATAATCCAGTGCAACCGCAGTTGAATCATACCCCTCTGACACTGTCAATAAAACTAGAACATAAAGTTCACAACAATAAAATGAATTGCAAGACCATTATATTGGATTGCTTTATGGGCAAGCAGGTGCACCTAATATAGTGGTAACTCAATGTATATTTGTCCTTAAATCATGGTGATTATTGTGAAGAATCTGTTTGTTTTTTATGTGCTGTGACTATTTATTTAGTGGCTGATGCCATGCAGTAACTTGTCATGTTTATTATTTTATTTTATTTTTTTTCTTTATTGATGTTTCTGACTGTGACGTGCTATATTTACAGTTTTGTCGTTTTGTTTTCAGATAATCCAGTGGGTTTATAAATGGTTTATTTAGCTTTAGAGGCCCGAGAATGTTCTCAACCCATACAGGAACATTAAACCCTTCAGTTTATCTGAAATATTAAATATCAAATTTGCATTGGCATGGATTAACGAATAATGAGATGCATTTACTACATGATATCGGCATGTGGCAAATAGATTTTACAGTCTGGATCTTTGTAATTCCAGCTGGTCTTCTCAGAAATATTTCAATTTGAACAGTGTAGGTTTTTATTTTTCTACTGGTTCGATGCTAGTTCCATGTTTGATTTAGATTTTTGTTGTATAATTGTACTGCATTAATACCAATTAATACCTAGAATAATGGAAAAACGCAACCCGAGGTCAGTAATGGAGCTCTTGCAACATTACCAGCAGATGGCACTCAACTCACAGGAGAAGGGACCGTAGAACGCACAGGTGACGAATGTTAATCGCATGTTTAGTTAATACTGTTGCACCGAAAGCAATCAATCAGTTGGCAGTCGGAGTCAATCCGTGACCTAGAATTACATGTGGAAATATGACTACTTTTCATAAAATACTAACAAGTATTTTTTTTTTTATTATTTACCTATAAGCGTGCTGCATGGCTGTTGGCCTGCTGGTCTGTGGATTGAAGTGATTTTAAAGGAACTGTAGAGGGGCTTCATCCTATTTTAATCCTGTCTTTCCCTGAAAGCAGCAGGGAAGCCATGTCTTCAGGCTCATCCTCCATGTGTTCCAGTTTCTTCCTACTGTCTGGCAAATCAAGGTTTCTGAAGAGCTCACAGAGGGTGAATAATTGTGTTTGTTAGTCATGAGACAGACCTGCTACCTTTCCAGTTTATTTCAGTTCTCTCTGAACCCCCAATACTCTACTATAATGTTCCTCCATATGATGTGTTTGGTTTCCGTGCTGTGCTTTCATACTCTTGTATACATTGAATGATCTGTAACACGTATGGGGCCAATATGATGTCTCTGTGATCTGATGAAACTGGTTATCGTGGTTTGGTTGTGTGAGGGCGTATGTGAGATGTAGAAAGGCTTGGTGAGGCCTAAAACGCTCTTTCCCACAGATGACGTGTGGATGGCAGGGGCTGTGCCAGACTGGGCAACAGGTGGCGCTGGGTTCACACAGCAGGACGTGGGTGTTTGAGCTCTGCTGCACCAACCCTCATCATGTAGGCTACACACAAACACGGGGACATGCACACTCAAAGCCGGCTGAGTCACAAAGATGCCTGGGGGCCTGGGTCTATGCATGCTGCAAGCTGGAAATGGCATGCTTCCCTAAGGAGAGGAATAAAAAGATTATAAAAAGGAGATGACTATTTCAGCTTCACATTGTTATCAAAAACCGCAGGAGTACAATGATTAGGGCAACTGCCCAGAAATACAGTCCCACATGTTTGCAATATCTCTGTTCCAGCACCAGAAGTGTCTGACCACTCATGGATTGCAGCCAAGTTATCCGTACGCGACTGTGGAAATGTGCTGCAACTTCTTGTCCGCCCATACACTCCTGGATCAGTGTGTGTGAATCGAGTAAAGGAGGAGGCAGGGAAGCATCTTTGAGATCACGTCAACACTACACACAGGTCCCAGAGGGAGTGGCGCCTACGCAACTCAGCCTTCCTGTGACCTGCTGCCTGGCTCTTGCTGTCCCCAGCGGAGCGATTCCACTCACACTAGCATGGCCTGGCCCTGCCCAGGTTACCCATGTCTCACGCGTTTGTCCCATTTTTCTCACGGCTCTTTTTGTCACATAATGGAAGATCCCAATGAGTTTCGCTTTCCAAGGATGAATCTTCATTTCCCCCCCCCCCCCATGCTGGCACTGCTGTATGCCACAAGTAGACCTACTCACACAGAGAGGGACAGAGATGAATAGCCTTTTACTTGTGGTACACATTCCTTCCTGCTTGTTCATGTTTTTTAATTATTTTATTTTTTTTAGCCTTAGTCCAGTGCAGCGCTGGAGTCCAAGTACAAATCCACAGAAACCGAACAGTGCTACCAAGAATCCACTTCTCTCCATCAAATGCCCATTGAACATGTCTTTTCTCCTGCACCCCGCCCCTCACAAACACATTCCTCACTTCCCCTCTTTTACTCTTTTGCTCATCTACGGCTCTGTTGCAGAGTGAGCTGCATCAGGGATTGTTAAGTCAGTGTGGTCATCAGTTAGGCTGCATTACGGTTCATTATTTGATTTCCCCCACCATTCAGCCGGTCTAAGCCAGCTTCCTCCGTCAAGTTGAATTTTTCTGTCAAGGCAAAGAAGACACTGTTTAAACTAAGGTTCATGCTGAGGCATGTATATGAGGATATAAGGTATTCCCTAATCTGATAATGTGTGCATTGTGGTCATTAAAGAGCAATAATGCTTTTATCTCATTGATGAGAAACTTGTTGCTCAGCTGAAGTCATGCCAGTGCCAAGCATGGAGATGTTTTTTTCACTCATAATTAAATGTTATTAGTTGCTGAGTTGTTCCTCACCCACATTTCTCCTCTTCAGACACGGACTCAAAGCTTTAAGAGATGACTTTTTAGACCTGTAGTGAGATCAAATAATTTTTGTGACACAGCTTTCATGCATATCAAAGAGGCATATTGTCTCATCCCTAAATCAACTTGAAATCACCGTTTGCCTTCAATACAACAGTACACATAAATAGCATTGCCTTTCAGCAACAAATTGCCACAATTAGTATTAAGTTCACAGTTAATTTTCAAAAAGCTTGGAAAGAAAAAAAAAAGCTAAAATGTTGCCATATCAAAAATCCAATAGCCTAATGCCTGAAGATAAAAACATAGACATTCATTCAGCTGACGTTATAACGTAACATAAGCAAGTTCAGAAGAAGAGAGCTGTCTGGATAGGTTTTCCTTTCATGGAAGAGAGAGATGCTGGGGGATTTACTACTCCTGTGTTGCCTTCCATACAGAAAAGACTGGCACCAGCAGTGTGTGGGTGGGAAAGCAGTGGGGGATGCCTGTGGTTTTTGAGTATTTCTGTCACGTGTGGGCATGCTCATTAGTGTATTTATTACACTTACATTATAAAGGCATTTTATATTTGATGTCCTGCAAATCAGTGTCTTCAGGTGTCGGCATGCACGTAAACGGAGGAGTGTGTGGGTGGTCTTGCATTTCTGTTTGCTGTTGATGTCCAAGTGGGAGGTGGTGGGATGTAATGTGAACACCATTGCTATATATTGGTAATTGCCATATGGAGGTGGCACATTTGTGCTGTTGTGGTGCAGAGTGAGATAGAAAAAGTAACTTTAAAATCTGAGATGATGAAGGATTCTCCTCTGATTTCCAGTCAGCAGTAGGCTTCTGTATTCCCAAAGGGAGGCTTTTATACTGCAGGAAAACAAAACAGAAAAAAAGACTGTAATTGAGAGGCAGTGATGGGGAGATAAAGAAAAGAGGGAGCAGTCAACTCTTCTCCCCTCCCCCTTCCTGTGCTTCGTCAACTTCTATTCTCCCTGCTTGAAAAGTTTGACGTCACACAAAAGAAGACCAATCAGAGCTCTCTGACTTCCCTGTTTTTCTTCCCTGGCTCCTCCCCTTCCCATATATATCCCCCGCCACTACATTCAGCAGAGTGTATATTGTACTGCCAGAGAGCCAGCAGTGTACAGCGAAACAGCAAGAGAGGGAGGGAAAGAAGGGGAAAGTGTGAGTGGATTTTAGTGCTGACTTAGAAGCCTTCATCTGACACGCTCCAGTAATTTTTTTTCCGTCTTACATAGACCTCCTTCTCCTTTCTCTATTTCTTCCTTTTTCTCCAGGCCAGAGCTGATTGCGAATGTGATCGAAGAGGCCAACGCTGCAACCTGGCTTTTGGGATTCATCAGCCCACACCATCAGGATGGGCTGTACAACGGGCCACCTGGCTTGCCAAACCCAGCCCCAGACCAACGCGGGGCAGGAGGGTCAGTCCCTAGAGGCTGGTGGTGCTAAAGTCCCTGATGTGCTCTCCTCTTTGGAGCGTCTGTCCCAGGCCACTGGCGGCATGGAGAAGTCCTGGTACCGCTGCATCTTTCCCTTTGGAATCATCTCTTTGGTGATCGGCGTTGCAGGAACTGGGGTGACCTACACCTATAATGACCTGCCTCAGACTAAAGTGGTGTCAGTGGTGCTACTTGTCATGGGTGTTTTGCTGTTGCTGATGGCCACCACCTGTTGGATTGTCCACAAGAAAAAGAGAAGGAAAAAGAAAGAGGGAGGATCGTTCACCTCTGAGCAGTGTCCCCTGTGAAGCACATGGGGAAAACAGTGGTAGGAACTTGAAAGCAGAGACATACCCCAGGCTGGGAGCTCAAGGGTTGGCTAGAGAAAACGCCACTTCACCTCCTCCCAGCGCCAAATCCCCTCTATTCTTTATCGCAGTTTCGCTCAGCACATACTGGAGAGAACTTGAGCTGAGAAATCATAGAGAGTGGAAGGACAGATTGACAGGACACTAAGTATCTGTTTAGTCTGTAAAGTTTGGACCATTTTGGATTAGCACCAACGCCTCACGCTCTTTTATCATCAGACAGCAGGTGTCCAGTGTCATAACAACCTCTGAGGAGACACACACAAATATGCATTGCACACTACATGCATATTTACACGCACGGATACACTCACATATGCACAAGTAGTCGCAGTGGGAACTCACGCAGACACCTAACACGCTATGCAGAGCTGCTGCCGGAGTCAATGCTAGTGTCACTAAGCACGTCAGTCACAGCATTCCTCTTGCCACAGGTGACCCTCCAAGAGGCCAGAAGTGGGCCAAAGACGGCAACCTGATACCCAGCCGAAAGAGCAGCGCACCCACGTCAGCGGCCAGCGTCATTCACTCGTCCTGTGACACCGCAGCAATGTGTTGGGGGGCTTTTTTTACGCAATGGGAGAGTGGAACTTGAGTCCAGCAGGATCTTACTGGCATCTGTGTGGACGATGAGCCGGAGAGGGCAGAGGACCTGCTGGGGAAGTGGAAGGTGTTTGTGTGTGATCAAATAAAGATTCTGGTTAAACGGAAAGACTGTTGGACCTTGGGCTTCACAACTAAGGAACACAAGATTTGCACATATAGCCATGTCCACACCAAGCAAGAGAAACATTGAGTAAAGCAACATACTCTGAAAGGCCTTCTGTAGCTTCAGCTACATATTACAAAGGATAGGGGGACTGAATGACTGATTGCCCTCCTGTCAATGTGCGAGCATTTACGACAAGCTTAGCGTCTTCGTGGGGCACCTCAACCCCACACAGGGCAGGCCAGGATTATTGAAGGACACTACCCGAGGGGACATGCCACTGAAGGGACACTTTGACTGATCCTGCTCCCCCAGGGCCCCTCCCTCTTGGTGCCTTAAGCAAGCACTCATGGAAAAAGGCTCTATCGCATTCCCCCGTTTCCAGCTGAGCCCCTGAGAATGTCCCCCCTTGTTTTTTCTCTCTCTTTATCCCAAAAGGACTCCTCCTCCATCCCATATTTCTCCATCCTTCATCCCCAGTTTAGTTTCTGACTTGATCCAACTCATTTCTCCATTGTCATATAGCCCAGGAGGAAGTGTGTACAGCCTTTTGACATTCAAATTAAGACACACGTATACACTTTAACATAAACCCCATAGTCCACATACATTTGTCTTTATTGCTCTGTGCCAAAGAAAGTGGATTATTTTCTCTCATAGTGGAAAGAACATTGTTTGAAAATATGGTACAAGGCTGTTCTCTAGTGAATAATGATTCATGTGTGTTCTCTACGTGACTCTGGGGGTTCCCTTTCATATAATGAGAGAATGGGTGAATGTTACTGCACTCAACTCTGTGAATAGGTGCTTTCTGTTGGCGCGGGTGTACAGGATGAGTCACATAATGGCATTTTATTCTTGTCTTAAATATTCTCTCGTTTCTGTCATTGAATGTAACGTGGGATGGAAAATGCAAATCCCAGAAGTATTAAGTGCAACATACAGAATGTATAGAAATTGGGTGTAGCCTGTTTGTCTCCATGTGAAGGACAAGCGCTCCTTTGCCCTTGAGAACTGTCATTGATCACTGTTACATCGATTCTGGCCACCAGATTAGTGACGCTCATACTGAGTAAAGTCTGTCTATGCATCCAGAGGTAGCAGTTAACACACAATGCCAAAGACTGTCCTGGAGGCCAGCTGCTTCAATAGACATGCAATTGATCAGTCCTTTCTGACACATTTGTTTGCATCTCAGTGTGCCATTTAGATGTACTGTTGCATACTGATTGTTAGGCAAACTCTGAAGGGGAATGAGGTAATATTGGAAGACAAAAGCAGAACATGGGAAGTCATTCATTTCACTTTTATGTGAGAGTGGGGAGCGATCCCTGCAGTTGGATTGGGTTCAGCCACCCTGAACAGAACAGTATTATTCTTAAGGGATATCATGCATTACTGGCAGCAACAGTGTAAATGCCAAGTTAACCCCGAAGCGCAAGTCTTCTCTGATCCTTTTATGTACTGACAAAAAAATAGTTTGCAAGCACCCGCGTACTGCATGGCCACATCAGCCCTTAATCTCTTTCAAGTCAAAGGAAATGCCCTTAAAGAGTATTTATGAGTATGTTCTTTTTTTTAGCTCAGTTGATTACAGGTAACCAGTATTTGTTTGTCAGAGATGTGAAGTGATTTCCCTTCTGCCTTTTGAAAAATAAAAGGGAAAGTCTACCTCTCTCTGCTGCTTGGGAAATACGTATGTCCCTCACCCAGTAGACGGCCATGCTGTCTGCCAATGTAGTTTGTCACTCCAGCGAGTGACACTATATACTGTTTGTTTGTGTGCCCTCTATTATTTGGTGCTGTATATATGACAATTTTATATTTCTACTGTATATTTCTACTTACATGTACATTTTAATTGTTGTATTAAATAAATGTTATGTAAACACATTGGTCTATGAGGTTCTAGTTTGTAGCTTGAGGTGAAACTCCCCAATTTATTAAATGTACTTAGTATTAAACTACTTTTCTTTGGGAGATTATTCAGAATCATCCAAAAGAAATAGAGGCACTATGATCTATCTCGATCGATCTGGAAGAACATCAGGGAGTGGTTAGTGAGGAGTCTAACGCTGTTTTGATTATTTTTTGTGTGTGTGCACATTAGATTATAACTGTCACCACACTTAACCATTTACATAGAACATTAAAAAACATCTTTGGTTGATGAGACCACCTCAGCTTCCCCTGTGCTTGAAATTTCGATGCTGTATATAGACACATTGCCATGTGCTGTCCTGCCAGCTATGATGACTTAATCAGATACCCAGAGATGTGTGATCCTTGGTTGTTAGGAAAACAGAGTGGCCAGTATCAAAAAGAATAAATGACACCCCCTACTGGCAAAATAATAAAATAGGCAAATTGCCCTCACAGTGACAAACATATTCTGCGTGTTATTAACTACAGGCCTTTGGTTCAGTTCACCATGGAGTTGATTATGTATTTTAATAAGTATGAACACTTTTTATCATTCAGTGGTATATTTGCTGGGAAACGGCTGTGTGGGTGTGGAGGGAACCGTGTTTAGGTCTGGATAAAGGGTGGGAAGGCCAACAGGGGCAAAGTGCAGATGGAGTGGAAGTGGTCAGTTGGATTGCTAGGGTCAGCAAAGACTACAGGAAACCGGATGGAAGCAACTCATCCGCCTCTCAATCTCCAGAACTTGGCCTCAGCCCAAGCATTTAGCACTTTTTGGCTTTTATCATTCTTTGAATTATACAGAACAGACATCGGTTTAAAAAGCAAAGCCAGAAAACAAGCAGCACGACGTGACATCGTTAGGTCTGGAGTCGAGGCATACTGGGGCCTGATGACTTTATTTATGTTTGGATCAAACTCCTGATCAACTGAGTCTGTGCAAAAGACAATTCTGTTGATGCTATTATTTAGTTACTGCCTGGCCTGCTGTTGGTTCCAAATTATACTTTTGTAGTTGGATAGAGTTACATTTACAGTCTGCTACAGATATTATGATATTATGTCTTGGAGACAAGTGTGGGCGGAAACCACACACGCCTAGCCAGACAGTCAAATTAAATTACTGGGAAAATAAAATGAATACAAAGTCTCACTGTAACATAAACAAATGTGATGAGAAGCTATTGGATTTAATCACTCAGATACTTGAGAGTGGAATAACATAACACTGTCATGCACACTTAACTGATTTTTTATTATTTCTGGATATGCACGAATAGGAGATATGCCAATTACCAACGGACAAAAATAAATTACAATTTTATTTCTATTCCGCCACTTCCCATCTTCTCTTAATCTCCTGTCTCTCTTTCTATCTCAAAAGTCAGTCAACAAATGTGTTTCAGTCCACAAAAGCATTTTTTCAAAATGTGTTCTGCTCTCCATATCACTTGCTGCTATAGTTTTGTGAGCACATTCTGCATGGTTTTATTGCTATAATTATTTTCAATTTAAATGTATTGAAGTGCACCAACCGATAGCTTTCCCCTAGCCATTACTGGTCACTTTGTGTTTTACTGAGAAAATGGTTGGAGTTTCTATGGAAACAGTAACTGCATCCGATTGAGGATGTCACAGCCTCTGCCCTGTCTGAGGTCACTCAGCTACAAGCTGATTTGATCATACACCACCTCCAGTAAATGCAGCAAGAATTACAAACCTCAATGAACAATGTATTTTTTTTATTCACCATCACCATCATGTATAGCTCACATATATAGAAGTGTGACACATACAGACAATTGGCTTGCCATATTGGAATTGGGAGGTAGCCTATATAACATATTTAAGTGGTGGAGGTTGCCTAATGCTGAACAAAAGCTCTTGAAGGTGATGTAGTGATTAGGTGAGGTGCAAATCAATAGTGAGCCTGAAAGGAACACATGCTTACTTCTGGTAGTGTGCTCTGCTCCTTTATGACCCTCTTCAAAAGACCAGCAATGAAGAGGACACTATTCAGCCAAGACAGTTGTCTATTTATAACACAATGGTTTTAATCATCCTGCAACTTCTGTAATTTTCTCAAAGGCAGCTGCGTCAGAGGCCGAACCAAACTGTTGCTTTTTATGTCAATAACTCTGCTCTGTCACACAAATATTGATGAACTGATACATTTTAAGTATGTGTGTGTGTATGTGTATGTGTGTGTGTGTGTGTGTGTGTTTTCATTCTTTGTGCTCAACCTTTGAATCACACATATGTAGGTTTACTGTGGACTCTAACCCCTGCTCACACATCCCGTCCCTCAGTCTGCAAATGCTAAAGGAAATTTGGCGTGATATTACAATGTTATAATAATGCACACTTCAAGAGGAAACAATGTATTGCTTTTTCAACTTACATTTCCTATGTGCCCAGGACAGACACAAGACAGGATCAGTTTGAGGAATAAATGTGGCACAAAGACCCAGTGTTAAAAGTATTTTGTTTTGCTTGTTCTCGGAATTAATCCGGTACCGACAAAATACAAAATCATCTCTGGGTTTTACTGTGCGCCTGTCCCTTTAAACATGGTACCTTTAAACTGCATTTCCTGTTCAACTACATTTCCCACAATCTGCCATAAATAGGTGGTCTGTGAACGTTCTTCATAATCAGGTCAACCAATCACATACATTCACTGGCGAGCGCGTAGTTCGAAATGGCGTTACATTATCCAATTATCTTTTGATATTTTACAGTTTATAAAATCTGACCAATCGGTGCTGCCGTTCTTGACGTTGACCAATCAACGGGCTACAATGTAGTAGATGGGCGTCATCACATCTGACCAATCAGATTGAGTAAGGTGTTTAAACGGTGAGCGCGGGCGGTCCTAGAGTAGCTTTGGGGTGGGTCCAACAAGTGAGGACGCGTGCAGTGCTTGAATTTGAATTCAGGCAAGAGCTAATAACTTGTTAAGGTATTAGTAACTACTACATCACAACAGAGGCAGGGAGCAGTATTGTACACTGTATGTCTTCTTTTATGGTGAAATAGTCTCTAAGTTTCTATGTGTGTAACATTAGCTTCGTATCGCCGTAACGTTTAAATCGCTGGTCAGTGCTGTAGCTAGCTACAGACATCGCTGTTTGAAGAGTGATCCCTGAACTCGCAATGAAAGCGGGCGGTAAGTAACTTAAGTCAACTTAACCTAACGTTAACTCTCACTACCAGAAATATGGGCATGACTTAATATAAAGCGAGTGTTTGTGAATTGCGTTAAACTCTTGCCATTTGAAAGAGTTAGCACTGGTTACTAGCTCCTAGCCAACTCAAACGTTAACCGGGGTAACGTTAATGTTAACCATGTAACTGTTATTCCTATGTAAGTTAACGTTACTGTAGTTTCAAGTGAGTTAATGATGGCAAATAAAACTTGTCTTTTTACGCGTTTGCGGTAATTAAAAACAATAATATAATGTTAAACATCATGAAACCTAGTCGTAACTTAGCTACGTTAGTTGCATTTGAAGCACAGGAGGGAAATTTGGGCGCTCACTTGGTTTGACATTTGCAGTCAGATGCACAGTTCACCGTTGTTAGAAAGCTGTTAATACTTACAACACTTGATAATATATGATGTTGTATGCTTATTTTAATACTTTTTCGGTAATCATCTTTCCACGGATTTAAACAATTTCGCATTCAAACAGAGGGGTTGGCTAGACCACCCGGAGATGCCTTAGGCGTTTTGAATGTGGAGCCATAACCTTCATCTTGGTGTGCCTGACAATCTAATCTTAACTGGCCACTTGTCTGCTTTAAATGAAGTGCAAATATTTGTTTGACATAAATGTGAGAATTAGTTTGTGAGCCCTGCACTAAGATGTGAAATGCTTTTGGGTGATGGTTTGTGTGTCTGTGTGTGCACTTCAAACTGAATATGATAACCATGCTAAAGAAAGGAAAACTTTTAGTTAAAGTGCATGAAGTGTCTAACTTATAACCCTTTCTTTCAGTAGTCCACTGCCGTTGTTCAAAATGCTACTCGGTTCCGGCACGGAAGCGGGTCCGTAAGCGAACTCCATCCCTGACCTTGCTGTCTCTACCTGAGGAAGTCCTCCTCTGTGTGCTCCAGTGCCTTTCTGCTGAGGACCTGCTGTCTGTCAGAGCAGTGAGTAAACCTACCAACACACTGTAACACTACAACACAACCTCTAGCATGTATGTGCCAAGTCATCCCAGATTTTTTTCTGGCTTGGGCATCTTGAGACCACCTGATTTTGATAAATCACATGTCTCTTTTGTCGATGGACTAATTGTTGTGACCTCTGTTACAGGTTCACTCCCAGCTGCGGGACATTGTTGACAACCACCCCAGTGTATGGGCCAGGGTCAGTTTCAGGGACACATGGCCATCCCCCAACACATTATGGCTATTTGAAAGGTACAGTCACTTCTGTCAAAAAAAAAAAAAAAAAAAGCTTGTTTTTCTTCTATATGAGTTTTTACCGGAAACATCTCTCTTCTTTTAGAGCTGCTGAGAAAGGGAATTTTGAAGCGGCTGTGAAGCTAGGGATTGCTTATTTGTACAATGAAGGACGTAAGTTAAACATTACACAACTGTCTTGCAAGAGCATCCCAATGAAATAAATGTCAAATGAAATTGTGGGACATGAAACCCTCTTGATGATTTCTACAACTGATTTCAGCTCTTCACTTATGCCTTGTTTCTCTCCCACAGCATTGTTGAGTGATGAGGGGCGAGCGGATGTTTGTGGTCGCAAGGCCTCCCACTTCTTCAGCCTGGCAGAGAGCCTGCACTCTCCCACGACAGATCCCTTCATCTGGGTGTTCATCCGTCCACCGTGGTCTCCCACCGGCAGCTGCTGCAAGGCCGTGGTGTTCGACCGCCTCAAGGCTGAGTGTGACAGCAACGCGGTAGGTTTGGCTATTGCCAATTTAGAGGACATTCATTCTTAGCTTGTGTCAACAATTGACAATCACTAATAAAGGTCAATGGTTGGGACAATATGATTAATGTAAATGCATTTACAAAACCAGCCACCAAATAAAGCTCTAAACAAGACTGATCTTTTATTGCTCAGTGGACAGACTGTCATGACTTAAATCCACAGAAACATGTACATTGGATTTATGACTACATGGATAGTTTCATAGAAATGGGAAAAAAAAGTGTAGAGCAGAGTGTTTATAAGGAAGTTGATATGAATTATTTCAAGTGTTCATCAATTTATTTACCCCCCTCTCTCTACAGGAGAAGAGAGGACCCTTGTTGCACTGTCTGGCCAGAGTTTTACAGCTGTTTGAAGTGAGTGTGAAAGTGAGACTGAGTCTGACCAGCTCTGTCTGGGTGTGGTCAGCCCAGTTTCTATTGGCCGCTAATCAAAGTGTATAGTGGCTTGTTTTTTGGGATCACCGTGATACACAAACATTGTGTACATGAGACAATGTTTCACAACCTGTTCAGTGTTTAGGAACAGAACACTTGGTCGTCGTCTTATTAAGATCTGTCACTCCTATCTGAAACCGTGTTACCTTTTCCAGGGCGATGAAAGACGCTCCGATGCCATATCTATGTTGGAGGAGTCGTCACAGGCTGGCTGTCTACAGAGCTCTTACCTCTTGTGGGAACACAACCGGAAAGCAGCTGTAAGTCTGAATCTGTCATTTAGTTTTCTAGAGTTATTCTTGGAAACGTAGACTACTGTACAGTTTCTCAGTGTCAAACTTAAACAGTGCCACATTCGTTTATACTGTAGTATAGTTCACATGCACCAAAATTGATTTTTAAAATGTTTATATTGCTTTAAGCAAAATAGTTTGGAAGTATATTAATTGAGAAATGGGATCAAACTGACAAGTAACTGACTTTTTGTATTTAAATTTCAGATGGCAGATCCAGGCAGGTACCTCCAGTATATCCGAACCCTCAGGGACTATGCTGGCAAAGGATGCTGGGAGGCACAGGTGTGTGTGTGTGTGTGTGTGTGTGTGTGTGTGTGTGTGTGTGTGTGTGTGTGTGTGATTAAAGACTGAACATTGCCATTATATTGATGCAGCATTTGATTTTAAATGTGTCTTGTCATGGCGTTCTTTGTCTTCATTTGCCCTTGGTCGTTCAATGTATTGATTCAAAAGACAGTGTGTGTTTGCCTTTTCGTCGTTTCGTCTGTTATATTTCCCACTCCTGGAGGTGGAAGCTATTATTGTAGAAGCACTATCAGGCAGTGTCAAGAGGGCTTGCCAGTCATTGACTTATTTTTTTGTTGTTGTTCATTGTCTTTAGAAAGCTTTGCCCAAGCTGCACCACTGAATCTCGAAAATATGACTCATCTCAAGCACACGCTCTGTAATCACAGCAGAAACCTATTGCGCCTTATTGTTGTCTTTTTTAGTGTTATCCAGTTCAACAAACATTCAAGCCATTTTAAGCCATTCTGGAAACATTTATTGAACACGTTGTCTTTTTCTTTCCTCAGCTCTCCCTGGCTAAAGTGTGCAGCAGTGGGAATCCGCTGGGTCTGGAGTCAAAAGCCTGCTCTGACTTGGTGGCTCAGCTTTTCAATTCCTCTAACCCGGCATCACGACACTGCACTCAGGGCATCCTGAGACAAGGCATCAAGGACACCATGAGGTAGACAGAAACAGAAACTCCACCATGATATTACTGGCGTGATTAGATCCTGGTGGTGAAAAATATCTTCTCGACAATTGAATGTTTCTGTTAGTCATTGCGATGACTCACTGTGTTTTGATGACGTTTGCTTTCTTCAATTACATTACTAAAGAGTAGATGAAACCGAACATCAGCACAAGTAGTTTCTCAGAGAATAAAGTTAAACTTTTTTTGCCAGTAAGGCAGTGGACATACCACAGAGCCTTCAGTGAGATTTCAAGTCCTGATTCTGCCAAGGACTAGAATCGTCCTCCTTGCGTTGTAATGCACTACGTTTAGGTATTTTTTAATTTGTTAAACAATCATCCCCCCTTTTTAATGCACATTACTTGTTCTGCCTGTCCAGGTACATCCTAGTGGACTGGCTTGTGGAGGTTACCACCATGAAGGATTTCTCCAGCCTGACGCTGCATGTGACAGTGGGTTGTGTGGACCGTTACCTGGCCTTGCGCTCAGTCCCCAAGGCTCGCCTCCAGTTATTGGGAATCGCCTGCATGGTAGTTTGCACACGGTGAGAATTCACACACGCCTCTTCTCTGAAATGTTTCTATCTTTTACTTTTACTGTAATTGTTACATTCTGTTTTAAAGGATTATGTAGGGTCACCAGCTTTAATATTGAAGGATTTTTAGGCTGTTTTTGGGAAGTTAAAAATATATTATGGCTGTTTTTTGGAGGTAAAATGAATGAATCCAGATTTGTATTTTGTTTTGTATAATTACAAATTAGTTTATAGATTTAAATGCTTTCTTTCCCCCCCCAGCTATATCAGTAAAGAAATCCTGACCATTCGTGAAGCTGTCTGGCTTACAGACAACACCTACAAATATGAGGACCTGGTTCGAATGATGGGGGAGGTTGTCTCTGTGCTGGAGGGAAAGATCAGGGTGAGTTCAACAAGTATATTTATCTAATGTAGCGTATTTAAATGGCGATACAATATTCTTCAAATGTACATTTCAAAACATTTCAAATGTAAAAGGTGATTTCATGCACTTTCCCTCAGAGCCCCATACTGCTGGACTACGGGGAGGTGCTGCTGTCTCTGCTCCCTCTGGAGAGGCGGACCACTCACCTATTCAGCTACATCTGCGAGCTGTCGCTGCTCTACTCTGCCTTTGCCACACCACCACCTTCCAAACTGGCATGCGCTGTACTACTGCTTACACGAGCACTACATCACTATGGTAATAACACACAGACACGCACAACACGCCTGTATTGTAACACTGTTTTAACACTGACAAGTAATGCAAATAATCTTTTCAAACTAATAGAATGTACAGTTTGTGTACTTTAGTTGAGTGTTAAGTTAATGTTCCCCTTGACTTATGTCTACCGCCTCCCCCTCTGCAGCTCCTGTCTGGCCCAGTCAGTTAGTTGACTACACAGGCTTCTCCAAGCAAGACCTCACTTCCCTTTCTGTGCTGCTCTATGTCAAGTGGTAAGCTCCTCAGTGTGTGTTTTGACTATAGCGTGTGTTTTGACTCTATTGGTAGCCAATACATTTCTCTCATCCTTCAGTGGTTTAACAAATATGCACATTCTGCTACAGCTATTTTTTTGACAGCAGTGTTGGGTTGCATGTTATTATAATGGCATTACGTTCCCAGCTTTACGTGTGTGTGTGTGTGTGTGTGTGTGTGTGTGTGTTGACAAATTGTAATTCTCAAATGGACAAGTGACAAGATTTGTCCCCAAGAGTTGATTATAGAGATGCAGCAAGCAAAGGGGATCAAACCTTTTTTTCTTTCTTTTTTTTTTTTTTTTTTTTCCTTCTCTTTGTTTACCCCTTACCGTCTGTCTCTCCTCAGTTTCAATCAAGACGTTCCCAAAGATTACAGGCATGTCTCTCTTACTGGCGTTAAGCAACGGTTTGAAGATGAGGCCTACCAGCACATCAGCAAAGAAAAGGTACTTTTATTTAACGGGAACACAAATCAAACATTTCGAAATTGTAGCACGGTGTGTCTCTAAATTGTCCCCTGAAACTGGTCATTGATATTATTTCATGGCCTTCAAGGTGATGGATTTTAAAGATCTGTGTCAGATCTTGGAGATTCCTGAGGTGGAGCCTCAGATGGAGCCTCCCAGTCCCACTGGTCAACCAGCAGACATCCACACCTTCCTCGCCTCTCCATCCAGCACCAACAAGAAGTAAGCCAGTTACCAACACACAAGTTCCTCATTACAACATATAAGGGCTGGGTGATATTTCAAAACAGTAAACGGCTTTAATATCAACCAACGGTTGAGGCATATACTATTAACATGTGCGCAGTGTATGCAATATAGCCTGCTGTCCCCCAAGAACATTTGATGGACCCCATTATATTTTTCTTTATCACGTACTGTAGTTCTGCTGTGAGCACTCTGTGCTTGCATGGCTTTCTAGTGAATGACACGCAAAGAATTTAGTTATGAGAAATAACACAGTGGCCAGTGCCACCCACCGCTCTCCTCGAGCTCGTTTAGCAGTTGTTGTTGTTGTTGTTGCGGAGTGTGCTGTGCTTGAGATCTTGCCCAAAAGATGTTTGTTTGTGCCATTGTTTGTGTTTGTGACTCGCTCTGACGACTCACTGAAACACACCTGTCCACTTTCACCCAAGGAGACGCGATGACGGCATGCAAGCAAACCGAACGAGCTTTGTGGCCACGCCCACGGCAGAGCTGTCAAATCAGGAGGAGACGCTGCTGGGCGACATCCTTGACTGGAGCCTGGACACTTCCTGTTCTGGTTATGAGGGGGACCGGGAGGAGGAGAGCGAGGGAGAAAAAGATGCTGATTGTGAGTGTGTAAGAAAGAAGTGAAAGGGACTCGGCACGTTTATTCTAGGGTTTAATATTTTCCCGAAAATTAGATGAATCAGATCCCGGGAAAAGACGACGCATGTCCCGGGAATTCACGGCTGTTTTTTGTTGTTGTTGTTGTTGTTTTAGCCCAAGTAATGTATCGATATCATTTAAATATGCGTTCCCAAATTTTTTCCCAAAACCTTTTTTTTTTATATTATTTGTATCATTATTAGGGCAAAAGAACACAGTTTATGGCCATCATCAACCCAGTTTGCAATGGTCAATTCTGCTGCGTGCTGCACCGTGACAAATGAAATCCATTCTGTAGCTGTTGAGATGTATAAGCGGCTGCAAACGGGATTAATCACTCGAAGTTAACCAAATATTTCTTTATTAGGGCAGGGCAGGTATATTTCTCTTTTAAACACACAAGTTCAACTAAATTAAAGAAAACAACCCACAGAAATGTACAACTGTGCATTGCAAAAAGACAGGGCCATAGGTAAAACTGAAGAAAAAAATGGCTGAACACTCTGCAGCAATATCAGCATTGCATTGAACTCGTGACAACTTAGGCTACATATTTCTTTTAGTTTACAATGAACTCTCACCCTGCCCTTCTTTTTCTTCTGGAAGTGTGCTTTCACAAAGCAGAGAGCTTTGATAGACTCTGCGCTCAGGCGGATTTTCGTGACAAATTGGTCGCAGATAGAAAATGCTCTCTCCGCCTCCACGGATGTAGCCTGAATAATACTAAGGACTTCCAACAACTGTTGCAGGTGAATGGATTTAGTGAGCCTGTATTACTGTAGCGATGGTACGGCACCGTCGCCTGCATCAACGTTACCGTATGACAACAATAGACACATACTCCTTGCCTTTTTTATTTTATTTTATTTTATTTCCCGTTTCCCATCATAACCTTTCCCCGAACTGGGAAATAGTCTTGAGATTTCCCGGGATTAAACCCTAGTTTATTCTAGTGTTACTGGCAGAGTTTTTTAAAATGTGTTTATCTGTAAAGCATATAAATAAACTCTATATATGAACTAATTCATATACAGAGGAGACTGCATGAGTCAGTATCTCAGTAGGACATTATACAAGATGATGCAGCAGTTGCAACGTCCAGCATAATAAACCAGCAAATAAATGTAGGCATATTATGCAGGCTTACTGTCAAGTTGACAAATGTGGAAGGATGATAGTAAATGGACTGCATTTATATTGTGCAGTTCTACTGTACCAGACTTTTTCTTTTCTTTCTTTTTTTAACAATTTGCCTCTTAAGCCTTGTTCGCACGGGATCAGTATCATTTGGGGACCTTGTGATTTAGAACCCCGAGAGTTGGGTACCCGGAGGTGCTCGAGGACGGCCAGGGCGAAGCTGCCGCACCGGGGTCGGGGTTCCGTATATTTTTGGCTAGGCCCGGCAGAGGTTACCAGAGGCGCATGCCCTATCATCCCTGCCGCAGCGGCACCCACACAGCATCACCGTCAGCCCTCGGACGAAGCCGCGGTGGATTTTCTACTTTAGAAATTACAGATATGGCCGACTCACACAGGATCACTGACAACCTCCGTAATTATTACAAATGACTAGAGGTCACCAGGTAATACTAATCCTGTGCGAATAGGGCTTTATTCACCCATTCACACAAACCTGACTGCTGACCTACCCATTGGGAGCAACTTGGGGTTCAGTCTTCTGTGTCTTGTTTATGGGCACTTTGACATGTGGCCAGGAAGATTGAATCGCCAAACTTGTGATTTAAAAGACAATTTGCTCTACCTCCTGAGCCACATCTGCCCCATGTTGCTGTATAGAGTGTGTTGTGGTCTGTAGTTTGTGTAAACTTTTCCCAAATTGATTAATCAATATGTTGTCTCTTTCAACAGCTTCCATGATATCCATCAAACTGCATTCGCTGACTGATGCAGACAAAAGACTAGAGCACTGCAGAGCCTTGTCCAGCGATGAAGACACTTTCTCTGAAGTGGAAAGGGATGTAAGCAAGGATTGCCAAGACCAGGAACTCCTTTCCTTCTCTACAGACCTTCACAGTTCAGGATACTCCTCTGTCCAGAGTGTTAGCCCTTCATCCACATGCTGCTCCTCCTCCCTCATGCCTTGCACATTCAAGACCTTTACCACTTCCCTGGGTGCAGCCTCCGCTAATGCCCAGCCAGGCTTTCGCCTTCTGGTGCCCATGCAGAGGCCCCGGGGCACCTCCAGCAAACAAGTGAAGAGGAAGAACTCGGCAGCTCATAGTGGAGGTGAGGTGGATAAAGAAGAGGAGGAAGGAGACGAGTATTCTGCCAATGCGGGATTTCTGAGCCTATAGACCGTGTATGTTTACGCTAAGTCATGATGCCACGTTGGCTGTTCAGAGAACTCCTGCTCAGTTATCCTCCAGCACTTTTTTTCTTTAGTTCTCAATGCTGTTCCTCACTCCTGTCAGTCTGCACTGAGCCATTTTGTCAGATCAAGAGACGTTTAGCTTAAAGGTGTTCATTGTTAAAATCATACTTTGGAAAAAAAAAAAAACTTAAACATGTCATGTTATTGTGATTGTTTTAATTATCATAGTTTCTGATATGCACTGTCTGTACAAGACTGTCTTGTATTTGGTGAATGTCATCAATAGGTGACTACTGTCATCTAGCTGATGAAAATGTCTGCATCTGAAGCCTATAGAAAATATGATTGTATGAGTTCCTCTTATTCAGTTTATTCAGTTTTTACCTAACTTCTATGTGCATTTGCCAAAGGTACTGTAGTGGTGTCAGCTGTGTTTTCAGGGGCGTCTACGTGAATAGAAACAGCTGTGAAATGAGTATTTTAGTAGTCTGCATCTTCTAGAGTACTTATACACCAGTCGTGCTGTTAATATTTTTGATCAATATTACATAAAAGACCTACAGTATAGCACCATATCCCATCAGGAACAGCAGATGTCCAATAAGGTGTTCTGATAATGGAACTAACAAAGAATCACCAGCTGGCTGAGTATCATACAAACTTCAGTGTATCCTCCAGATGTTTAGTGCTTCAGTCATTAACTATTTAGCTCAACTGAATGAGGCACTACATGCAACATGTGAGTCACATGCTGGTAAATTGTACTTGATTAGCTTTTCCTCCCATCTGAATTAGGTCTAGCACTTTTATCATCACAGAAGGAGCGAAATTCAATGAAATGTAAACATTTCCACACTTGAAACAATCAATGCTTAAGTATTTTTTAATGGATTTGCTTTGCCTTCTTGAAGTGAAAGGGAAGTTCAGACACTAAAGGAAAAGTCTTAACTGATGGGGTTTTGAAAGTACTGTATGCCTCATTCAGGAGACTGAGTATACAATGTCTACAAGTCTGTGACTAACTGTATACATTTTAAACTGTTACACCAGACTAGTTATAACCTGTTCAACTTTTTTTTTTAAATATAAATGTACATAGTACTATATGTATAAATGCAGAAAGACAAAGAACATGCCACTACTACTTGAAATAGTTTTTGCTTCATTCCAAAAAGGCAGATTCTTAGTGAAACTTGTTTTTCTACAGTACAGTGTTTTCTCAATAGACCTGTGATGTGAATATGTAATTTTGTATTGAGTTAAAATAAAACAAGCCATCATGCAAGTTTCCTTTGCTTTTTTTAAATAAGAAGCTATGGGTGTATTGCAATAAGAAAATTAAATTAGTATCTGTATTAGTTTAATTAAAAAGTTGTGTTCAAGAGATCATCAAAACCAGGGCCGTACCCATAGAAGAAATACTGAGGTCATGAACAGAAGTCCAAAAAATACAACATGGCTCTTACATAAAGTATTACTCTTTTATTTCCAACATAATGGTCTAAAATCCTAATTTGAAGCCCTCTCCACACTGCCAGAGATGAAATACTGGGTCTAAAGATAATGGAATCAGCCTTATGCTTGTAACTATGAAATGTAAACTCCCAGATGTTAGAACCCTCACATTTCCAGGTATCACTTCAGAGGGCAGGACCACAGTGCCCTGAGTTGTAGTCATGTACCTGTACCTGTACCTCTACCCTATTAGTGTCGCACTCCAGCGATTTTACACATACAGTTCTGTTTACTTGTTATAAAGCCCATTCTTGGATTATACAATGATGGATTGTTTTGTTTGTTTTACAGTGTGTTGGTGTTTCAGTTTTCTTTTGTGTTTTTGTGACTAAAGTTTCCTGTACGTATCTACGTTTCTTTAAGAAATTGTATTTCGTAAAAACAAGTGAGTCATATTTCTTATGTGAGAGTTGGTGTAAAAGGGAGAAAAAGAAAATAACTGCAAGTTGTGATAAGTTGGATACCATGTGGTAAAATGCACATACCTAAGCTAAACATCAATGCAAAAGTTGAATTCAACAGCTTATCAAAACCATATGGCACTCGAAGGTATTATTTTATTAGTACTGAAAAAAGATTAGAAAATACTATTGATGGCAAAAACCAAATCACTATATGACACAGCAATGGCTGAAACAATGTAGAAGGGCAATACAACTACGCGTACTAGAAATTGTAACAATACATAAATACGTAAACTGCACAAAAATAATATATTTATTGTTATTTTTCAGTAAGTCCAGCTGTTGAGCTCACGTGACACTCCACCGTGATCACGTGAGGTGTTTTGTTGACGGTTGTCGTTGCATTTTGTACGATGAATTCAGTAGCTGGTGCAATGTCATCGCCTCGTTAGCAGGCAGCAAACTGAAGGAGAAAAGATCTGGCCCTGCGGCTGCAGACGTCCTTGTCATCACTAATGCTTGCCGAGCCTCGGTGCTGTCGGTGAAGGAAGAAGCCTCTCAGTGATGCTTTTGTCATCGGTTTAAGACATAAAGGAGGAATTGTATTCACCTCGACAGGAAGAGGGACCGCAGCTCGGGGAGTTCATGTGCCGAAGCCTGCTTTTTTGAGGTAATTTGACACATTATTGTCATAAACTCATTTCGGCGGAGACATTTGATTATTAATAGAGTGTAAAATGAAACAATTTCGGTGAGTCAGCACGTTGTATTGTGGAAATACCTAGCCTTGTTCCTTAGCTCCATCATTAGCATTCATCAGAATCCTTAGGGATTAACGAACAAGTCGATTGTCCAATCAGGAGGCCCAGAAGGCTGTGTTGGGCCAATCAGAAAAGAGCAAGACAGGTTTCAGGTAACAAGGAAAATGACCAAGGAAAAGGTTCGCAACTTTAATGGCTTTATTGTTTGCTAGAACATACTAATAGAAAAATGGTTGTCCATAGTATGTAGCACATGGTCTTCTGAATTCAATTACACGGATAAGACCCCTGATATATTACGAAAAGGATGTAGCCACTCAGAGATGAATAGCACCAGTGTGGAATTCAGACAGTCCCAGTAAGACCATTTTTATTGCAATGCATTTGTGAACTAATGTGATGTGTTTTGAAATGGGACTCCAATTATGAAAATGAAAAGGGCTATGAGACTCACATGAGGCAAGCCTGGTTGCAGAAGCTTTACCATTTCATATTTGTTGATGGCCCACTTTGGACTTTAACTAGTAACTGTAACGTAAATATATTTCAACATCTGTTATGTTTATGTTATGTTTGAACTAAAACTATGATCTCTGTTGGCCTGTATAACTGGTTCAACATGTGGATGTCAACAACCAGTTCTCTTTGCACATTTACCTGCAGTCAACTATTTCCTGATGGCTGATGTCACCCCTTTTATTTTATAGTACCACTTAGACCTGTTTCCCCAGCCCTGTCTTGTGACTTTCTTATATCATACTGTCTTCACTTAACAAATTGTTTTGTGTACAGTTTCCAACATAACTAAACTACATGCCGATGGCTCAATTTCACTTCTCTTTTCTTTTTTTCGAGTTATTGTTAAAAAGAAACTGAGATAAGAAACCATTACAGTCATTACTGCTGATGGAAGCTGTTTTGAAAACACAACTAAGCTTCAAAAACCCTTTATAATTAAGTAATTCATTTATTACATTTATATAGCGCTTTATCATAGACACTCAAGGCGCTTCGGGGGGGGGGGGCATTACTCTCTAACACCACCAATAATAATTTCAAAGATTGAACTGTATGTTTAGCTCTAACCCAAAACTAAAAATGTCACTCTTTTTTCACTCTTTTCCTATTACCAGCCACAGTAGAAGGCTGACTGGACTGTGTCCCTTGTACCACTCAAAATGGCTATTGTGCGACAGTTTGGACTTCTCGTGTGGAAAAACTATCTTCAGCAGGTGAGTTGGAGGGAGGTGAACCTACACCCAGCTTGTATGGTTCCTTTTGAGGTGCTGACATTGTTTGCAACTGTGAATTGTCAGAAATATCTGTGTTTACAGAGCAGAGGCCTGTATGACAGTATTTGCTAAATTAAAGACTCATGGGACATCATAAATACAGTAAAGTGACTAACAATTTTTTTTCCTACAACTTATGATGTTAGCCAGCTACTTGGAAACTGGTTGCCTCAGTAATTTACAGTGTGCCTGCTGCACTCTTGTTGTGTCACAGGCTCAAGCTAGGTCAACATATCGGTAGCTAGCACATGCTTTTCCAAGCCTTATATGGCTATCTTTTGGCAAAATTACAATTTGTACCTTTTTTTTTAAGGATTTATTATTGTCATTATACAATTCAGGATTGCACAATGACATGTAGTGGTAGCCCCCTCCATGCTACACACACAGAAAATGTGTAAACCAATATTATATATAGAGATTGACATTGGGTACTTTCCATAAAATCAATGCAAATCAAACCAGCTATTAGGCTAACCAACATAAAACCATGCCAGTCTCTAGGTATGGTGAAGGGTATGTGATGATGTGGGGCTATTTTAATTCCAAAGGCCAAGGGAACTTTACCATCATAGTATCCTGGATCCATGAAATAACTGGCCTTTAAAAATAAAAATCTGCCTGCCTCTGGGAATTTAACATAGGGGTGTACTCACTTTTGTTTCCAGCGGTTTAGACATTAATGGCTGTGTGTTGAGTTATTTTGAGGGGACAGCACATTTACACTGTTATACAAGCTGTACACTTAATACTTTACATTGTAGCAAAGTGTAATTTCTTCAGTGTTGTCCCATTAAAAGATATAATTAAATATTTACAAAAATGAGAGGGGTGTACTCACTATTGTGTGATACTGTAAATAGATTTTCTGTTATATTGCAATTATGGAAGTATTCACCTTCACATTCGTTGGTTAACATGTTAAACACCAACCTGATCACAATTCAAAATCTCCAAGAAAGACTCAACGTCTTACATTAGCAGTTCCTTCGAGGTTTGCACCATTATTTAGTTCATGGGGAATCATATCATCAGGTTCAGGCTCGGTCAGAAGATAGGAAGGAATATTTACTTTAAACAGGGCTAGTGTATTGCTCTGAATGGCAGCTTGCATAGTTTTTAACATTATTATCAGTTGATGGTTGCACAATGCTGCCTGCAACTATCCAGAAATGGAATTGGCTATCTGCTGCATAGCTTGTGTGGTGTGAGGTTGTTGCTCCACCTTTGTTTATCTACTCCCTGCTCTGCCAGTTGTCTGGAGACTACAGAGACACTATTAGGCCCAGGCAGGAAACAAAATGCAGTGCATCTTGGTGTTGCTTGTTCATCTTGGCTGGAGAAAATATACACAGAGTGCATGTTAATCACTTAAACTGTATTACCAACTATAATGCATTACGATATTTTGCCTACTCAAACAAAATGTGGACATTGTAATTCAGACCTGTAAAAGCCCATCAGTTAAGTCGAAGACATTACAGAGTGCAAGTTAAAATATAGGGAAAATATATCATATGTAAAATGATATATATTTGTGTTACACAGTAATTGCAAATGAATAAACTGAATGTAAACAGGAATATAGTAAATGTATATTCATACTGAGATACCGGCTGCCAGACAGCAGCGGGCAGAACAGTTTGTGGTTGTGGTCTCTGATAATTCTGTTGGCCTTCTTCCTGCATCGCTGGGTGTAGAGATCCTCCATGGATGGCAGCTCCGTCCTGGTGACGTGCTAAGCAGTTTTTTACCACACTCTGTAAAGCTACAGTTGGGGACACTGCAGATGCCATAACAGGCGGTGATGCAGCCGGTCAGGATATTCTCAGTGGTGCACCTGTAATACACCTAATTGACAAGGTTAATGATTTCTAGGTGATAGCTTATGTTTAAATTTGATACTGTCTGGTAGTGCTTGAGACAGTTACCCCAGTGTTGTCCACATGGACCTTGTCCCACTGGCATCAGAGGTAATGCAAATACTTTGACTCTCCTGGATACTGAGGCTGTAACATTCACACATACATACATACATACATGCACACACATAAATAACTAATTTTAGAAGTTACAGGGGTGTCAAGACTTACATGTATATGCATTCTTGATAAAAGTGCAAGGAGTTTTTTAATAAATTAAACAGTATGGTTTGGCCCATTTAGAGATCTTAGCAGCCTTACGGTAAACCAAACCAGATGTGGTGATTAAAAACAGAAGACATAATTTGTGCTCAACAATTAGCATTGCATTTTTCAGATTTTGAAAAAAATAAATGTAGTGATACAATACTGGGTGTTCGGTGTTTTAATACTGATACCAGAATAATAGTAACTTTGATTCCTTACTTTGCTGAGTGTAGACATGTTTTCAACAATACACAAAATAGAGCGAAATTCACAACAACACTGTTATTTAAATCAGGTAATCTCTGATCAAAATAAACTACACTGTCCATGCATTCAGCTCCAAGTTGAATGCTGTAAATAATGTTATGACCAAATGTATTCATGCATTAAAACACACTTTATAAACAAGGGAAAATGTTTAGTCTTGGCTTAAATGTATTCCTCTAAGTGATCTATTTGATTGAGTGCTGAAAGGGGAGGGTTTGATGTTGGCGCCCCTCTGAGATTGACTGTAATGTCCTGAAACTGTCCAAGTCCCTTTTGTATTCCAATCACTCAACAGTAGGAGACCGTTTATATTATGCTTTTTTTGTCAACTGTCTGTGAAATATTCCAATTTCAATTCTGAATAATACCCAGATCCCATCTTGACTGTAAATGATGTGTAGTTTGCATTTTCAAAGCATATTGGAAGTTTGGAAATGGGTTGCGTTTGCTCTTCAACGCTGCAGTGCTCTCCGTTTTGAGTGTCTCATTGTACATTGCTCTCCTGTGGCTGAAATATGGAGCCATTTATTAATTTTCATGAAGGTAGTGATTTACTTAAATCATGAATAGTCTGTCAAACATAGCATAGTTAATTAATCACAATACCTTTTCAGTTTGTGTAATATTCATTTTATATAAACCCCTCTTTCACTCTTTTTTATCTTCAACCTCTTTTTGTCATACCTCGTACACCCCTATCAAGCAGATGACAAATTATCTCTATTCCTGCTCTCCAGAAACGTCAAATCCTGGTAACTCTGGTGGAGATACTCCTGCCCCTGCTCTTCTCCGGCATCCTCATCGTGCTACGACAGAAGGTGCCTTTTAAGGACTTCCCAAATGCCACCGTCTATGAGAGCTACCCTGTTGACACGCTACCCTGGCCATTGTCGCACTACTTGCAGCTGGCTTATGTGCCCGGTAACTCCAGTGTGGTGCGTCAGGTGGCAGAGGATGTGCGAGGGAGCCTGGCTCTCTCTTCAGGTGGGTAATAGTTAGGCAGGAAGTGGGTGACGGGTTCAGTACAACGATGTTGGCTTGTTTTAAAAAAGCATCTCCAAATAGGCAGTAGTGGCCTAAAAGTTAGTGAAACAAGCTTGTGACCGGAAGCTCATTAAATCCCCCGGACGTGCAGGATAAATTTGGGTAGGGGAAAGTGATAAGCAAGTCACTTAACAACAACTGTTTCAGTAGAGCTGCTCAGTGACCAGCAGATCAGTTTCCATGTGTGATTGTGTAACTTTGTGAATGTGATCAGGGCGTTCCTTAAAAAGAGAGCATTGCTCTCAATGTACTCTTCCTTTAAAAAATAAAAGTTGAAAAATCTAACAAACGCGTTATATCTTGTTTCTTTAACCAGTTCAAAATCTGAAATGTAAAACAAAAGTTATGTTGTTTTTATATATATATATATATATATATATATATATATATATATATATATATATATATATATATATATATATATATATATATATATATATATATATATATATATATATATATATCAGTTGTAATCCGGGACAGAGGTGGGAATACTGGTTCCTCTAGAAACAGCCCCTAGGAGAGCCAACAGGCTACACCCTAATGTTGTGACAGACTGTATCTATCAGCTGGGAATTTAGATAGGGAAAAGGAAGCACACACACTGTTGACACATATACACACACACACACACACACTTGCCTGACCTGCTATTCAGATGAACATGCAGACAGCCTGACTGACAGGTATGCGAATAAGCTGTTTAAATATTTGATTTTATGCTGACAGACAATCAGCAAGATGGACAAATAGCAGTCACGTGAGGCTGAAGGGTGGTGATGGCGCAATGGATATGACACATGCCTTTGGTGTGGGAGGCCCAGGTTCAATTCCCACTGTGATACATCAACCAATGTGTCCCTGAGCAAGACACTTAACCCCTAGTTGCTCCAGAGGCGTGCAACCTCTGATATATATAGCAATTGTAAGTCGCTTTGGATAAAAGCGTCAGCTAAATGACATGTAATGTAATGTAATGTAATGAAGGCAGAGATGTAGTAGCAGGTAGACAGATCTTTGCAGGTTGTTGTGTACACAGACGCATGAGATCCCAGCTCAGCCATTAATGAATAATTTAGGTGGTCTCGGTGTTCAGAAGGTTAGGTGGAGGGGAATGATCAAGGTTAAACTTGGGTATGTCATGCACACAAAAGACCACAAAATGTGGAGGGATTGTTGAACTGGGACCATCAAAAAAGGCAGCACATTTATGGCGTTCTCTTGTAAAAATATTTGGTGTTGAAACGCCTTGTTATGTTTGTCATGCTGTATTGTGAAACGAGATTTCCTCTATTGTGTAATCTCAAATTGTTGTTGTTGTTAAAAGGTTTATTTGACAACTCTTGTGCAGATCATCAGTCATAGCTTTTCTGTTTTCTTGTACTATTGTCATTGAACTGATGGACCATTGCTGTTAGCTCATTATTTCATCTTTTCACCATCATTTTGCTTTTACTTTTTTCATTACTTTAGCTAATTATTTCAACTGTCAAGCCATTATTTTTAGCTAATAATAATTATATCTTTATTAATCCCCAATGGGGAAATTACAATTTACACTCTGCTGTTATTACAGACTACATACAGGCCTGAAATAAACACACACACACACATGCTCATGTCCTATACATGCACTAATGGAGAGATGTCGGAGTGAGTGGGCTGCGACTGCTTGGTCGGTTGGTGCCTCGAGCGCCTTGGCAGCGCCCCTCTCCAGCTACCAGTCCACACTCCGTACTTCGGTCCGTACAGAGATTTGAACCCGTGTTTGGTGATTTAAGCCCCCAACGTCGCCTTCCAGGCAGCATGGCAATGGTTAGGGTTACCTGCCTGGAAGGCGATGTTGGAGGCTTAAAACACCATTGAGCATTTGAACCAGCGACCCTCCGGTTCCCAACCCAACTCCCTATGGACTGAGCTACCCCACTAGCTAACAAGTTGAACCGTTCATTACTTTCAGCTAAATATTACAATTACAACTACAAGCATTCATGTACTCTGAATTGCCACACATGGCTTTAAGGTGTTATAACTGACTCAGGTTGGTGGGCGGTGTGTACCGTGCTGTCAGCGTAGCTAGCTTGCTAGTTTTGTTTTTTAGTTGTTTTTTTTACCTGAAACACAAATATGTGAATATATAACTTTGAGCAAGTCTGGATTTTATATTTTTCCAAATTAGTTTATCTACTCCACAATCTTTCCATGTACAACAACTGCAGGAGTAAACCCTGGTACCATCCCCGGATAGTAACTACAGCATTAAACTGCTAACCATTTCAGCATTACCCAACACAGACAGCTGAAGTAAAGTTTGGCAGCTGGTTGGCCATGACCTGTTTCTCTCTGTGCCCTGTGTGTCTGCAAGTGTTTACTTTATGAAACTGACCAAGATTTACCTCTGGGACCAATGTGTAGTGCTGACGTCCTTTGCCAGACTCAGAATACCTTCATGTGTGCTTGATGAGTGAAATGAAATAATGCCATGGAGATTTCCAGCTCTGGAAAAGAAAAGAAATGTAATCAAAAGTGAAAAGAAAAACAAATTAGTTTTATCTATTTTTTGCTCTGCTCTCTGTTTTCATTCAGTTTCATTATGACTGGTTTTGTGCGTATCTCTTCCCTTTTTATGTGATCTAGCGTCTGTGTCAAAAAAGCATGTCTCCCATTTGACCTATTGTAATGATAATATTGGCCATAGAAGTCAGTAGGCTGTCAGTGAGAGTAGCGAGCACCAAGGTTGGGCAATGAGACGGGCATTAAAAACAGACGTACGTGAGATGAATGCCGAACCACAACTAAGTGTGTGTATGTGTGTGTGTGTGTGTGTGTGTGTGTGTGTGTGTGTGTGTGTGTGTGTGTGTGTGTGTGTGTGTGTGTCTCTGTCTCTTTTCTAGTGCGTGGCTTTGAGACAGAGGAGCAGTTTGAGGACCATGTGAGAAATGACCCTCTGTCAGGAAGGCTGCTGGCTGCTGTGGTGTTTGAGCACCCCTTCACCCACGATGATGAACCTCTGCCCCTAAAGGTTAAAGGCAGCATACACACACTGTCACACACTGTAGCAGGTAGATGGTTTGTTCTGGCACCTGAGGAGTGCTGCATTGCTTTGTTGTCTGGTCATTGCGTCAGGGACACACAACATGAGTGGTAAATGCTGCTTTTCTATATTTTAACAGAAGCATACGGTAATTACCCAGAGGTGTAACATAAGCAACACAGTTACATACTGTTTGTTTTACTGATCTTAGTGTAAGGAGGAATGAATTATTTACTTTTTTTTTTTTTTTACTTTACAGTATGTGTTACCAGTTTTACTGGTTCAGGCACGTTGGCGAGACAGAGAGAGGGAGAGGGAGAGAGAGAGAAATGTTTTTCTTTGAACAGTAGTAAACAATAAACAAAGGCATGGTTATGCCACTCACTGCATAGTGTAGGCTCCACCCCTCTAGGCTTTGTACAGGTTATTAATTCCGTTCTCTTTTGGCACCCTCCTATACAGGTGAGTTACCACCTGCGTTTCAGTTTCACCCCACGCAATGCCCCAGCCAAGGAGAGGTCGGAGCTGAACCCCAACAGTGACCTGGACTGGCACACGCTCAGCCTCTATCCCCTCTTTCAGCTGCCAGGGCCGAGGGAGCAGTATGACAAGGATGGGGGCACGCCTGGTGAGAACCCCCGTCTCTTTCTGTCTGACCCTCCTCGTCTTTGTCTCTCTTTATCCGTCTCTCCCACTTCTTTTTTCTCCCCTTTCTCTGTTACCTTTAAGCCAAACATCCCGTCTGCTGTGATGATACCAAACCTTCACGAGAGGGCCTGTCATCCAAAAATAAATGTTAAATGTTCTTAAAAACTGCACATGTTTACAGAAGTTATTCAGATAAGCATTTGTCCTTTTTAAAAAGAGGTTTAGGATTGATGAAGAGCACTTATTTTCCACAGTCTCTGGAGCGAGGCTGTGTTTCTATGGCAACCACAGCCCTGCACATCTAGTGTCGGCACTATCAGGATGCATTGTGCCCTTGCATCATTAGTGGGGCATTTGGAAGGTGTCGGGCACCAACACTTTATCTTCACATTTGTCCCTCAGGTTGTTTAATTTAAGTTTTTAAATGAGGTGATGATGACGAATTGGGGATTAGATAAGTGACTGTTCTGCTGTGGCTCAGACCTTTTTCCATAGTACAGTTCCAAAGTTGAGAGGCATAAAAGGCATGCTCCAAAAGATGAAGTCATCCTCATAGCATACTAGAACTGACAAGCTTTTAGAGTCACATGAATATGGATTTCCAAACCTCCACATGCATAATGACTCACAACTGCAGCTCCACTTTTGTTCCTCAAGGCCTCTTACCCATTTTTATGTTAACTTTCAGAGGGAAGTTAGAAGGAATTTGCCTCTAGGTCACGTTGTACGTTTTGTTGTGCCATGAGTCATTACTTACATGAACATCAACATAATTTCTTCAGCGTTAACATTTCTTTTCTCTTCTAAGGGTATTACCGAGAGGGATTCCTTGCTGTACAGCATGCAGTGGACCTAGCCATCATGCGCTCTTACAACAGAACGTCTGCTGCCTCTTTGCTGGGACGTGTGAGAGTGGTCCTGTCGCGGTTTCCTTACCCTGCCTTTATATATGACGTCTTCATCCTAGCCATTCAGAACCAACTGCCCCTACTACTGGTGCTCAGTTTTACCTACACCTCCCTCAACATAGTACGATCTGTGGTGCAGGAGAAGGAAAGGAAGCTCAAGGTGTGTCTGTGTGTCTCTAAAAGGGATGTTTTTATTGGTGCTGAAATTAGCAATACAACTGATCCACTTTTTTTGGGGTGCATTTTAGGAGTACATGAGGATGATGGGTCTCAGCAACTGGCTCCACTGGAGTGCCTGGTTCCTCATGTTCTTCCTCTTCCTCTCCGTTTCAATCTTTTTTGTCACTCTGCTCCTTTGTATCCAGGTGAGTTCGTGTTACAAAATACAGTTACATAAGCCGCATTCCAGCACGTAATGCCTTCGCCCCAAATTTAAGCAGTTTCTTAGATAAGTAAAAGGTAATCCAACATCATTATCTACAGTAGTGGAAATACCTGCAGTAGGTATTTATTTAGTGTTCAAATATGTAGCTAAGCTCTCAAAGCTAAACATCATACATTGTGACTTAATTAACTAAGACACGAGAGGCAGTGCTTTACAGTGGTTTTAAAATCAACAGGAAAAGCGAATGAAAAAGAGAAATTTGCTGTAAAGCAAATTATCAAATAGTTTATTATAATAACCAGTTCATAATACATAGATTTTTGTTTTGTGTTGAGCAGTGTAGTTACTGAACAATAGCTTAGCATCACGATTTCAACATGAAGTGCAGGAATGAGTTCATTCTTCATTTAGAGGCTATAAGACTGAGCACCGGGGACTATCTGTTTTCTGTTGTTTTAGGTGAGCCCTAACGGAGCAGTGCTGACCTACAGCGACCCCACACTTGTGTTTGTCTTCCTGCTCGCCTTCACTGTGGCCACCATCAACTTCAGCTTCATGATCAGTGCCTTCTTCTCACGAGGTGTGTGTTTCTGTGTCTGTCCACTCTTTTCTGAATGATAAATATGCCTCTCTTTGACTGCCGGCCTCTTGCTTTGTGAAAATCAGTGCATCTATTTCTTTTTTTTCTTTTTTTTGCTGCTGATGTTGTATGGTGCATTTTCTTTGGTAAACAGAAATGTTTTGTTCACTTAAAAAGTGGTATGTTTCTTGTTTTAAGTAGTTCTCAGCTGTGTCTGTCTTCAGCCACATGACATTAAAGAACCCTGTCCGTCCTGAATAACAAGAAGAGAAGAAAACTATTTAAATCCTGTCTGTCCTTTCTCGTGTCGTCCTCGTCTTTCCCTCTTTGTGCTCTCACTCATTCAGACCAGCATCTGAATGAAAGCGTCTCCTTCCAACTTTCTGCAACAAAGCAGCTCAGGTTACAAGTGCTCGTCACAGCCTCAGTTTTATGCTGCCGTTTGCAAAGTAGTTGCATTTTTTGTACACTCATAATAAACATTCACTTGGTTATAATTGATTGGGATTAAGCCTTAAAAGCCTTTTGTCCACAGGAGCTGAGTTAAAGAAAAAAGATAGCATTTCTGTCCTCTGTCACCAGCTATTTGGCTTTGACAGTATGAGCCAAGTTACCTTAAATCTTGTCCTGCTCTTCCTTTCTATTTCCTGCTTTCTCTCAGCCTGGCCTGTCTGTGGTCGATGAATAATTGCCCAAACTGTGATATTTGAAAGCTTGACTTAAGTCATTAAAATTGTGTCAATTATCAATTACTGCTTAACTTACAGATACTGAACACAAGCTGAAGAAATCGCATCATCATGTCGTTTTCCCTCTTGACACTGTACATAAATAAAAACAAACACAAAGATCATTACGTAATTAATCCCAGCTAGGTTCAAGGGTTTTCCAGATACTTTCTGATTTGTAGAGAGAAGAGGAAACAGACAGCGATGAGGGGCTTTTACAGAAAATAGGCCAAACCAACAGAAGGATCCTACAGTGCCCTCCTTGGCCATTTTTGAACAAAGGCAGATTTTTTTTTTCTTCTTAGCTGTCTTTGTGCGAACAGCAATCTGGATACTTTCCCCACCCACTGTACTTTTTATTCAATGCAGGCTCGAAATGTCACAATGTCTATCACAAGTGCCCTTTTGAAAAGTTTTGTCATACTGCTCAGAAATGGAAGCAAAACAGCCCTGAAAGTCTTTCATTCGCCTCATCCACAGTGCTCCACTTTCTTCCCCATTTCTCCACCATCTCTCATTTCATACTCCTTAATGCTGTGTGTGTGTGTGTGTGTGTGTGTGTGTGTGTGTGTGTGTGTGTGTGTGTGTGTGTGTGTGTGTGTGTGTGTGTGTGTGTGTGTGTGTGTGTGTGTGTGTGTTGTGTTTGTGTGTTTGTGGCAATGTTTTCCTCTGTAATTGTCAACCACTATTTAAAGTCTTACTATTGTTCAGCATCCCCTTAACCTCTCTTTTTTTTCTGTCTATCTTCAGCAAATGTGGCAGCAGCAGCGGGCGGCTTCATCTATTTCCTGAGCTACCTGCCGTATTTGTTCCTGTGGCCACGCTACGACCTGCTGAGCCATGCCCAGAAGGTGTCAGCCTGCCTCATCTCTAATGTGGCCATGGCCATGGGAGCTCAGCTCATAGGAATGTTTGAAGGCAAAGGTGAGACTTGACGTTGTGGTCAAAGTTGAACTATCTGTCTATATTAGGAAGTCAGGGTCAATTTCTCCATTTCTTTCTGTTAAAACAACATATATATATTTTTTTTTTGATCTAATCCCTCTCCCCTCTGTAGGAATGGGAATCCAGTGGTCAAACTTGTTTGACTCTGTGACGGTGGATGATGACTTCTCCCTGGCCCAGGTATTAGGCTTGCTGCTGTTTGACTCTGTGCTCTACGGGTTGGTGGCCTGGTACATGGAGGCAGTTTTTCCTGGAGAGTACGGAGTGCCTCTACCATCTTACTTCTTCGTACTGGTATGTTTCAAAGCTGAGCGGCTCACTCTTGCACACACTCACATTGTCAGGGAAGGTATCCAAATACAGTTACATTAGTGGGATGAAAGTATGACCAGATACAGCATTCAGAAGTGATACAAATGTTTCAGATAATTGCAGTTATCTGATAATGTTGTCCCTCCTCACAGTGCCTTTTAGTCTCTACTGCAGTGTCAGTTACTAATTGAAATTTAAAAGAAGTAAACTGAAAAAATGGGGAAGTTGTGTACGAACAAAATATCGCCTAATCATCAGTGTCTTTCTAAGTAACAAACAGTGTAATGTGTTTTCATAGTCCTGGTATAATTTGCAGTAGCGCATACTGTCTAAGTTCAGCACATTTCTTTCAGTGACATTTTAAACCATATTTATTAATTACTTGATATTGTTTTAATATACCTGTTAAACGTGTGGTTGGATATTTTGTATAAACTAGATATACTGTACATTCACATTTTCATCAGAAAACTTATTTTTTAAAAAAGAAGCTATTTGCCTTTGTTCTTCCTGCAATTTATGTCTTAGAAACTTTATCAAATGGTGAATTTCTTTTTTTTGTTGTCGATAAAATCATACACTGAGCATTTTGTATGAATTTTTGTGCAACCATTTACAGTCCGGTGGAGTTCATATAAGATATGTGGCAATAGCAAACACGTTAAGACAGAAGTTTTAGCCAATAGATGAGGATACAGATACAGGAAGTTAAGACAATAAATACATACTTGCTCATTCACCTAACTAAGGGATATGATATTACTAGTGCAGTGAAAGGACAGGACCAGTGACATGTGTTTGTTGAAAGGCCTGAACAAGCCTGAACCGTCGCTACCAGGAATTGAACCCCAGTCTGATGTGGCTTTTTCATTGTGGTTTACAGTTAAAGACACATTGTCACGTGAATACTGCGAGCAGGTGGTGTTAAGCACTTACAGCACCCTAAGGTAGTTGCAAGGCCGAGGTGTCCTGTAAGAGATAAATGACCTTAGAATAAAGAAATTGCTGCACTCAGTGTAAGTAGCTCTGATAAGTGACAGCGGAGGGGATTGAAAACTTGAGGTCACTACACATCGGCCAGAGGAAGTCTTTGGATTCAGCTGGCTAGAATAACAGGAAGCGTCTAGCCAACACAAATGAGGTTTATGTGTATAACAACTGGATTATCACGAAATGGCGTGCCTTTACACACACACACACACACTCACACTCACACTTATGCTCACCCATTTCCCAGTAGTCAGGAATCCAAGAGACTGCCAGCAGGGTGTGGATTAGATGTTGACGCACTTGATGTCCATTGTGTTCATGGGTGTGATATGTAGAAATTGGAGGTTTGACTCTGGTTCTTAGGAAGTGCACCAGAGGGAGGTTTGGTCAAGAAACAATCCCCTCTAATGTCCACAAGAACAATGTTAATGTTGACCCACTCTCTCTTTCTTGAGTTTTTTTTTTTTAATGAATTATCATGTTCCTCTGCTTTCCTTGTTGCGTCCTGTAGTCACTTTGCTTCATTGAAAAAACACCTGAGAAATACATACATTACACACATTACATGATGTGTGCAATATATGATGTAACGTTTGACTTTAATTCTATAAAATATCTTGTGGAAATATGTTGAATATGAATACTAGAATTGTAAAGTACCATTTCGTACAGCTTTTTGACTAAGGCCTCTTTCACCCCAACCTACTCCCTACCTCTATCCCTCACTTTCTCTTGATCCCCACGTGTGCCTCATCTTCATCAGCCTTCATACTGGTGCAGCAGCCCCCGCATGGCTTTGGTGAATGAGAAAGAGGAAGAGGAGGATGCAGAAAAGGCTTTGAAAGGGGAGTTCATAGAGGAAGAGCCAGCTGGACTAGTCTCCGGGGTAAAGATTAAACACCTCGCTAAGGTGAGCAGCAAAACAGACACCCAGAGGGTCAACATGTCATCTCACTGTAAAAAGGGTGCAGATGGTGCAAGTGTCCAAAACAACGTGTAGACAATCATTAAAGATTCTACTGCTGTAGTGAGATGGTAAATATGCAACAAGGTTTCTCTGGCCCTGTGTGTCTTTTGTTCAGGTAATGCATGTAAATATTTTGGGTTTATCTGCTGTACAGGTATTCAAAGTGGGCAACAAGACACGTCAGGCTGTGCGGGATCTTACAATGAACATGTTTGAGGGACAGATCACGGTGTTGCTAGGACACAACGGTGCTGGGAAGACAACAACACTGTCCATGCTGACAGGTGACCAGCTGGAAACACACACACACACACACACACACACACACACACACACACACACACACACACACACACACACACACACACACACACACACACACACACACACACACACACACACACACACACACACACACACATACATACATGCCACCTAAATATTCTGAACTCAACTGGTTGCCTTTGTGTGTTACTCGCAGGGCTGTTTCCTCCCACCAGTGGCAGGGCCTATATCAACGGTTACGACATCTGTCAGGACATGGCTCTGATCCGCCGCAGTCTGGGACTCTGTCCCCAGCACGACGTACTGTTTGATAACCTTACTGTCAGAGAGCACCTGCTCTTCTACGCTCAGGTACTCGCACAATCATGCACTTATACGCAAAAACGCACACGCACATCCTTCAGCTGAATCTTTGTTCTTGTCATGCACTCATTAGTTTATTGTCCATTGTTGATAGAGATGTTTTTTTTATTTATTTAAATTTAGTTGAAAGTGTATTGTGCGGTGTTGACTTTGTTTCCATGTAATAAATTTACACTCATTGGCTATTTTATTAGGTTCACCTCTACAATCTAATGTAATCGCGGCTCTGCCTTAAATTCTAACTTTACAAAAGTTATGTGGCCCATTTTTGTTAAAACCTCCCTAGAGGTTTTTTTATTGAACTATATGTGTATTATTTGTGTGTTTATCTGCTTGATATCCAGCTGAAAGGCTTCTCCAAAGAGAAGATTCCAGATGAGGTAGACAGGACCATCCGTATCCTGAACCTTGAGGACAAGCGACAGGCTCGCTCCAAGACCCTCTCTGGTGGCATGAAGAGGAAACTCTCCATTGGCATTGCCCTCATTGGAGACTCCAAGGTGAAGAATTATTCACTCTCATTCCTTTTGTCCCATCCTTCCTTCACATTAACCACGTCTCATCTCTTTATCTTTAACTTAATCTGTCTCCAGGTGGTGATGTTAGATGAGCCCACATCAGGTATGGACCCATCAGCTCGACGTGCCACCTGGGACCTTCTGCAAGGGGAGAAGCGCGGTCGCACCATCCTGCTCACCACGCACTTTATGGACGAGGCCGACCTGCTCGGTGACCGCATCGCCATCATGGCAGGAGGAGAGCTGCAGTGCAGCGGGTCACCACTCTTCCTTAAGAACAAATATGGTAAGTGAAGAGCGGAGTGAAAATAGCTGCAGCAAGATGTCCCTCTCTTTATATAGCAGACCTGGACATTCAGGAGAATTGAAAATCCAGTAATTCAACTATATCATTGTTGATAGTGGGCAGTGGGCACATACATCATTGTTACAATTAATTATACAGGCCTCCTTCCCTCTGCTCACCAGGTGCTGGTTACCACATGGTGATAGTAAAGGATGCTCTTTGTAACGTGTCCGAGATCACCCGCCTTGTCCACATGTATGTTCCTAATGCCACACTGGAGAGCAGCGCGGGGGCAGAGCTCTCTTACATCTTGCCCAAAGAAAGCACCAGCAGGTGAGTCAGTCAGGTCTTTGTTCATACGTACAATACTCACAATAACACAGTGTAAAGTGTAAAGTGGCCTTAAGGGTAGAACGATGACCGTCGACCAGAAATCACACCTGCTGAACATTGTAACTAAATGACAACTTCTGTCAAAAAGGGCCAGTCTTCACAAATACTGGGTATATGATTTATAATAAAATGATTATACTGTAATAAATACAAATAGTAACCAAATGGCTTTTTCTCTCTTTGCCAACATCAAACTCTTCTGAAATAAGTGTGGTAAATATACTAAAATGTTTAATCTCTTACTTTACCACAATCTTTCAATTTCTATCTCCCTTTAGGTTATTTCTTTCTTTATAACCACTTGTCCTGTTACCTTGTTTTATGTTCTTTTTATATCCTGAAAATCAATATTTTTCTCCCCACAAATTGGACTTTGACTCCACAGTGACATGCACTAATGTTCTATGATTAGATGCAAGGCAGAACTAAAGGCACAATATATGATTCCATTTCATTTGTGATACAGAAATTTGGCAGGTTTACACTGATTGAGAGCTCATATTGTTGTATTGAGTGATCACATTTGTTCCACTGTGAGGTAGTGTGTAATGTGTTTCCCTGACGCACTTTGTGTTTGCTCTCAGGTTTGAGCTGCTGTTTGCTGAGCTGGAGATGAACAGAGAGGAGCTGGGCATCGCCAGCTATGGAGCTTCAGTAACTACTATGGAAGAGGTTTTCCTCAGGTGGGAGAAATATGACATCGGCGAATGTGTCTTTGTAATATTCTATATTAGTAGAATCCAAAGCAAAAGGAAGTGGGTTTTATATAGTAGAGATCTTCACGGGTCCAAAATGTTGTACCCAAACTCAAAGAAGACCCGGAAATACTACCCGGAACCAAACCAGACCGGCTGGGACGCGGACCCATGCAGAACCGAGAAATGTCGGACCCAAACTTGTCCGGACCTGTTAACATTAACGTTAATTTAAAAGTTGTCAAAACTGAACTTTGTGTCTTACTAATGTAACGTTAGTAGCCTTCTCCCCTGTGCCTGGCCATGACACATATAATCCATCCTTCCTCCAAATTTGGTCAAATACATCCAGGTCCTCTCTTGCTGATTGAAACAGGCTAATTCACTTGTTATTTCATCTTTAAAGTCCGCTTGCTGTCAAGGTGACGTATGGCAAATGCGACTCGTTTGAACTATTTTTATGATTTTATGATTGCCACAGCTGCCAATCATGATCAGCGCTGTATGATCATGGGCGGGTCTTCTCGGATCCACTCGGGTATATTACACGTAATGTTAAACAGACCCGGGACCTGCGTTAATATAACAGGACCTGACCTGGACCCGATAGATATATAATATAAACCGTGGATCCCAACCCGTACGGGTCCTGGCTCGTACCCATGTAGACCTCTACCATAATATTTAAATTGTCATACCGAGAGTCCATCAGTGTGTTCTGGCCATAAACACTAAACATCAAACATGATACCAAGAAAAGCTGCTGTTTCAACATTTGGTCATTTAGCTTTCTTCTGGCGTTTAGTTTTTGTAAAAGTAAAATGCCTTGTCAGTTAGATAGTAACACTGCTACTAAAAACAAAAACAAAAAAATTCTTGTTTTAATTACTAATCCGAAAAATGATCTTTTCTAATCTTTATTTTTCCTGTTTTCAGTAAGTTAGTTGATAACCGCAGACTGATTTGTGTGTTCAGGGTGGGAAAGTTGGTGGATTCTAGTTTGGACATCCAGGCGATCCAGCTGCCAGCCCTGCAGTATCAACATGAGAGACGCTCCCATGACTGGACCACAGATGACGCCAGCAGCAGCAGCGGCATGACCGATGTCACTGACTTCACAGACAGCGGCACGCTCATCTCAGAGGACTGCTCCAACATCAAGCTAAACACCGGGGTGAGATAAGAGGAAGCAAGCTGATGCTTATTTTCTGCATGTCATTCATTTTGAGTCATTAATATCATTCATTCATTTTTAACATTTCTGTTCACCTTTCCTCTCCGATCAGGCCAGACTACACCTGCAACAGTTTTATGCCATGTTCCTGAAGAGGGCCCTGTACAGCTGGAGAAACTGGAAGGTGATGGTGGCTCAGTTCCTGGTCCCTTTGGTCTTCACCGTTGTGGCTTTAGTTGTGGCACGCACCATTCCCAATCACCAGGATGCTCCTCAGCTGAGGCTGGCACTCAGTCGCTATGGTTCCACCAGGGTCCCTGTGGCTCTGCAGCCTGCCGTAGGTCCCCTGGCCTCTGCCCTGGCAAATACATACAGTTCACAGCTCTCTGCCCAGCTTGGCCAGCTCATCAATATCACAGGTAAGAATCATGAGAGAGAGACAGGAACTTGGTTAGCTGAGTATTTACTGACCATATACCCCTTTCCTCCCGCTCCCCATCATCAGACTTCACTGATTACATCCTGACCCAGGCAGAGGAAGAAGGCGGCAGCTTTAATGAGCGCTGTGTGGTGGGTGCTGCTTTCCGTGGCAGCAGCAGCCGATTTGCAGAAGCAACAGCCTACTTCAATAACGAGGGCTACCATACACCTGCCACATCCCTAATGTTGGTGGACAACGCTCTGTTCAAACTTCTAGCAGGTCCGAATGCTTCCATCCAGACGGGCAATTACCCCATGCCACGCAACCTGTCTGAGAATGCCCAAAGCCAGCTCAACGAGTGAGTGGAGGGAAAGAGAGAAGTGAATGTGAATTTGTTTCACCCCAGATCTTTTGTTAAGCCATCACACTGGAGAAAGAAAAAAGACAATCTTATTTATTGAGGTCTGCGTTAGTATTAATTTAAAATGATAAATTACTCAGGACTCTTGTATGCAAGCTGGTGACGATTTGAACAGATGGAGATCAAGAGAGCAGTCGTGTATTTTATATCTGTCTGTCTTTCGGGCCATTTCTTTGTCTTGCCTCTGCACCATTTCTCTTCAATTTCCTCCTGTCATCAACCCCTTTTCACCTCCTTCTTTTTTTCTTCATTCTTTTCCCCAATCTGTAGGGGAAAGACAGGCTTCATCATCGCCATCAACCTGATGTACGGTATGGCCTCCCTGTCTAGCACATTTGCCCTCCTGCTCGTAACAGAGTCGTCTATCAAGTCCAAGCATGTGCAGCAGGTCAGCGGTGTCTACCTGTCAAACTTCTGGTTTTCTGCCTTGCTGTGGGACCTGGTCAATTTCCTGCTGCCCTGTCTCCTCATGCTGGTTAGTATGACATCTGATAACGTGTTGGGATAAAGGCACTGAGACTGACAAGTTAGTCTAAACAGAGTTGTCCAGGCAGAGAGAGTACAGCACGCATAGCATTCATGTATGCATTGTATAGTCTCATGTCTCATTGTTTTATGCTCTTAGGTGGTGTTTCAGGCATTTGGAATCAAGGCTTTTGTAGACAACAACCACCTGGTAGATGTGTTGTTGTTACTGCTGCTGTATGGCTGGGCTGTTGTGCCTCTCATGTACCTGCTCAGCTTCTTCTTTTCCACTGCCGCTACTGCCTACACACGCCTCACCATCTTCAACATGATCTCTGGCACGGCCACCTTTCTGACTGTCACCATCATGACCATCCCAGGTGAGAGGAGGAGACCTGGGCTTCTAGCAGTGGAAGACACTTAAAGTTAATAAAAAATATTGTGTAATGCTCGGGCCAGTATGTTATGTTCTAGTTTTAAGGATTTAAAAAATGTTTGGGTTTGGCTGAATACATCTTGAGTGTAGTGTGTTGATGGCACTAAGGGTAGAAAACGCCAACCCCTTCACATATTTGGGTTCAGTTCCCAGTGCAGTGCTTCTGGCTCGGCTGTGTACCACATTGCAGTAATTGTGGTGGTAAGCCAATGAGGGATCATGTTCGAGCAACTCCTACTGGTTGATTGGGTTGCACGTATGGAGAGGAGCAGGGTTTTGAGATGATAGTGAGGACACAAGTGGCTGTCCAAATGCTTTATAGGTCAACGTGGGAGTTAGCAGTGATAACCACCAAATCAGGGGAAAAATGGGGGGGGGATTTGAAAAGAAAAGAATGTTTCCTTATCATTCCTGTTGATGGCCTCCTTATGAATTATGTGTCCAGAGTTGAACCTGCAGGACCTGTCGCACTTACTGGATAAGGTGTTCCTGATCTTTCCAAACTATTGCCTGGGCATGTCCTTCAGCCAGTTCTACCAGAACTACGAATTCATCTCGTTTTGCACTTCCAGTGACATCAGCAAGACAGTGTGCGACATCTTAAGTAAGTTCAATCAGGAGAGACTTTGTTGAAAGGTATAAAATAAATGTATTCATCACAACGCACAATATTATAATGTACAGAATTGACGTTTAGACTCCATCGCTATGTTTTTTGTTTTTTTTTAAAGATAATTTTTTTGGGGCGTTTCTTTGCCTCTGCAAAGGACTCAGCCTACATGGGGCGCACGCTCTTACTGGGTGAGCTAGAGGCCGCCCCGTTCCATTGCTATGTAAATAATTTTATAAGGGGTAGAGAAGCCATGAGCAGGGATGCAATGATGTGATTGGCTCGTGGAATTCATAGTCAGTTCTGGTTGGTTTAACTGCAGAGTGAACGCCCCGAATCAGCTGATCAGTTTAGGAAAGAGAGAGAGAGAGAGAGAGAGTTGAATGTAAGCTTAGAAGTCTTTCTGAAAGAATTTACGCTGAGCTTAATTTCTCCCTTAATGCAGCCTCAGAGTATGAAGAGCTCTTCTTTTTTTTTTTTCTTCGTAGCGATGGTCCCATGTAACGTAAGATTTTAGTTTTAAAACAATGAAGATGCAGTCTAGTACCTGAATTTAATATGTGATCTAGAAAATATAATTATAACAATGAGTCATAATGTGGGTGGCAGTATTACACACACATATATTGGGATGATGGGGTTGGTTCATACTTCTGTAGGGGAAGCAAAGAGAAAACTTGGTGCATTATGCATCCGACTCAATTTAAATAGTATTTTTATAATTCAGTTTTCAATCACCAAAATAAACACTAATACTGGAATGATCAGATATTTTCTGTAAACCCTGCATATTTCTACCCTTAGTTTACTTGACCTAACTCAGTGTTTTTCTTGTTCTAGACATCACGTACCAGGAAAACTACTTCTCGATGTCGGAGCCTGGTGTGGGACGCTTCCTCGTGGCCTTCTCATTGCAGGGTTTAGTCTTTATTATTCTGCTGTTTGTCATCGAGCTGCAGTGTGTCCGCACTCTCCGGCGATTCCTCACCTCCCTGGTCAGAAGACGTAAACAGGTAGATGAGCTGTGAACAAGGCAGGGTTTGTCTTTTTCTGTGTTTTTGTGTGTGGGTTTTTTTTGGGAGAATGGGAACTTTCCAGTTAAATCAGAAATCACCTAGCAACCACAGCTTGCACTGCACAGGAGGTCTCTCTGAGAAACTATTTTCAAAGTGTGGTTAAATATATTCAAACTGAAGCCTAAAAAAAGAGAAGTCTCTAAAGACAACTAGAGTAGTGGTTGCAGATCCACAAAGTGACACTGGGAGTAGACAACATGTTGTATCATCACACTTAGAAATACTAGTGTGGTTCATATTAGGTTTAATGGCAGTTGGCAACATTTGTCTCTTATAAAAGAGGAACTTTGAAGTCAGTTAGCATTTTTATTTGTGAGATTTCAAAGCAGCGTGAGGCTAATGCAGAACTTCAAAGAAGCAAAGTGATCTGCCCTCTAAGTGCAGATGCCCCTGTAAATGGTTTTATCATATCAAGGGTAATGGTCTTGAATTAAATCAATCAAATTTTGATAAATTTGTTCATTGTTTTTTTTCCAAAATTGATACATTTCATATACCACTCCTCACATAATAAAACCAGTCTCAGCCGCACTTTATCAGGCAGAAAAGTCAACGAGGTGCTACTACACACTTCTAATATCTATAACCAGCTCTGCATTCATCAGCACAACAATTTTACTGTGGGGATTCTTTCACATTTAAGAATTGCATATCTCATCTCACCTCTTTAGTGATTACTTGATTAATCGATTAGTTAGGAAATGAATCTGCAACTATTTCGATAATAATCTTTTAATCTTTTAACTTTTTAAGAAAGAGTGCCAATTTTCTTGAATCTCTTTGGGTTGCAGACAGTTGGTCGGACAAAACAAGCAATTTGAAGAGGTCGTCTTTGGCTTCAGAAAATTACAACAGCCATTTTTTATTATTATTTATTTAATTTTATTTGTTATTACGATGAATTATAGGATAAAGATTACAGTTTCCATCTGTTATGTAATTTAGCTAAGCTTGCCTAATCTTGTCCATCAAGTGTAATTAAATGTATATTATTTCAGTCTACCCCTATGACATACTATTACATAGTAAACTACTTGTACAGTATTTCAAAAAAACTCTAGACATGTACTACTGCTTCCAGAAGACATGGCATCACCTTGTGACATTGGGACACAATGTCTTACTTCTTGTGGTTGATATTTTTTATCTTACGTATGTGTGTGTTAGTTACCTCTTATAGAGGATGCTGCACTGCTTCCAGAGGACAGGGATGTGGCCGAAGAGAGGAAAAGGGTTCTGGAGTGTCAGCCAATATTAGAGTCTATGGTTGGCAGCCCCCTCATACTACAGGAGCTCAGCAAGGTACGTAGCACAGGAGTCTTCCTTGTCTGAATGAGACGGACTGCCTTATGGTTGAAATGTGTGTCTCTGTGAGATGTGAGATGGTGGTACAAACCCTGACTGTTATCTCTCTTTCTCAGGTGTACAGCGCGGAGAGTCTTCTGGCTGTGGACAGGCTGTCTCTAGCTGTAGGGAAAGGGGAATGTTTTGGCCTCCTGGGCTTCAATGGAGCAGGCAAGACAACAACCTTTAAGATGCTGACTGGTGATGAGAGCGTTACCTCCGGTGACGCCTACATTGATGGATACAGCATCTTGAGGGACATTAAAAAGGTAAGAGCAGAGGAAGATGGAAGGAAAGGACATTTCTGTTAAATCAATAGCAAGATAAATCGATGCCACATAGCTTTCAAAAGGCCAAGATTTGAAAGCGGGCATTTATCTCTGGATTGCAGGTGCAGCAGCGCATTGGTTACTGCCCTCAGTTTGATGCCGTGTTGGACCACATGACAGGAAGAGAAACTCTGAGTATGTATGCCAGGCTCAGAGGAATACCAGAGAAGTATGTGTCTGGCTGTGTGGAGAATGTCTTGAGATCGCTGCTGCTGGAGCCTCATGCCGATAAACTGATCCGCAGCTACAGGTGGGTAGACTGTTCTGAGCCATTCCTTTTTCCGTTTTGTGCCACACAGTTCACATACTAGCCTGAATAATGCTGTATTTTGTTGAGCAAGTGTGTGTGAATAATATGTCACCATCAACATATGCAGTGGCGGTAACAAGCGGAAGCTGAGTGCAGGCATGGCTCTGATCGGTGGGCCTCCGGTCATCTTTCTGGATGAGCCTTCTACCGGGATGGACCCCGTGGCCAGGAGGCTGCTGTGGGACGCTGTTACACGCACACGGGAGTCTGGAAAGGCCATAATCATCACTTCTCATAGGTGAGCTTTATAGTTTGTATTGGGTATCAGCAGTCATACATTTACCCAAGGTCTGAACTTGTGTATAATTTTGAGGTAGTGGTCCTTTACTTAATTATTTTTATTTTCTGCTATTATACTTCTACCTTACTACATTTTAGAGAAATTTGATGGAAAAGTACCTTGATCCTTTACTTGAATAACAGTACCAATGCCTCAATATAAAACTATTCCATTACAGTAAAATGTAAGTACCTCAACGCTGTACAAAATAATATTTTACATACAAAATATATAATGAGTGTAACACAATACGATGCATTATTATAGATGAAACTTCTTTTTAGTAGTTTTGATACCAATTCTTCTGTAATATTTTAAATATTAGACTTTTACTTTATCATGGTATTTTTGCAATGTGGTACTAAGCTCTTCTGCTTTTCATGTATCAAGATGTAGCAGTAAAACTTCTTTGAAGATGTATTCAGATCTTTTTATTTTTTCATGAGAATGCTTACACCTTTGACCTGTCTCCCTGATATGTTCCCTCCCCAGTATGGAGGAGTGTGAGGCCCTGTGTACCAGGCTGGCAGTGATGGTCAACGGTCAGTTCAAATGCCTCGGGAGTCCCCAACACCTGAAGAGCAAGTTTGGCAGTGGCTACACCCTGCTGGCAAAAATACACATAGAGGCCGAGTTGGACGACAGTGACCTGCAGCTTTTTAAAGACTTCATCGAAAGTACCTTCCCAGGTCAGAGGCATACAGTTAACATTTACAACAATAACTATCAAGATTACTAGAACTATAAAATATTGAATTCACTCAAAGTAAACTAAAATTGTGTTTACTACCACAGTAACTATAAAAAAAATAATTAAAACTATGTTTTAACATTAGATCAAAATGTATTATTATAGCTGCATTTATAGTTATCATTCTACATTTGAATGGGCAGATAGCCTTTTCAAAATGGATCTCTTCTTTTTGTGCTCTTCATTGAACAGTTGAGGGTGTTTGGCAGTTAATGTAATTTGAAACAAAGCAGAGCTAACCATGTGAATTTTCTTCTGCCACAGGAAGTCAACTAAAGGATGAGCACCAGGGAATGGTGCACTATCATTTGACTGACAAAACACTTACCTGGGCACAGGTGACTAATTTATACAGAAAGATAGTAGTCTGTCTGCACTTGTGCTGTGTTTGCGCTCCCTCTAGTGGACAGAATTGTACAGGGTAACTCTTAAATACCTGCGCTGCATTTTATAGCTTCAACAAAATGTTCAACCACAGAAGTTTAATGTGGTTGGCAAACAAAGAAAATGTACACAGTAATGGTAAAACAACACTGATAACCTAAAAAATGTAATGTAAAAAATATGCGTGTGTGTGTGTGTGCGTGTGTGTGTGTGTGTGCGTGTGTGTGTGTGTGTGTGTGAACAGGGGCAGAAATAAAGTGTATTTATTTGTATTTTAAATTTTTAAAAGATGCAGACTGTAGCTTTAAATTTTGATCTTGGCACAAAGTATTTGATAACACCAGAGATGCATTTATATCACACCTCCCTCCCTATTCTCTACTCCCACCTAGGTGTTTGGCACTTTGGAGGCAGCCAAAGAGAAATACCAGATTGACGACTACTGTGTAAGCCAGATATCACTGGAGCAGGTGTTTCTCAGCTTTGCCCAGTTCCAGCACTGCACAGAGAGTAGGAGAAAGTAAGTGGAGCAAGGAATCCGTCCATCCTTTGTCCATTTTTACAGTGGTGTGTGTGTGTGTGTGTGTGTATATATGTATGTATGTAGGACCTGTGTACACGGCCTTGTTCGGTCACACATTGAATGTGTACACAGGCTGGAGCAGGTTTTATCTCCAGCTCCATTTTTACCTTGACCACCAACACACACGCACACGCACACACACAAGCACACGCATATGCACACACACTGGGCCAGTCGCATCAACTTCAGCATTTCTACTACTGTATCAAGTCAGTGTGTCTTTTGTTGGGTCATTCATACCATTGTTATTGTGTTACAAAGAAGTAGAATTGTAATTATGACGTGTGGGGGATGATAATTATACCAAGTAATGAACTCTGCACTTTTTTAGTGAGGTCAAAGACAATGAAACCACTTACTAGATACTACCACTACTCTGAATTGTGTGTGACAGAATTTATTTGTGTGTACAGCTTGTCTTTTTTGTTATTTATGATTTTATTTGATTGCTTATGTTACCAATAGTTTGTGTTTTTTTTCTGTGATTATCACAAGAGAAAGAACCACTCCATTTGATATGTGAATGAAATAGTTTGCACACCTTTGCGCCTTATCTAACTAAAGAGGGTTCTTGTTTCTTTATATTACCTTGTACAAAATGCCTGGTTATCCTTAAGAGCCTCTCAATGTTGTTGCCAGATGTAAATAATGTGATGTGTTCATGGTACTAAAAACCACTTACTCATTCAGGCCAGATCAGAACGTGTTCATGGTACTAAAAACCACTTACTCATTCAGGCCAGAGCAGAACATTTACACTTTTAAAGACTGTTTTAGGCAAATGAATGAATGCATGTATACAATATGATTAACAGAGTGCATGATACTAGAGAAGCAGAGAGCTGCTAGCGATTACTAGAAGACCGTCCTCATTCAGGATTTATCCTCAGAGTACATTTAGTCCTGAGTACATTTTAACACGCCTCCATTGTCCAGGTCTTCGGAACCAATGTTTTGGTTTTCTTGCCAAACAAGTTACACCAACAGTGTGTTACCATGTAGACATCTAGCCAATTACAGTTTACATGGAAGCTATTTAGAAATAAATCATTGTGTCACGCAGTGAATTACTTTCAAATGTAGTGGGATGTCTTGACTTTAAATCAAGTTGTATCAGATGGCATGGGATTGATTTGGGCCTAAAAACAGCTGCAATTACCTTTTTGAGGCGTGTTTGTACTCCCCCCCCACACGGTACACCTGTGTGTGGCCGCGTGCGTGTGACAATGTGTGCGTGCCTGTGACAATGCTTAAAGCTTAACATTTGATTTCAAAACTGTTTTTGTAGCAATACTTTTACATCTTTGAAATGTACAATTTGGTGGATATAAATTAAACGAATGTGTGTGGTACAGAGAGTATGGCAACTCATGATTCCTGATTTCATCCAGACTATAGTTAGTAAACAGTGCTATGATAGTCCTTTAAATATTGTGTGGACAACCTTTACTGCTGTATAGAGCTGCTCCTTCAGGGAACGTCATGCATTTAAAAAAGCCGAACAATAGTATAGAGGGTAAAAACGTAACTAAAATTCTCTGCGTACAAATAGATACCTTGTTCTGAGGAAGAATGATCAGTGCAGTGTTTGTTTCTCTTTCATTTGGATGTGCTACTATGAGCCTAATGTCAGAGCGTTCCCAATGTATCACTACCTTAAAGCCTTGTTTGTACTTTAAAGAACTTGTAAAAAATATGTATGTATTCTGTAAGAATATTTTGAATAACATTTGAAGTTTCAAAAAAAGATATTCCCCCACATTGATGAGAAATGTCTTGCTTTTCATCCATGTTAAAGATCAATAATATAATCTGGAATGAATCAGCAATCACATTAACTGTACAAATGCACAAATTACATTCCTACTCTCGAAAAATCACTCTGACTTCAGTGAAGTGAGATGAATGTATTTACGGTCTTACACGAAAGCAAAAAGCACTCCCAGTTATAAACTTTATCAAGAGCTTCATGCTTTTTTCATGTCATCAGATGCTTGTGAGAAGAAAAGTAGAGACGGACACTCTAGAAAGACACTGAAATGTGGTCTTTAAAGAATTTAACCTTCTAATTTTGACTCTTTTGTTTGTGTATTTTCATAATTTGTTTCTTATTACATGTATGACTTGAATCAATTGCAATGTTAGATACGTAGTTTGAGGAGAAATAAAGGTTTGCACTGTTGATATTGAAGGGTGGAGTTATGCTGAAATACAGTGAATCATATTTGAAAAGGGAATTTACATCATTGTAACTGTGTACTGTACTGTACCATGAAACTGACCTTGTCAACTGTATATGTATCGCTATTCTTTTTAAATTAAATAATGCTCTATGCAAATGGTAGCAAATACTAGCATCTGGTCTCATTTTTTACAGCAAGTGACCTTTCTTGAATCTATTTGCATGGCTTTATACTACAAGGGATAAGTGAACATTTTCAACCCTTTAAAAGCATCACATTTGGCTTTTAAAGGCTACCTTAATTAAAACAAAACAGAAAATCTAACATTTATTTTACAATTTCCTTTGCTGTACTACAATGCATTTCATTAAACATCCCAGAATTGACTAATATGTTGGGTATTACAGACGTTTCTGCTTTTACTCTACAGCCTGTGAGTCTGAATAGTCAAAGCAGTGGCTGTAAAACGGTAGAACAATTTAATTTCCTATGAATTCTTCACAATAAAAGTCCCCCGTTATTTTGTTATTAAAAAGTTTTTCTTTATCAGTAGTAACTGAACACGACTCAAAACATGAAACATTAAATACGTTTTTTTTAACCTCTTTTTCTCCTGTTTGACAGACATAGCACAATTCTAATGACTTATTTGTGTTTATGTATGCATTTGGAGACACATTCTACTGCCAGGTGTAAACAACCATACTCAGAGGTCCCCTTGTGATCAGGTTCTAATACCAGGTAGAAATGCAGCCCACTTTGCATCTGGGTAGGATGATCTGGTAGGAGAGATCACAGATGGGGTGAGAGGGGTTTTCCAGCATGGCTGTGATCTTGCCCTTCATCCTTCTCTCCATCACTCCACCCGTCTCCAGACTATCCAGTTCCAGCCTGACCACAGAGCTGGCCTTCCTCACCAGTTTGTTGTTTGTTTGCTGGCCAAGACTTAACAAGCCAGGAGGTCTTCCATAGATTAGGCACCTTCCTCAAGCTCATGGAAAGATTGAAGAGGTGCTGGAAGTAAAGGGTAAAGGGCAGCTGCAGTAAACCCTGGCATTGATGTTGCCTGACCTAACTCTTTCAGCTCTTATACTTCAGGGCAGGGTCTTTTCCCTTTTCCGCATATGCTGGTTAGATGGCTGTGTTATAATAACAAAAGGTCAGTTCCTATGGCCACTTGGCCAGTGCGAATGCAAGTGGAAAAACCGGTTTTGGGGGAGAGTAGTTGGAACTATTTACAGTCCTGGAGGGTGTAACCATCAACAAGCCCAAAAAGTTGGAAACTACTGCTCTAGACATATAGGACCCTAAAGACACCTAAGAGACAGTTAGTTGGGTTACATAATGTACACTGTAATATAAACATCCTGTTTTTCTATCTCATTGGTTTCCAAACTGGAATATAGGTACCCCCAGGTGAACGCAAGGTGACATAGGGGGTATGCAAAAAAAAAATACTTGAGTTTGTTGAAAGTGTACAAGGCGGAATATGCTTGGTCAGCGTCCTAATGAGAACAGGACTGATGAGGAAAATCTGACATACTGGACACGATAGGAGTTAACTAACCCTCATGGCAGTAGTGCAACACTAAGGATGCAAAACCCAAAAAAAGAAAAAGGAGACAAGTCCTACTTTTTCTGTCAGGTGTGCCTCTCCTTTGAGACTGTGTTGATCACCTCAGGGTCACAGAGCTCAGAAGGGGCGGGTAGATGATTAGTAACCCTATACCTCAGCTCAAAGGGCAGAATCTAGGGGATGTTCATTTGACTATATACCACACTGTGTTTTAACTGCAAGACTTGGTACAGAGGAGTACCATCAACAGAAGAACAAATGTCTCTTTTGGAGGATTTTGTTTTCTTCCTTTTCTCTAGTCCCACCACTTTGTTGGGGATTGTTGCTCTCTTTCTCGTCCTCTATCTTGTTTCCAGTAGTTTCACCTCCCAGGAAATGGGGAAGGAGCCACCAGGGCCGAGACCTCTTCCCCTGCTTGGCAACCTGTTGCAGATTGATCTCAAGAGACCCTACAAAAGCCTCTGTGAAGTAAGTTACGCACTCTTATCCCAAACCAAATCCATTTCCTAACATTTGTAGCAATTTATCTGAAGGCCAATAAGAAGTGTCCTCATATCTCTGACAAATTGGACTACATTTTTTTTGTATGTTTCCAGCTTTCAAAGAAACATGGCTCTGTGTTTACGGTGTACTTTGGAACGAGTAAAGTGGTTGTTCTGTCTGGATACAAAGCAGTCAAAGAGGCTCTGGTCAGCTATGCAGACGAGTTTGGAGACAGAGATATCTCCCCTATTTTTTATGATACGAATCAAGGTCACGGTAAGACCTACCTTTACAAAATCTTTAATATACAGTATGTTTACGTATTAGCAAAAAAGAAATACTATATATGAACAGTTATAGAAAAAGTAAAACCACAAATAACATTGTATTTGCCACCTGTTTGAAAATACACTTTTTATAACTGTTTCAATGTGTATTACTATACTGCGTATTACTGATGAGTATTGTATCTATTATATACATGACTTGTACAGATGACATTTAACTTGCATGTCATATTTAATAGGAATTCTATTTGCAAATGGAGAATCATGGAAAGAGCTGAGACGTTTTGCCCTCACCACCCTGAGGGACTTTGGGATGGGCAAAAGAGTCGCTGAGCAAAAAATCTTGGAGGAATGCCACCATCTGATCCAAATGTTTGCAAAGCATGAAGGTATGGAGATAACAAACTGATAATATACTGTATATAGTTGTTTAGCCCATCTCATATGGTTTCACAAGACAATAATAACAAGAAAATAATCAAATAATAAAAAATAAAAATAAAAAAACAGTACAAACTAATCTACAAATCATCTTGGTAAAGAGACATTTTTCTCTTCTCCCAGGCTTTGTCAAGATAACTGGTTAATTTTTAGTATGTAAACAACCATCTCAGTCTTTGATCATCATCCATATTCACAAAATCAATAACTATTTTTTTTTATCTTACTTAACAAAGCACTGTTCACAATAAAGACAGTAGAAAACAAACTGGAACACCTTTTCTGTATAATTTAAACAACACATTGGACGGATCCGCCTTTTTCTTCTATATTAACATATCTGTAATACATATATAGGCTATACTTAAGTTATACATAGTGGAGTAATGGCATCCTGAGCAAAGAATATAAAGTCACACTCCTTCTGTGTGTGTTGTTATCCGATAGCCAGTCCGCACGCATGTGCATGTCAGTGCATGTGGCTGTAAAAAACCTAGGTATGACTGTTTGTGAGCTGCGGTCAAACTGGAAAATTAGGCAGCGCTAACAAAATGTGAATCAAGATTCTGTTACTGCATTGCCTATATCGCCTAAAATGTTTTCAGGAACATATTTTAGTGCAGCCTACTGTCAAGCTGTAAAAGGAGAAAGCTTCCTCTGACCGGTGCTTGGTTTTGGCTCAACTTTGTCACAGTGTTAAGATTTAGAGAAATGGCGGACACAACAATGCAGAGATGACAGGGCAATGTTGAGTTTGAAGATTTAATAAATAAAAAGCAATACAACAAAAGGAGTCCTGAAGACAGCAGGCAAAAAATAGTTCCGAAAACGTTTAGGAAACCAAAAGACCAGGAAACACAAAAAAACTGGAACCGAGACAAAGGGGGTAGACTTACACATGCTAACAAAACAATACAATACAATGATCTGACCACAGACAAAGACAACACAGAGACTAAATACACAAGGTAACGAGGGTGAAACAAGGGGCAGGTGACATGAGGGCTGAGGTGAAACCCATCAGATTGGGGCAGACAATCACAAAGGCGGGAAAACACAAGGCATGCCATGGGAGAAAAACAGACTACAAAATAAAACAGGAAGCTGAAGCATTAAAACATCCACAAGAATAAAAACAGGGTAAAACCCAACAGAGAACACAAGAGAGAGTAAACAAGGAAACGGGGAATAATTTAACACAATAAAACAGGAATAACTATAACAGAAAATCACAACCATGACACACAGACTTTCTCATTTTAAAACTAAACAGTTGAAATATGTTTCTGAAAACATTTGAGGCGAGAAATAGGCAATGAAGAATACTGATTCGTATTTGATCAGCACTGCCTAGTTTGTCAATTTGAACGCAGTTCACTAGTAGTCATTGAAAATGCGCTAGAGAGGCTCTTTGGCTCTGATTGGTTGTTAATCTTTAGGAGCAGTGGAAACTTGCAAATGCCATTAGGAGCTCTAAGGGGAAAGGAACATTTTTTCACAGATTATCTGTCTAATTTGCTACTGTCAGGATATCGTGAGCAAATATGACAAAAAGTTATTTTCTTTTATAAAAGTTACCCACTGAACCTTCTACGTCTTAATAATTAAATTTTTTCTCAATGGCATTTTACAGGAAAACCATTTGATACAGTACAACCGGTGAATTATGCAACATCCAATATCATCTGCTCTATCGTGTATGGAAGCAGGTTTGAATACAATGACCTCCGATTCAAAAACATGGTGAAAAGAGCCAACGAGACCATACGCATTACCGGCTCTCCACAAATCCAGGTGGGCTACATATTTGCTTTTTAAATTGATGCTGTTTTAAGGGGATTACACACATGCAATGGTAACTGACAAATAATCTAGGACTAAATGAAAACTGTTATTGAATAATTGTGTAGAATGGTAAACTGCATAATTATTCTATAGCAGTAGACTCATAAACATCTCTATAGTTCAACAGAAGAGTATTTTCTGCTATTGGTTTTTAATCAGAAATCGTTTTGTGGGTGTACATTGTTTTCAATAATCTTTGTTGTTTTCACTGTTACATCACAGCTTTACAACATGTTTCCCAGACTGATTGGCTGGATAAAAAACCGGCAGCTGATATTAAAAAATGTTGAAATGACCGTCAGAGATGTCAAAGAATTAATCAGGCATCTGAAAGAGACACTAAACCCTCAGAGCTGCAGGGGCCTTGTGGACTGTTTTTTAAATCGAAAGCAGAAGGAAGAGGTAAGACAACATCTTTTGTGTTTTTCATCGAACAGCAATATTGCACGTCTATTTTTTTTTATAATGATATGTGGGTATTCTTACTTTTAGGACTCTTCAGTTATGGACAGTCACTACACTGAGAATAACTTGATATTTACAGTAACAAACCTGTTTGCTGCTGGTACTGATACCACAGCGACGACACTGAGATGGAGTCTGCTGCTTATGGCTAAATATCCACGTATACAAGGTAAGGAGAAGGATGAGGCCTGTTAATCTTTCCTGTCAGCAATGGCATTTTAAGGAAATGTGAAGCTGAACAGACACGGAGTGCTTTTTGTAGTGGCTCAGTTTTCATGCTAGTTTTGGGACATATCAGTCTCCGTTTGTCTAGATTATAGAATATGTTGCATGTTTGCGTTTGAACAAAGCGGAAATGTACAGCTGGTTAATAATCACATTGACACTGGAGCGTCTTGATAGCCGAGTGGTTACAGTACATGCCGTATAACCTGTGTTCAATTGGTTCAATTTGTTGCATGTCATACCCCTCTCTCTCTCTTTCCCCCATTTCTGTCAAACAAAAGCAAAAATGCCCAAAGATTCATCTTTTTTTTTTTTAAAGCCATGCTGTCTGCCGGTTTGTCGCTTAGATAGTCCACCACCACCAGTTTCTTTTACAGACATTCATGGTGCCCAGAGGATGAACCCTAATGACTTTGATGATGATTCCCTGACGTTTCCTTGACAGCCACCATGAGATGGACATTTGTGATTTGGGGTGAAATGTCTCAACGACTATTGCCATGACATGCATCCCTTAACTTTTGTCCAACACTTTATTTATGACATTACCATCAGCCAAAGGTACAGCTTCACAGAGCCGCTAGCATGACTGCAGACTCTGATAGTCTACTCATGTTAAAATGAATGTAGACAAAGAATATCAATTTATCATTTTGTGTGTTTAGATCAGGTCCAGGAGGAGCTGGGCAGGGTGGTCGGTAGCCGTCAGGTCCGGGTAGAGGACAGGATTAATCTGCCGTACACTGATGCTGTCATCCACGAGACACAGAGACTGGCCAACATTGTCCCCATGGCCATTCCTCACAAAACCAGCCGAGACGTCACCTTCCAGGGCTACTTTATCAAAGAAGTTAGATGCTCAGATGTTTGAAAAGATTGATTGACTTGAAAATGTGACTTTATATGATACACATTGCTCTCTTCTTTTGTCTTCAGGGGACTACTGTCTTTCCTCTTCTTACTTCTGTCCTGCATGATGAAAACGAGTGGGAGAGCCCGCACACCTTCAACCCATCCCACTTCCTGGATAAGGAGGGTAAATGTATCAGGAGAGACGCCTTCATGCCCTTTTCTGCAGGTACAGCAGCTTTGTTGAGTTTACATTGTTTAGGTATTACTGAGATATTTTACACAGCATGATCCAGATTAACTGCAAATCTCTTCATTCTCACAGGTCGCAGGGTGTGTCTTGGGGAAAGTCTGGCTAAAATGGAGCTCTTCCTCTTCTTCACCGCCCTCCTCCAGCGCTTTCGTTTCACTCCTCCACCTGGAGTTACAGAGGATGAACTGGATCTGACACCAGCTGTGGGCTTTGTCCTCGCCCCTTCACCTCATGAGCTGTGTGCCGTCAGTCGCAATGAGGAAGAGAGCTGGAGCATGGCATTATAACGGCCTGTGCCAATGGCATTAATATTGTTTTATTCACCCTCACTAAGGGCACAAAAGCCTGCAGATGTCCCATCCTCAAGAATACCATCAGGGGACAGTTTATTTCAGTTGCTTGTAAGGCAGGAAAAATGACTTGAAATTGTAATGAGATAAATGAATGTTGTCATACACATAGATGGGTTTTTTTTTCTCGTAATTTGTACACATCAGCTAAAACAATTTGTAGGAATGTATATGGACTTTCTTTTTAGAATGAGATTTCTACATTATCCTTTATATTCCTGCTTCTTGGCCGCTGTTGATTCTTTTCACAAATGGATGCATTTGGTTTTGTTGGGTGTCATTTGTCAAGGGTTTAATTTATTATATTGCAGATAATGGCAGAAATCATTTGTACTATAAACAAAGACTTGCCTCTTAATATAGTTGACACCTCATGTACATGATCAAATTACAATAAACTTATATACTACCTGTGTGTTTTTCCCTCTAGATAAATACTTATTTAAAAAATACTAGACACACTCGTTTTGTTAATGTTTCATGATGCTTCATAAAAAACAAAGGGAAATAATAATGAAGTGAAAATATATTTAAGCTGCTTTTAAATCATGATTTGGTCAGTTGACCGTCAACTCTAAAGTTGTTTTCCTATGGGGAGAGAGAGCGGTGGAGAAAGCTCTGCTCTACCCTCTGCGCTCAAAGTTCAAATTAATTTCATTTTGACCTTTTTGCTGCTGACCTCGTAAAGGACAACCAATTAGATAAGGTGGTAGCCAGAAGCGGCGTACACCTGGGCGGCTGTGGCTCAGGTGGTAGAGCGGTTGTCAACCAATTGGAAGGTTGGTGGTTAGATTCCTTGCCCTGAGTCCGATGTCGAAGTGTCCTTGGGCAAGACGCTGAACCCCGAATTGCTGCGCATCGGAGTGTAAATGTGTGTGAATGTTTATCTGATGAGCAGGTGGCATCTTCTACGGCAGCCTCGGCCACAGTGTATGAATGTATGTGAATGGTTCCTCGCCACTGTTGCACTAAATGCTTGCTCTTGGGGGAATTACTGGAATTGGAATATAACATTTTACATTTACCTGAAATATGGTATTTTTTTTTAAGATAATTTTTTGGGGCTTTTTCCCTTTATTATGTAGTGACAGTGGATAAACATGAAATGGGAAGAGCGATGGAGGATGACACTCAGCAAAGGGCAGCAGGGGCAAACGCTCTTACTGGGTAAGGTAGAGGCCGGCCCTGGTTAGCCGTTTTAACATGTAATCGAACCACACTATTTGTAATTATATTAAGATATATTTAAATGTATTAATTTTTAATTCAGATATCCAAAATGGAAAACAGATATCCACAATACATTTGTGGATATCTGCAATTGCATTGTTTCTAGTCATTATTCTAATTGTAGATATCTGAAATTGCATTTTTAATCGTCGTTATGGCAATTGTGTATATCCGTGATAACATTTGCACTGGACAAAATGTATTTTAGTTTTCAAAAATGAGTATGTACATCTGGAATGTTTTTCTCATTTTGGATATCTGATATTAAAATGATTACTAGTAACAATTGGATTGTAAATATCTGAGATTAGAGCTCTTCCTAGTAATTTATTCAACATGCCATATGAAAATCAATAAAGACTTTGTCTCCTTCTAAAATTATAAGTAATTGAAAGCGCAAAATGCACATTTTGCGATACCATAATTTAACTTAAGCCCTGTTCGCAAGGGACTAGTATTACCAGGGGACATCATGTGATTTAGAAATGATCCCCCCACGCCTGTTTCGTGCGGCGCATTCATACAGGATAAGGGAAGTCTGTCAGCTTTGTGTTTGTGGACAAAGCTGTGAAACAGGGTTTCGGGTTCTAAGCTTTTACATATAAGTATCCTCCATGACTCAAAAGCCTTTTGCATATTCTTGTTTTTCTGACTCTATTCTTCAATTGTCCGGCCTGTTTTGTCCAGATCTTGCTGTTGAATTGCTTAATCATGACTGACAGTTTGATAAAATATTTAATTGGCTGACAAGCTTATTCACACCTGAGGTGAGATAAGTGTGATTGGTCCAGCCTTTATAAAAGGAGGTGGGGATTCTCTACCGCCTCTCACAGAGAGGTTGCTGAGATAACATCAACATTTCAAACAGGCTGAAACCAGAAGCCCTGGTTGTGACAACCAGACGTATCATTTCACTTTGAAAGCAGCTTTTCAGTGTAAAGGTTTCCTCAAAGAAGTCAGGTCCAGGTGAAGTACGATGATGTTGGAAGATCTTTTCCAGTCCTCCACTTCAGTCTACCTGTTGGTGGCCATTGTGGGCCTGGTGGTCCTCCACCTTTTTAACTCCAGCTTCAGCTCCAAAGACAAGCAGAGGGAGCCTCCAGGACCTCATCCTCTTCCCCTGCTTGGTAACTTGCTTCAGGTGGATCTCAATAAACTCGACATATCCCTTGTTGATGTGAGTAATGTCTGTCTTAAACAATGTGGTTCTTTGTTTATTATGTTTATGTTTGTATTGGTCAGTAAATTCCATTAAATTACATTTCTTATATAGGACTGTGAGTCTCACTTTTCCCTTCCTCCATCGTTTTAGCTGTCCAAAAAATATGGACCAGTGTTCACAGTCTACTTTGGACCGAAGAAGGTGGTGGTCCTGGCAGGATACAGGACAGTCAAACAGGCTCTGGTCAACCATGCTGAGGAGTTTGGAGACCGAGAGGTCACTCCCATATTCCATGATTTCAACAAAGGAAATGGTAAGGATGGATTTGAGTTTTTTTTTTTTTTGTAACTTCCTTTTGCCCTACTCTAAAGAAGAAAATGACTTTTTTTTCCAGGTATACTATTTACCAATGGTGACTCGTGGAAAGAAATGAGACGTTTTGCTCTAACTACACTAAAAGAATTTGGGATGGGCAAAAGGATTAGTGAAGAGAAGATCATTGAGGAATGTCGCTACCTGATTGAAGAATTTGAGAAACATAAGGGTAACATTATCTCTTCAAGCACTGCACAGGTTTAGACAGCATTCCCTTACACTTACTGTCTTAACTCTTTTTCTCTCAGGTAAAGCCACCAACGCCGCCCAGACAATTAATAACGCAACTTCAAATATTATATCAGCTATCATGTTTGGAAAGCGGTTTGAATACAAAGACCCTGTCTTCCAAGCAATGGTGGAGAGAGACAACGAGACCATCCATCTGACTGGATCAGCATCCATCCTGGTACTATAGAGTGATGTCAGATTGAGGGACTTCTGATGATTACAAGGACATTTTACATTGCTGTGCATATGACAGACTTTTTTAATCTAAGTTTAATAGTTGTTGTATTGCTGTTGTAGTCACATTAAATATTTGATAACTTAAATTTGCAGGTTAATTCACTTGTTTTAATTACCTAATTTATAATTTCTTGAGACGTTTCCTGGAAAGAAGTGTCATTTGGTACTAACAATGAGGAAAATAGGAATTTCCTTAAGTCAATATTTGTTTATTGGAAACTGTATTCTCTTCATAATTATTCATTATTTATAATTTGCCTGTAGACAAATGTTGACATTTTTGCATGTAAATAAGTTTCAATTATTTTTTTGAGAAAGTACCAACTGAACATCTCCATTTATTGCCTTAAATTATACCTATAATTACAATTAGAACCAATTTTCATAGTCGTTTCTGAGAAATCCTGTGGAGAATTATTACAACACGATTCGGAATTTACAAACCCGTAAAACTGTGTTTTCAATTGATTTTTTTTTATTTTTATTTAAAGTTTAACAACCAAATGTAAAATGAAAACACTGATTGTATGAAACCAGCTGGGGCTTAAGATCTCATGGCTGTCATAATGTCACAATAAAGGTGTATCTTATACATACATTAGATTGTTTGCGTTGTGCTCCATTACAGATGTACAACATGTTTCCTTGGCTGGGCCCTTTTCTTAAAAACTGGAGGGATGCGATGAAGAATGTGGAGGCCAACAGGGAGCACATAAAAAGCTTAATAGCTGACCTGAAGGAGACTCTGAACCCTGAGATGTGCAGATGCTTTGTTGATGCATTCCTGAGCCGTAAGCTAAATGTGAAGGTGAGCTGTCTAACTCCAGTGAATCCACTCCTTGTCTGATTATTTGTCTCCAAATTATAATTAAGTGGTATCTTTCCTTTTTTGACCAATCACGTACACCCTTTCAGAATCCAGATCAATCAGCCAAGGTGCCTCACATCGTTGTGTCAGCTCACCAGTTCTTGTTACATTCTACATAAATTGGTGTACAAACAATGAAACTACTGTCCTCAGCCTATTGCACAAGAACACAAGTCCTAAATATATGGAGATTTGTGCCGTGGTGTCAACCATCTCATTTTAAATGTGAGAAGAACTGAGGAGATGGTACGGATCCCTAGGTCAGTGGGGGATCATAGATCAGTCAGGTCAGCTCCTACAAGTTCCTTTGGCGTTCACTTGGACAACACATTTAGCTGGAAGGCCCATGTTGAAAGTTTGTGTTTACAGCAGAGATTATACTTTTTACGCAGACTCAGGGTGTATGGGGTGCATGAAAAGATTATGTTTTTATTCTACAAGGCTGTATTAGAGATCAGATATGGGAAGTAATCATGGTATTGCAATCTCTCTGTACAGTTAAAATCTAAGCTTGCTAGTTTGGTACAGACTGCCATGAAGGTTATGGGGATGAATGAGCACAAGTCCCTCCAGTCAATATACTAGCAGTCTGTTCACAGGCAAGCACAGAGAATATCGTCTGACCCATCAGACAACCCATTGTTGTGACAACCTTCATTTTATATAATGTTGCTTGAGGCTGCAGGGGTTGTTCAATAGCTTCAAGTTGTTCTTATCACTGGCTGCGTAATACGTGTAATGTGCAATATTTGTGGTTTTTGATTTGTTACAGTATGCTGTTTTGTTTACATATTACTACTATGGAGGCAGCTACTGTATATGTGTGCAGCATAAGAGTCCAAGACAAACTTGCCTACAGGGAAGGTGTAACTCATTGCATATAATCCCTCGTTTTTGTATGTTATATACTAGGAGTCTGAAATCAAGGATTCACACTATCATGACGACAACCTGGTTGAGAGTGTGATGAATCTGTTTGCAGCTGGGACTGATACTACAGGAAATACACTTCAGTGGGGTTTACTTTTTATGGCCAAGTACCCTCATTTCCAAGGTGCAAAAACATACGTGAAATTCTGCTTTTTACAGTGTAAAATTGGGATGAAGTGGACTCATATTTATTTGATTTTATGAGTCCAGACCAGGTCCAGGCAGAGCTGAGCAGGGTGGTCGGAAGCCGACAGGTCAGAGTAGAGGACAGGATGAACCTGCCGTACACTGATGCTGTCATCCATGAGACACAGAGACTGGCCAGCATCGTCCCCATGTCCATTCCTCACAAAACCAGCCGAGACGTCACCTTCCAGGGCTACTTTATCAAAGAGGTCAGTCGCCCACTCATTTGTTTTTGTAAGATAATTATTTTTGTCTTCCAAGATGTTATATGATACACCTTGCTCTCTTTTGTCTTCAGGGGACTACTGTCTTTCCTCTTCTTACTTCTGTCCTGCATGATGAAAACGAGTGGGAAAGCCCACACACCTTCAACCCTTCCCACTTCCTGGATAAGGAGGGTCAATTTATCAGGAGAAACGCCTTCATGCCCTTTTCTGCAGGTACGACAACTTTATATAGATATATTACACGTTTTTTTTTTTACAATTTTAGACCTTTTATTGACAGGACAGCTGAAGACATGTAAGGGGAGAGAGACGAACCCGGGCCCCCTGCGTCGAGGAGTAAACCTCTATATATGGCCGCCAGCTCTACCAACTGAGCTATCCGGGCGCCCAATATTTTACAATTCTAAAGATGTGATCCAGTTGAACTCACAGCAACTTTTCGTTCTCGCAGGTCGCAGGGTGTGTCTTGGGGAAAGTCTGGCTAGGATGGAGCTCTTCCTCTTCTTCACCGCCCTCCTCCAGCACTTTCGTTTTACTCCTCCACCTGGAGTTACAGAGGATGAACTGGATCTGACACCAGCTGTGGGCTTTACCCTCGCCCCTTCACCTCATGAGCTGTGTGCCGTCAGTCGCCAATGAGGAAGAGGGGAGCATGGCATTATAACTACAAGTGCCAATGGCATGCATATTGTTTTACTCACCCTCACACAGAGCAGGCTCTCATTTACTGTTTGTATTTAATATATAACCAACGTAATTGTGAGCCAGGACGTAGCTGCCTCTCAGGATTTAGTCAGGTGCCATAGTATAAAGAGCGACAAAGTCCACATAGGGAAGAGGTCAGGGTGGGTGGATGGGTAAAAAAAAAAAGACAGGAGTTTCACCCATCAGACCGATGTTGGTGTACCATGTAAAAGCAAAAGTCAATGCTGATTTAGGCTATTATGTTTTAATTTGTTAGGCTTACATATGTTTCAGTAACTGTTCCACCTTGTTGTCGGTCCAAGTAAATACATCCCATGTCTTTCTGTTTGCCAATGTTGTTATTTTCTAAAAGTATTTTCTGCAATTTCAACTTGTACATCCATGATTTTCTACTGCAGAGGAACATTAGATAATGTTTCTGTTCACACGGGCATGCAAATGCCCAATGTATGCAACTAGTCATGTGATATGCATTTTCAGACGTGTTAACATGGACAGAGATCATTTCTGATACGGAGCCTAAACGCTTGTGTGGACGGAGATCGTTTTTGTTTCAATATGCTGTTTGAAAATGAAATTATAGTGTGGATGTAGTCTTATTTTTAACTGACTTTTAAGTAACTGACGGACTTTACTAATGCCACGTACATACGGCACGTAACAAACGCTACTTATTTTAACCCAAACCATGATCTTTCCTAAACCAAGTAGTTTTGTTGCCTTAACAGGTTATTCACTGTGTGGGCTTGCACGGGCACAGTGATTGTTTGTGTTGTCGTGGGATAACTTTGTGCTTAACGTTTCTTATGATATATTAACTTTTGTATGAGGATATGTTGCATGATGCATAACATACTGAGCAGTCAGCAGACTTCCCTGCTCAGGACACTGTTGATTATTTTCTTTACAAATGGATGTATTTGGTTTTGTACGTTAACGTTTGTCAAGGGTTTAATTATATTGCAGAAAATGGCAGAAATCATTATGAATACATTTAGACTTGCCTCTTTACAATAAACTACTTTTGCACATTTATATACCAATATAATTGGAACCTATGTTTGTCCTTCTTATAGACTCGTTTTCTGAGGGTTCACAAAATATATGGCCAAGAAGTAATTTCAAGTAAAGGGGAAATATATTTAAACAGATTTTTAATTATGATTTTGTCAGTTGACTGACAACCCTAAAACCACATGATCCGGGGGTATGGGCTGAAATATGTGCCACTAGAAACTGAATTTGAATCATTTATATTTGAATTTGAACTGCTGAACTTGAGTAATTGCATTGAAAAACTAGTTTGAAACTTCACCCTTCTGAACTAAGAGTTTCTGCTTCAACTGAAATGGTGCCTTCTAGGCCGAGAAAAGCCAGACATTTTTTGGCTCATATGGATGAAAGACACAAAATTCCAGAATGCACTTTTCTTCGCTGCTTTGAGTCCACTCCCAAGCCACGCCTACCATTTACAGACAGACAGACAGAAGCATTCAACTCAACTCAATGTGTTTTATTGTTATTTCAACCATATACACGAAACAACGTTTCATCGTGGCTCAAGTGGTGTTACACATTTAAAATATATAAAAACGGCATTATATAAAAACGACATACGAAACAGGCTACCTTTAGTGCACACACACATTATAGGCTCCGTAAAGTTCAGCTAAGCATACTAGCATTAGGCTTGGTGGGCTGTAAACACCGAGTATAAACACGTATTAGCCAGTCCCTCCAGTTTTTTTGTGATTGTTGCGGGCAAAAATCCTTGATTATGCGGCACGTTTTTTTTAAAAATGCGATGGAATATGCTGGATATTTTTGCCATTTTATGCGATGAAATTGCGGGAACTTGCAAAAATTGCGGGAACTTGCAGGAACTTGCAAAAACTGCGGTTTGATGAAAAAGAGAAAAAAAAGTGATTCCCCCAACACCCTGTTCTCAGTAGGTGAAATTACGTCACTTCATAACGTTCCCATGGCAACAGGGTAAATGGCTGCTCTTGTGTGAAGTAAATTAACATTTTTCAACTTTCTGCTGAGATATATGTGACTTTTTTTGCAACAAAAATGCGGGGATTATGAAATCATGCAAGCCCTGCATATTTTGCGCGGAAATCGGCAATTTATGTGGCGAAAGTGCGGCGTATTTGAAAAAATGCGGCCCCGCATAAATATGCGGACTTTGACTGATTATGCATTGAATTCTGCGATCGCATAATCACGTTTTTCTGGAGGGACTGATTAGCGTGGAATGTAGAATGGTTGCCATTTAACTCACAAACTCCAGCGGTTAGCAGTTAGTTGGACACAAATCACCACATTTCTGCACCAGTCCATGTTAACGCAGCTCACCTTCACGAGTCTCTTACCAGGCGACAGAGCATCTCTAGCTTGGAGGGATAGCAGGCCTGGTAGCTGGACAGTCTGGTACACTGTTGTTCAGCCATGTTTCCACAAAAACAAAAAACACAGCAGTCTCTGAACTCACGTTGGGAGTTTCGTTGAAGTTGGATGTAGTCCAGTTTGTTGTTTAATGAACGGACACTTGCAAGCAGGATTGATGGGACAGGTGGCCGGCTAGCGTTAGCTTCCCACCTAGCCGATGAGGATGTCCCCTACCCGGCTCGGGGCATCGAGCAACACCGCTGGTTGAGATGCTGTTCTCCGTAGCAGGCGAAGCTCACGTAGTGTGCCGATTATTTCGTCTGTAATAACGTTTCCTGCATATTCTCCGATCTGTACCAATGTATCCTGGTGGTACACATGTGCGGTAGTTTGAATGCAGATAATTGTTGTAAAAGTTTGCTGCTGAGAAGAGAGAGCCCTGTTTAGCGAAGATTCAAGATGGCTGACATTTCATTTTTTTCCGGATGAGATCGCAAAATTCGTCATTTTGCGTCATTGGAGGAATGTTTTCCATACCCCCAATGCAGAGATCTCCCGTCTCAGGGGGACATGAGGGAGGGAAGCACAGTCATTCAGGAATACTACCGAGTTTCTACTGATACAAAGCTGAATGCTAAATCGGTGAAGTATCCCTTTAAAGGTCCTATGGCATGACAATTTCACTTTATGAGGTTTTTTAACATTAATATGAGTTCCCCCCAGCATGCCTATGGTCCCCAATTGGCTTGAAATGGTGATAGGTGTAAACCGAGCCCTGGGTATCCTGTCTTGACTTTGAGAAAATGTAAGCTCAGATGAGCCGTTCTGGAATCTTGCTTGTTATGAGGTCATAACAAGCAAGGTTACCTCCCCTTTCTCTGCTTTGCCCGCCCAGAGAATTTGGCCAACCCATGAGAGAGAGACATCATGGCTTTCAAACGAGCAAAGTGGCAGTTGGTCAAGGCCACACCCCCACCCCCACCCTCCACATCCAAATTGAATTTTGAGAACTGAATCTGAATTGTGAGGACTGAATGTGAAGATATATAGAGAGTTGAATTTTCAGTGAGGATCAAATTTCATTGGACTTCAGTTTCAAATGAATTAATTCAATTTCAAATTATATTCAGTTTGTCAATGCAATGATTAAAATGAAACAATACAATTTCAAATAATGTGATTCAAATTCAGTTTTTCAATGCAATTATTCAAGTTTAGCAGTTCAAATATAAATGATTCAAATTCAGTTTCTGGTGGTACATATTTCAGCCCATATGGGGGGGGGGGGGGGGGGGGGAACAACAACATTTTTTCATTTTGGAGGGCGATATCTTTAACAGTCTATGGATATGCTCCGCCCATGGCTCCCTAAAAAAACAAACAAAGAAGAGTAATTTCCTGTTAGTTCACGTACGTATTTTGAGCATGATTTTGAGAGACTGTCGAATTTTACGCTCTAACGTTACACAAGTGAGTACATACCGTATACGTCATACGTACACAGTGCACTAACATTACATCTAAATGTACTCACTGACCCGAATGTACTCACTCACCGAAGGAGGTGTTGATGATGATCACCTGCGCTTTGCCTCTGACGTACCTGCACTGAGCTTTAGCTTAATGCTTCTGCTTGCTTGCTATCTTGTATTTAGCACATAGTTCTTTTGCACAGGCTGTCGTTTAGTACCAACAGTCGTCAGGTTGGGGATCAGTCATTGCAGCCCAGAAATGAAGAAACAACGATTCTTTTAGCATAAACACGATAGCTGCGTAGCGTTTCTCTCTGTTTACCGAAACACAACCAAAGTGGAGATTTAATTCAGGCTGTTGTGAAGGTTGTGACAATCTAAAAATGGCTCTCCGTCTAAAGTGGATTTTTAACCTGTGAGATTGAGTTCAATGTAAAAACTCTGTTGTGAGAAATCTTCAACAAATTAAACTTTGGTACAATCTGAATTTTACGTCTAAAAGCGCACTCTTATCATCTATAATCTTTTAGGACATTTTCTGTATTACTTAACATGAATTGAAATAAGGCTTCATTTAAGAAGCTAATCCCTGACATGAAAATTAATTAGACTTTCGCTTCTTTTAAAATTATAAGTAATTGACAGCACACAATTTACACTTTGTGGTACTTATTTAAGTTTGCCTTACCTTCCACATTAAATATGTGCAGCTTTGTGTTCGTCTCCTAAGGACAAAGCAGTAAATGTGGTTTTAAGTTTAGCTGATACTGTATCCTCCATTACTCAAAGGCCTTTTGCATATCCTTGTTTTTCTCACTCCATTCTTGGAATTTCCTGCCTGTTATTTTCCATATCTTGCAGTGAATTGTTTAATCATGACTGACAGCTTGATTATATCTGTGATATTTCTATTTTTTATTTTTGTGTGTGGCATTTTAGACCTTTTATTTGATAGGACAGCTTAGACATGAAAGGGGAGAGAGAGGGGCAATGACATGCAGTAAAGGGCCACAGGTCGGAATTGAACCTGAATCCGCTGCGGTGAGGACTGAGCCTCTGTATATGGTGCACATGCTCTACCAGGTGAGCTAGCCCGGTGCCCCGTGATTGACTGGTTTACCTGCTTATTCTCACCTAAGGGTGAGATTAGTGGAATTGGTGCAAAGAGGTAGGGACTCATTACCGCCCCTCCCAAAAGAGGTGGCTGATGCAACTTTAAAAAACCAAACAGGTTGAAACCAAAAGCCCTGGGTGTGACTAATTAAGATTTTGTTCCTGACTGATAGCCGACCCTAATTAACCGTTAACCGACAAGCAGGCAAGGGAGTCCCACTTCACCCGTTCAGGATGCTTTGACGTACTTTCCGCTCTCAGCATTCGTGGACAACTGCGGACTTGTACCGGTCGTGCAGCCTGGTGCGATTTTGCAATCCTATATTCAAAGGAACATACATTACATAAAACACAATCATTCAGACCATTAGAAAAGCTGTAAAAACCTTGTGCTACTGCAACTTCCCACAAAATGTTTTGTGCAGTCTATAAAGTGCATTTAAATAAGTTGCATTTAGTGCAGGTTTACTCTGCAAGGTGCCTGAGCATTAAGGAGCTTAATAGTGGCCAAATAATTACTGTTGCTAAAGCGGGGTGTTTTGCCTCTGAGACTTTGGACTCTCTTTCCAGAGGGCAGTAGTTGGAAGAGGGACCTGGCAGGGTGGGAGGGATCGTCTAGCACTTTCTGCGCTTTTTGGCCGGTCCACACCAATTGTGTTTTGATGTATGCTTATTGCACATAGTTGTGTGCTGTCATAGAGACCGTGGTTACAAGTTCTCCAGGCAAGGCACACCACACCTAGCTACTTCAGACCAACCCATTTTAGATTTGCGTCAGGCGCAAGACTCATTTATCCCGCCGGTATAATAGCAACAGCACCCGAGATCTGCCCACAAAGCTACTTGCGTTTCAGATCGTTAAAATAGGGCCCATTGTCCCAAAAGAGGGGGCACAGAGGTAAATCCCCAACAATTCTCATTTACGAGTTCCCAGGGTTTCCCCCGGGTTCTTAGAGCTCTTAACTGCAAATGACTGCAATTCAGTGATATCCAAATGAGCGTATGACGCTAAACCAGAAGTAGCCGGCACTTTATACACTGTTTTGGCTCATAGACTGTATAATAATAATGGACAAGGCTTCTGGGCCTGAAAAGTGAAGCCAATGCGGAAGTGCCTTAAACCTGTATTCTAGCAAATTTCCAGCAGTGGGCAACTCCCCTGGTTGCAAAAAGGAACTCAGTTTCTATAGAGGTCTATGGGAAAATGACCCTACTTCTCACTTTGATTACTTCAATAAACATTTTTATATTGAGTTTATGGCCTCAATCGCTCCAGGTGAAGTACAATCATGTTGGAAGATCTTTTCCAGTCCTCCACTTCAGTCTACCTGTTGGTGGCCATTGTGGGCCTGGTGGTCCTCCACCTTTTTAACTCCAGCTTCAGCTCCAAAGACAAGCAGAGGGAGCCTCCAGGACCTCATCCTCTTCCCCTGCTTGGTAACTTGCTTCAGGTGGATCTCAATAAACTCGACATATCCCTTGTTGATGTGAGTAATGTCTGTCTTAAACAATGTGGTTCTTTGTTTATTATGTTTATGTTTGTATTGGTCAGTAAATTCCATTAAATTACATTTCTTATATAGGACTGTGAGTCTCACTTTTCCCTTCCTCCATCGTTTTAGCTGTCCAAAAAATATGGACCAGTGTTCACAGTCTACTTTGGACCGAAGAAGGTGGTGGTCCTGGCAGGATACAGGACAGTCAAACAGGCTCTGGTCAACCATGCTGAGGAGTTTGGAGACCGAGAGGTCACTCCCATATTCCATGATTTCAACAAAGGAAATGGTAAGGATGGATTTGAGTTTTTTTTTTGTAACTTCCTTTTGCCCTACTCTAAAGAAGAAAATGACTTTTGTTTCCAGGTATACTATTTACCAATGGTGACTCGTGGAAAGAAATGAGACGTTTTGCTCTAACTACGCTGAGAGAATTTGGGATGGGCAAAAGGATTAGCGAAGAGAAGATCATTGAGGAATGTCGCTACCTGATTGAAGAATTTGAGAAACATAAGGGTAACATTATCTCTTCAAGCACTGCACAGGTTTAGACAGCATTCCCTTACACTTACTGTCTTAACTCTTTTTCTCTCAGGTAAAGCCACCAACGCCGCCCAGACAATTAATAACGCAACTTCAAATATTATATCAGCTATCATGTTTGGAAAGCGGTTTGAATACAAAGACCCTGTCTTCCAAGCCATGGTGGAGAGAGACAACGAGACCATCCATCTGACTGGATCAGCATCCATCCTGGTACTATAGAGTGATGTCAGATTGAGGGTGTTTTCACACCTCTAGTTTGTTTGCTCTGGTCAGAATCAGTTGATGAGTTTGTGAACTTGGAGCGATTCTTCGCTTGGTTCGGATTCGTTTCACACAAAAATCCAAGCGTACCAAAATGCGTCATTATTGTGTCGGGGGGAGCAAGAAAGTAAATACAAGAAGAAGGTCCTTTGTTCTGGACTATTGCATATTTCTTGCTTCTTCATGGTCAAACCAGCTCAATTCATTTAAACAATCAGTCATTGTTTCGCGAGCGACGTTACCACGTCTGCTCTGGTCAGCAAGACTTCGCTCTGCTCTGCCGGGTTTCTGTCTCCAACTTTAGTGGCAGCTGGTTTGACTACGGACATACAAGTGATGGCGAGCTTGACTGCAGTCTATTTCTGTGAGAGAAACTTTGCAAGCTGCTACAGTTTGCATGTTCTGCATCACAGATCACAGATTGCAAGGCACACCTGACTACAGGAGCCATTTAGCTCAGAATTGCAGAGTACACAGTTGGTATGGGTCGAGGTTGGATCACGTTCTCACCACAAACAAACCGCACCAGTTTGATTAAAAGCGTACCAAGACCACCTCCTCAAGGAGGTCTAGGTACGCTTGTTTGGTCTGCTTTTTGTGTGCATCCGAGTGCGATTGCTGTATTCACACTTGCCCAAACAAACCACCAAGGAGGAAAACGAACTCTAATGCAATTCAACCAAGCTAAATGAGTCAGCCCCCTGACTTCCGATGATTACATACAAGCACATTTTACATATGACAGACTTGTTTAATCTAAATTTAAAGCTATAGTGCGTAGTTTCTGTCTCCCCCATGAGGAATTCTAAGTAATGACGACATATATATATATATATATATATATATATATATATATATATATATATATACATACATACATACATACATACATACATACATACATACATACATACATACACACACATTAGATTGTTTGCATTGTGCTCCATTACAGATGTACAACATGTTTCCTTGGCTGGGCCCTTTTCTTAAAAACTGGAGGGATGCGATGAAGAATGTGGAGGCCAACAGGGAGCACATCAAAAGCTTAATAGCTGACCTGAAGGAGACTCTGAACCCTGAGATGTGCAGATGCTTTGTTGATGCATTTCTGAGCCATAAGCTAAATGTGAAGGTGAGCTGTGTAACTCCAGTGAATCCACTCCTTGTCTGATATTAATGCTTTTTAGACATGCCCAGATGACATCTGTGCTCTGCAGAAGAGCTAACCCCAGCATGGTGCCCTGTTTTCCAACAGTTTGTGGAAAATCCATCATTCCAGTTACAAAAAACCTTGCCCTACTCTTAAACTTAGATTGTGATGCAATGCCTTAAAATACATGGTGTCTATGCTGAAGCAGAGATCAGTTCTATACTAGATCAGTTCCAAATAACTTACAGGCAAGGGACAGATGATGCCATTAACATATCACCCATTTGACTATTAAGCACTTGGAAGACCCCAAGGCCTATGCATGCCTGCTATTGTTGATTTTTAATTTAATACACTTCAGCCCTATCTGCTTATCCAGAAACTGAAACCGATGTGTGTCAATCCTTTTATAATTAAGTGGTATTTTTACCCTTTCAGAATTCAGATCAGTCAGCCAAGGTGCCTCACATCGTTGTCAGCTCACCAGTTCTTGTTACATTCTACACCAATGAGTGTGCAAACAGCCACCCTAGAAACACATTTCAAAATGTTTTGATAAAATTGCTATCCTCAGTCTGTTGCACAAGAGCACAAGTCCTAAATATATGGAGATTTGTGCCGTGGTGTGATGTCAACCATCTCATTTTAAATGTGAGAAGAACTGAGAAGAACTGAGGAGATGGTACGGATCCCTAGGCCTAGATCATAGATCAGTCAGGTCAGCTCCTAGAAAAGCGTTTTGCATTCACTTGGACAACACATTTAGCGGGAAGGCCTATGTTGAAATGTTGTGTTCTTGTTTACAGCAGAGATTATACTTTTTACACAGACTCGGGGTGTATGGAGTGCATGAAAATATTATGTTTTTATTCTACCAGGCTGTATTAGAGGGTATGGGAAGTCTTTCAATTTTTAAATGTTGCTTCAGACTGCAGGGGTTGTTCAATAGCTTCTTGGTGTTCTTGTATATTGTATAATGTGCCATATTTGCCAATTTTTGGTTGTGATTTACTACAGTATGGGCTGTATCTTATTATTATTTGTATTAGGCCTACTACTATGGAGGCAGCTATATGTGTGCAGCATAAGAGTCCAATACAAACTTACCTACAGGGAAGGTGTAACTCATTGCATATAATCCTTATTTTTTGTATGTTATATACTAGGAGTCTGAAATCAAGGATTCACACTATCATGACGACAACCTGGTTGAGAGTGTGATGAATCTGATTGCAGCTGGGACTGATACTACAGGAAATACACTTCAGTGGGGTTTACTTTTTATGGCCAAGTACCCTCATTTCCAAGGTGCAAAAACATACATATCTGGTGAAATTCATTACATAAAATAAAGTGGAGATATATATTTATCTGATTTTATGTGAGTCCAGACCAGGTCCAGGCAGAGCTGAGCAGGGTGGTCGGAAGCCGACAGGTCAGAGTAGAGGACAGGATGAACCTGCCGTACACTGATGCTGTCATCCATGAGACACAGAGACTGGCCAGCATCGTCCCCATGTCCATTCCTCACAAAACCAGCCGAGACGTCACCTTCCAGGGCTACTTTATCAAAGAGGTCAGTCGCCCACACATTTGTTTTTGTTAGATTTTTGTTTTTATATGAGCCAACACTTTCAAAATATTCTGCACTATGTATATTTATTAAGTAAGAGTAAGAGGTTAACCTGTGTCACCTCTTACTATGACCAGTGCAATATGTCAATTCTTACTCATCTGCAGTGCTCGAAGTGGGCCGGTACGCACCGGTACGCAGTACCGGCACTTCTACATTTTACTCTTAAGCGTACCTGCACCTTTTCTTGCGTACCGCTACTTCTCGCATGCAGCCGGTACGCTACCACTGACAGAGAAAGCGTCAGTGTCAGAGAGACGACCCTAACGTTACATAAACTACACTACCCAGAGGACACTACGTGTTTACATTTTAGATCTTGACGAATCACGTAAAGGCAAGCAGTCCGCCCACCCTATCAGAAGTTAGCTTTTCCACGGACGCTAGTTTGAAAAAGCTGTCAGCGTCAGCCTGACCGTAACAGATGTTTCACTGCTGAAAACCTAGAAACTAAAAATAAGTGTCGAGTTTATAAGTCGTTATGTTAGCCGCCTGGCTTCAGAAAGGTACTAAAAGAATGCGTGAGCCAGACACGTCAACAGAGGTCCAAGTCCAACCAGAAACATCAGGAGGTAGCTAGTACGGTTCATGAGCTTCAAGCTAGCGCTGATGTGAGCGGAACAGCTGGCGTTAATGAGGAGTCTGCCGCTACCAACCTTAACGTTACACCGACGTCAACAGTAACGTGAGTAACGAAACACACGGACGGCCTGACTGTTGGTCAAAGGACCAAATGATGTATTTTTGCTCCACGAACAGCTGGCTTGTTTTTAATGATAACAAACTGGGCTGCAAAACATGATGTAGCAGCATCCCGTCACTAGCTGCCCAGACAGAGAGGGGACTGAAGCTGTTCCCCCTGTCTCTGTCACACACGCACACACACACACACACACACACACACACACACACACTGAGAGTGACTGTTTTGCATCTGTTTGAGCACCAAATTATTGTTAAAATGAATAGTTTTGATGAATGAATGAATTTTTTTTCTTAACATGACTCCAACATATTAGCAAATATAAATCAGCTTATTTGTGGAAAAAATAAACAATATTGATACTAGCCTATATGTAAATTAGTCACTTAGGCCATCCATAGATAGTTAATAAGGATTCACTGTGCCACATGTAGGTTTAAAACATGATTTTTTGAATAGCGTACGCACTAAAGTTATGTAAACTTGTTTAAATGAATCCATACATTTATATTGTTAATAAATGACAATAAATTGTTGTTGTACCAGCAATATCTCCAAGTTTTGGTTTTCACTATAGAAATCTCAAATGTCATGATGATCTGCCAATGCAAGAGAGTACCGGCACCTTTTTTTTCCCACTTCAAGCACTGCTCATCTGTATATGAAAGCAATGTTTATAGTGCACATACTCTTATTACTGTTTTGCTTATTTTTCTATTTTGTGTTATATATATATATTTTTAGGTATTTTTCTATTTCTCTTTTATGTGTATTTTTTTTTTGTTGTGTTGCATTTGAGCTGCTGTAACGAGGGGATTTCCCCAGTGTGGGATCAATAAATCTATCTTTCTCTGCTTTGGTTCCAAGATGTTATATGATACACCTTGCTCTCTTCTTTTGTCTTCAGGGGACTACTGTGTTTCCTCTTCTTACTTCTGTCCTGCATGATGAGAGCGAGTGGGAGACCCCGCACATCTTCAACCCTTCCCACTTCCTGGATAAGGACGGTCAATTTATCAGGAGAGACGCCTTCATGCCCTTTTCTGCAGGTACAACAGCTTTATAAAGATATATTACACGTTTAACCCGGTTTAACTCACAGAAGCTTTTTGTTCTCGCAGGTCGCAGGGTGTGTCTTGGGGAAAGTCTGGCTAAGATGGAGCTCTTCCTCTTCTTCACCACCCTCCTCCAGCACTTTTGTTTCACTCCTCCACCTGGAGTTACAGAGGATGAACTGGATCTGACACCAGCTGTGGGCTTTACCCTCGCCCCTTCACCTCATGAGCTGTGTGCCGTCAGTCGCCAATGAGGAAATCTTAAACATGCTACATTGCTACATTTGCCTTTATTCTGGCTTCTAGGCCACTGTTGATTATTTTCATAAATGGATGTATTTGGTTTTGTAATTTGTCAAGGGTTTAATTTCTTATATTACAGAACATGGCAGAAACATGTCATATTACTATAAACAAATTTAGACTTGCTTCTCAATACAGCCTATCCGTCATGTATATCTAAAATTACAATAAACTACATTAATATACCACTATTTTATTATTTTTCCTTCTAGAAATAATTTAAGAAAAAAGTGAACAAACTCTTCTGCGATGTGTTCTAATGCTTCATAAAAGACAAAAAGTAGAAAACATATTTAAACTACTTTTAAATTATGATTTGGTCAGTTAACTGTCAATCCCAATGCTTTTTCTTGCGAACTATTGCAATACATCACATTTACACCTGTGTCAGTACTTGCCAGTGCATGTGGGGGCAGAATATAGAATTTAAATAGGTCGGGCTGATGTACTGGAGCTGCTTAGCTAGTTTATTTGATAGCTGTTTACCCAAACGCACCAAAGGTGGAGATTTATCTTCTGTTGTTCTGCCGTTGTGAAGGTCGTGAAAATCTAAAGATGGCTCTCTGCCTAAAAGATGGATTTGTAACTAAAAACCTGTGAGATTGAGTTCAGTGTGAACATTTTGTATATCTTTGTTTTTCCTCTCTATTCTTAGACTTTTCTGCCTGTGTTTTCCCGATCTTGCAGTTGAATTTCTTAATCCTCACTGACTGACAGTATGATTTGTTATAATCCTGACTGACAGTTTGATCGGTGCTTGGCTTTCTGACCAGTTTAATCACACCAACTGAAGCCATGAGATTAGTGTGTTTGGTGCAGGCTTTATGAAAGGATAGAGGAGAGGTGGCTGGGGCAACATCAACATGCCAAACAGGTTGAAACTAGAAGCCCTGATTGTGACAACTAGCAATGCATCTTTTAACTTTGACAACAGCTGTTTTATTTATTTGCATATACTGTAAAGCGGGATGTAATAACCAATCACAAATGGTCTCAAGATGCATTTTGAGAGACATTCTGCTGCCCCCGGACGGACTTTAAAACCAGGTGGAAACCGGCCCCAAGAATAGAGACGGACTGACTACTGCTGCAACCAGGTTGAACTTTGGGGGTAGTGCGCTGTAAATGTGCGCAGCTCAAACCATGTTGTGTCTTAAAGGCCCATCACAGTGCGCACACTTTTCTCCGACTCCCCATTCACTAGCCTACTAGGGATGTGACGAGACACTCATCTCACAACACAAGACACAAGATTTTAACACTATTTTATAGAAAACTTCAATTCACTTTAATCACTTTTATTGTGACACAGTTGTGATGGACTGCAGGTCATCAAACAGCTTGTTCCAGAGAGCAGTCCCACAGTAACTGAAGGTCCCCTCACCAGACCTGGATCTAATTCTGGGTACAGCTAGAAGGCCTCTGCCTGATGATGTGAGAGGCCTGATGGGGTTGTGATCAGTGAGCAAGTCAGAGATGTATTGAGGAGCTAAACCATTAAGTTCTTTATAGACTATAAGCAGGATTTTGAAAGTGATTCAAACCGGGAGCCAATGAAGTGATTTAAGTACTGGAGTAATGTGTTCAAATTTACGTGTACGTGTAAGGACTCTGGAATTATTAATTTCAGGAATTTTCATTAATTGATGCTCACAGCTTTAGTGCGTAGTTTCTGTCTCCCCCATGAGGAATTCTAATAACAAAACTGTCAGTGCATCCACATGATACAAGCCTTCCATGCCCGTGCACCGCCCCCACCCCCCCAGTTGTGCAGGTTGTATTACTGACTTCCAGAATAACCATGTACTCATGATGCAATGAATGAATGAATGAATGAATTGGATTGGTATATCTATCTATACAGTATATGGGTGTTTCTGCAACTACGGGCATTTTTAGGTCCCAGCAATGACATTTTGGATTTATAGGTTTCAATTTGTCATATTATGCTTGATAAATATACACCGTGTTATTACACCTTTCAATAAAAAAAGAATGACTAAATAATGTGATTTATAAAATTGTATGGATCATTTTATAGGTCCAACACCACCTTTTGTTCATGTCCCACAACTGTGGTTTCAATGTTGAGATGCGTAAAATGAGCCAATTCATATAGAATGACATTATTTCAAATTATATTGTTTCATATAAATATTACCTTACACCACATAAAATAATTATTTTGGTTTACTGATCATCTGTGGGTTTTTCACACCTTTAGTAATCTGACACGTAATTCCTTTTACCACCAACATTTGGTAAGGACTTCAGGTGTTTAAAATTCACACACTGTGTCACACACTTCTGAGTCCTTACCACAACACTGAACAAAATGTATTAATTGTAATTGTCTTTATCTTGTTTAGTTGTAGTAGTTCTGGTTATAGATTGAACTGCAGCTCTTCCAGTGCAGGTGATGAGATTAATTACACCTTTAGTAAGATTGACACATATACATACGTACAATATGTTAGCTTCTCACACTCTGCCTTACACACTGAAATGATAACATGCTTTGGGGAATAATCATCTCTTTATTTTTTTTTCAGTTAGCATAGAGGTATGAAAAGTAACAGTTTGTAATCCCAGTCCTAGTGATACAAAAATAAGAGATACAAAATAAACAAGAATTGTGACAAAAAAATGTGAAAGTGCCTGCACATAATCATTTTCTCTAATTTTGTAATCATTGCCTATTGTAAAGACAAATTATAAACATGATTACTAAAGCATTGCATTTTATTGCTGTTTGTATTCTCTTAAAATTGACTTTAGAAATAAAATAAATTAGTTTAAGAAATGCTACAGCATTTGTTAAATTAGTATTTTAAAAGCACATCCAAGCCCTTATGGTCCCAAAACACTCTGTGGCATCTGAAGGCCTCTTAAGGTCCTTCCACTTTGATAATATTGATCTGTAGATCCTGTGAAGAATGGTTAGAATTCATCACCGGCTGGGTTGACACACTGCAGTCCTGGAGAGTCCTTGCTGAACAGCTGCCTGAGAAATCAGATGTTTTACTCTCTGATCCTCTGAAAGTTTGAGAATGTGACTGGCCGTATGTAGAAGCAAAGGACTGTGTGTAGGGTGGCATGAGCGTTTGACTGTTTTGCTGTGGGTAAGCAACTGCATACGGCTGTGTATGAGCGGGAGTTTGAGTAAGTTGGAGGTTCTCAGCATTGCTACATGGTGGAAACCCATTAATGCTTGAAGGGCTCAGTCCTGGCAATTTAAAGGCCTCTACATTTTCTAAACTCTCTAAAGAGTTGTAGCTTGGCTGGGTTTGGTTGCACTGAGTGTACGTGCCTTGACTGAAGTTGAAGGTTTCTGGGCTGAATGAGGTAGATGCAGAAGCTGTTGGCAAACCAGAGGGTGATGGAGTTTTTTTGTGCTGCTGTTGAACAACGCTACAACGTCCCAGTTTGGCAGCAAGGCTCTGCAGAGTGCTGAGGATCTGCTTCTGAATGTGTGTCTGCTGCGCCTGCTCCCTCTCCAGGCAGCACTGCTGCTCCACCAGCATCTTCACTGCCAGACCCAAGCTGCGCACCTCAGAGCCCAGAGTCTGAATCTGATCCTGTAGACCACCTCTCCCTCCAGTGTCCTGGACTGCCTGCTGGGGGCTCGGGTTCCCCTCACTACATGTGACGCCCTGGCCTCCAGGGTTCTGTAGACGGATGACGGCAACCCCGGGGGCCGAGGATGTTAAAGGTGCTGGTGACCGGTTAGGAAGACGAATGCCAACCCGAGGGAGAGGCTGAAGGGAACGGACAGACAGACCTGGTCTTTGTGTGAGGAAACGCCTGGGGGCACTCCCTGCACCGGACTGACCATCCATAACAGTCTGTGCAACACCAAATAAATATCATGAAAACAGTGCAAAAAAAACTATTAAAAGTTATAATGCAATCGTATCAACATAAAACTGAATGCATCTTATATGGTTCAGGGTTCCAGAATCAGGTGAGGAAATATGCTGGCATACTATCTGGTACCAGCAACTGCTGTAAAACAATCATTATACAAACGTAATCTTAGACACATACTAAAGTGACTGAAGTCTGCCATTGATAAAGTGCTGGCAAACACTTTAGTTGAGGTGAATAAAGGTGGAAATCAGGTTTGCTCTTTTCTCACCTTTTCAGTGGTCAGATCATAAGTTTCAGGTGGCTGTTGCATTGCACTTCTCAAATCAGCATCTTCGACACTCGAGTGATCTCTCCTCAACAGTGACGCCACCTGGTGGAATGACTGTTGAAAAACAAAGTATGCAAATTAAGACAGAGATGATTTGATTCTCATGGTATTCAACACATTCCACAGGTGTTGTGCTATTGTAAACATTAATTACAAACATAACAATTAGGATTTTGACACATAGGAGAAATTATGTATAAGTAGTTACCTTCATCCTGTGTGACAGCGCTTTATCCAAAAGCCTCTTTCGAGCTGCCAGCATTGCATTAGTGGCTGGAGAAGGTGTAACTCTCTTCCTCATGGTTACTCCTTGAGCTGTTAGTGTGGAAGACACAGCACCGGCCTCTGCTCTTGTTACAGTGGACTGGGGAACTCTTTGTTGGCTGCTCTGTGCAAGGGAGGTGACGCTAACAATCTGGATGTCATTTTCTTCCTTATCTCCCTTGTGTTGTTGTTCTGGCCTGCTGCCTCCACTGATCTTTCCAGACCCAGATGGCTTCGCACCAGCATCTGGATTTGTGGAAGTCTGTTTGGAAAAATTTGCAGCGGCTGTAAAGCCAGCATGGTGAGATGTTTCCCGCAGAAGATTTTGGAGATGAATGTTACTCCAGCTCTCTTGTATTGCCCCAACTTGAGGCTGCACCTGTGCGGTTGATGTGCTGCTTCCAGCCTCCATAGGTCTAACTCTCCCTGGCGGCCTCCCTTGATACTCTCTCAGGAACAGGTAGATGGCCTGGGCAGACACCTTGATGTTCTCCAGCTCCAGCACAGCCTTGATCTTACGGAAACTCAGACCTGCCTTCCGCAGCTCCACCACTTTGTGTTTGGCGGCATCATCCAACCGGCCCATGGTCTCTCACTCCAGAGGGACTCTGTGAGTTTAGCTGTTAATCTCTAGAATATTAATATATTACATTCAGTAAAAGAAAAAAGAAAAAAATTAATGTAACGAACGTTTGGTGTATGGTTAATAATGAGAAATAAACGTAAACAATATAAAGAGTGGGTGACTACAGGGGACGTCTTCTAGTATGTGAACCGTGTTATCCCCCTGCTAGAGTAAGCACCCAACAGGCTTAAACAGGGCAGGTTTTAAACGTGTTTTTAGCCTCTTAACATGTTCGAGATGTCATTACAAGTGCCTACCCATGTGCAGTGATTCCTTCCGAGGGAACACAGCGAATCTGACTGCAGTAGATGTGACAGAAAGGCATACAAGTTGTGTAATCCATACCTTACCGAAAAACAGGAAATAAACAGAGGGACTGAGCTACGTGTTGAAATCGACTGGAATTCTCTTTTAAATCCCATTTTCTCGTTGCAACACGTTTTCTTGTTATAACAACATGTACCTTGACCATTTTGTATGAAGAAACACCCTTTTTATTAAACAGCGCCGACGTAACGTTTCTCAGTAAACACAAAATCGTATAAAATATATACGTTACTGATCCACACTTGAAAAACTAGATCTAGCTCGAGAACCGCTTAATTTTTCTGTTGTCGCATATATTCACTTGATAAATCAGTAACACGACGATGCGGCTACTGGTTATCATAAATATACCTTTCTTTCCAGATTAAGTTATACAGGATTAACGTTACTGAAAAATAGTGTTTCGCCAACACCAGTAACAGCTAGTTACAGATGTTAGCTAAGCTAACGTTAGCTAACGACAACAGCTAGCTAGCTAACGTTAGCAAAGTGCCATTATAATGTGAAGCACTCACCTTGTCGACAAGAGGGAAGATCAGTTGGTGTTTAAATCATTTCACGTATCATGATGAAATATCTATGATGTAGTCATACACACATAAACTCACATTTCCATGGACAGCTAGCTAGCTACATAAATCACATAAATAAACAAATGAGTTGTAAGTGTCGCTCAGCTGGACACGTAACTTCCGCTACTTCGTCATCACCGAGCGACGTTTTCTCAGGCCGCAAGTGGTTGAAGCGATCACCTCGTTTTAAAAATATGTAAGTTTAGCCTGTTATTTGATTGCAACCAAACTAGTTTAAATTCCAGTACATATTTTATCATACACTTAACATTGTGTAACGTTTTTTAAGCCGTTTGTGCACTTGAAGCAGTCCCCGTGGCTTTGACGTTGTCCTCCTTGTTTGGAGGAGTAGCTAGCTAAGTTGAATGAAAATCAATGGCGGCCGATTTCTGTTCTAGTATTTGTTGGCAGTACATTTTACTAACGTTATTTTAAGATGTTTCAGTGATAATAGTATTAATATTAGATTACACGCGCACTCCAAATACAGTAACATTAAACACGCCGACATAAAAAAAGGAAATACATTAGACACGTTGCGTTAAATCTACGTTAATTCTTGCAATACATGTTACGGTCTGTGTTAATCGTTACTAACGTTACTCTCAGCGATAATTTTAGCTAGCTAACGTTACACGCTCATTACCCTAATGTTAGTTTCTTTGTTATAAAACGTCTTACAACCAAAAAAGGAGAGATCCTTTTTTGGTTGTAAGACGTTTTATAGTTGTTGTCGTCCCAATCACAGTTCTGGATCATGTTTATGTGTTGAAGAAACAGTTCTTGTTTTTGATTAGCTAGCTAGCTAGTGGACATAGCTGACTGAATAATCGTTAGTCATTTATCAGCCACAAATCTCATTTATTTTTTGTTCCAGTTTCTCAAAGTTTTGCAAATCCCGTTTTGTGTCATAGTAGTTTGAATCATGGGGTTTTGGACCGTCGGTCAGACAAAATGGCAATTTGAAGATATTATTATGGGCTCCGGGGGATTGTGACATACCATTTTTACTACCTTTCTTGCTGAAAATGTATAGACATATGACACATAATTGTTAGTTGCCGTCCCCATCCATTCACAATGTAGCTGATCTCAAAGTAACAGCAGCTTGCCTCTGAATTTAGGGCACCATCACCCACAAAGCGGAAGGAGGAGGAAAAAACAAAAGACAGAGGCAAAGAAAAGACTAGTACAAAGGAAGGAGACAAGGAGAGAGGGCGGGAGAAAGCAAGGAAACGTCGCAGTGCCTCTACTGGGAGCAGCAGCAGCAGGTTTGTTTTCTAAATTGCCTCTTTATGTGATTGTAAGTGTTATTGTTAGTGACAAAATCAAGTTGAAAATATGTATATTTTCTTACCTAACACGATTTTCTTTGTTTTGACCAGGTCCAGATCTAGCTCTACTTCAAGCAGCAGCTCTGGTTCCAGCTCAGGTTCCTCAAGTGGATCCAGCTCATCCGGCTCCAGTCGCTCTGGTTCTTCAAGCTCTCGTTCCTCCTCCTCTTCCAGCTCCTCAGGCTCCCCTAGCCCCAGCCGTAGACGCCATGACAACCGCCGCCGCTCCCGCTCAGCGTAAGTAATTGCAATCTGCAGCTATACAATATTCATACACTGCAGTGTCTTGTATTTTCACTTGTTTGAGTCATAATGACATGAATCAGTGTTTTGTTTGTGATTTTGCAGGTCCAAAACACAGAAGAGGGGAGATGATAAGGAGCGAAGGAAAAGAAGCCCGAGCCCCAAACCAACTAAAGTTCACTTAGGGCGGCTGACCAGGAATGTCACCAAGGTCAGCTGAGAAATGTTTCCGTCTTTTTATAGCAGAATAAATGATCATGATATAACATGATTTGAGATTATGGCACTACCTCAGAAATGTCATGTTAGGTAGACTAAAAAAAAAAAAAACTGTTCCTAATCTACTGGAGGAAAATAAAATTATAGAAAATAAAGAAGACATTTTTTATTTTAATTTGGTGCCTTTTTATTCTAATTGTTTATTGTCCAGTAAACAGGCTTTTTTAAATGTCCGTAGTCTTGTTGCCAGGAGTCTATTTTATGTATTATGAATTCAGAATATTTTGTACGTCAACAATAACAACATTCCTCCACAATTAATCAAAGTTTTCTGTTAACATGGTTCTGACAAGCATAAAGCTAAAGTTCACTTAGGGCGGCTGACCAGGAATGTCACCAAGGTCAGCTGAGAAATGTTTCCGTCTTTTTATAGCAGAATAAATGATCATGATATAACATGATTTGAGATTATGGCACTACCTCAGAAATGTCATGTTATGTAGACTAAAAAAAAAAAAAACTGTTCCTAATCTACTGGAGGAAAATAAAATTATAGAAAATAAAGAAGACATTTTTTATTTTAATTTGGTGCCTTTTTATTCTAATTGTTTATTGTCCAGTAAACAGGCTTTTTTAAATGTCCGTAGTCTTGTTGCCAGGAGTCTATTTTATGTATTATGAATTCAGAATATTTTGTACGTCAACAATAACAACATTCCTCCACAATTAATCAAAGTTTTCTGTTAACATGGTTCTGACAAGCATACTGTATGTCTTTTGTTTTTTGCACAGGACCACATCCAGGAGATCTTTTCCACATATGGAAAAATCAAAATGGTCGAAATGCCAATGGACAGGGTCCACACACACCTGTCCAGGGGCTATGCTTATGTGGAGTTTGAGACTCCTGAGGAGGCCCAGAAGGCCCTCAAACACATGGATGGAGGTAGGTCAGCGTATTTCCTTCAGTGCCTCTGACTCGCAGCATTAGTCTAGGCATACGTGTTGAATAACTTTCTGCGATGACTTTGTTATTGATAGGTCAGATTGACGGACAAGAAATCGCTGCATCTGCCGTGCTGACTCAACGAATCCGCCCTCCACCTCGTAGACCTTCTCCGCCTCGCAGAATGCCCCCACCACCACCTATGTGGCGTCGCAGTCCGCCACGCATGAGGAGAAGGTACATTGAATGATTTTCAGTCAGTAACTATGTCCATCCACATTTGATGTTCACACTATAATGGTAACATACTGTATGTTAATGGTCTTTCTTCCTGCCTTTCCATCACAAAAGTTTTTTTTCTTCTTTTTTTTTCCTTGCAGGTCCCGCTCCCCGAGGAGGCGGTCCCCAGTACGCCGCCGCTCTCGCTCCAGATCTCCTGGTCGCAGGCGTCACCGCTCTCGTTCCAGCTCTAACTCCTCCAGATAGACGAGTTTTCTGCCTCCTGATACCAAGTGATCTCTTAGATTCTCTGACACCAGACCAGCTGGAGTTCTGCTTTCCCAGACCTCATTGACTCACCAGAAATAAAATAATCTGCATTGTCGCCAATACAAACATCTGCCTGTGTGTAGAAAGCGGAAATGTTTTTTTTTTTTTTTGTGCAAATGTGAGTTTTTCTTTTCATATTTTATGTTAAGTTGATCCTGAAAAGCTGTTTCAATATTTGTTTCAAGCTGAGTTTGGGCTCCAGTGAGATCGTTAAATATTTCTTTTAAAGTGTGATTTCTTTTTACCATGTACTGAATTTTTAGACATTTTTTTTGAAAATAAAAATGCTGAAACATGTACAGTATGAGTTCAGTGTGTAGTCAGGTCAAGATTCTAAAAGGCCTTCACTGTTAAGCTTCTTGGCTCAGTGCCTGCCAGTTTGCTTAACGTACTTTTACTTTTCTTTGAAGAACAAGTTAATGTTTAATGTGTCTGACATACTGTCACATGAATATGAACAAAACGATACACAGCCATGTGCTCACAGTTCAGCAATACTGCAATCAAATTTGCTCATAAGGTTTCTTTTGTGCGCTCTACCAAAAAGTAGATAGGTACATCACTGCAGCTATAACAGCGTGTTCCTGTTCCTCAGCCTCATTTACTGGATACGGAAATGAAACCTGAGGAAATGGTATACATTATTTTTTTCTAAAAGCATTAATTTCCATAGTAAACTTTGCTTATTAACTAAGGGAACAGCACAAAAAAATAGGACCCCTAAATGTTCCCATAATCCATTTTAGAAGGGGAGGTAGAAAGCTATAATTACTGTAGACACATAGGCTTGAAACACTCAGGTGGTGTGTGTGTAATAACAGGAACACAATCTCGATACAATGTAATTCACACACCCCTTAAAAAGTACATTTGTGTAGCTAACAATGTTCAGTTTTGTTTAAACTGTTCATTTTAACTGGTTATGTACAGACAGCAGTGTCTTGTACCTGTTATGTCCACCTCTGAGCTCATTGAGTTTTATAATGTTATGTAAAGGAGATTCCATTCTACTCATATCCATTTTAAGTGATTTGAATGGTGATTTTTGGCTTATAAGACTACTAAAAAAAGGACTGTGGGCCTGTACAAACTGCATGTTTGGCATTTCCACCAATCTCTTGTGAGTTTTGTTGCATTTACTATTTTAATTGGCTCAGGGCGTCAGATAACCTTACGTAAACCCAACATAGCCCCGCCCACCTTCAACCAGAGCTCAGGTCTAATCAACCACAAGTGAAAACACCTGTGTGTGAAACTTCTTTAGATCAAATTTGATCGTTCAAGATAAACATGAAAGGAAATTAGTAATACTATACACCACAGTTATCTACCTGGCACCAGACCACAAGAGATATAAAAAAAATCTGAGTTTGGTCGGTGACAAATTATGGCCTTTAGATTTATGCCTTCAGTGTTTCTAAAAGTTCATACCTCTAGTATGATATTTATATATTAAGTAGCCTAGGCCTATATTTTGCTGCAAAGGGGTGCTTCTGTTTTAGCTAGCTAGCTTCTATGAAATATCTTTTTAGAGTAGCACTTCCCCCACTAAATATATATTCACCAACCGCTTCTGTTCAGGTCGTTAAAGTATCTGCGAAGAAGAAAAAAACACTTGAGCTCAGGTAAAAGACTAAACATTTCCACGCGCTGAGTTGTTGAAGGAGGGGGGAAATGTCATCGCTGGGAGTGTCGCGAGCGCGTCGCATACCCTCACAATGACCGCTGGAGGTCTCACTCCAGAGAAAGACAAGACTTAACATGTATTTATTGTTTCATTTATATGGGTTTACAACATCTGATCTGCACTAGACTGATTCATGCTCCACTATTCAGCCACCCTCCGCTACAAAAAAAATGACAGCCTTCTCCTGAGTTGTTTAGGCGCGTTAACTTTTAACAAATCCAGTCCAGCACGTCCCGGCGGTAGTCTTACTTTCGATGCATGAGAGTTTGAGGTTTTCAGCCGCTGAGCAGGCAACATCTGGGCTGAATCATTCGCATTATGGCTTCGGATCAAGAAAAGAACAGGCAGCGTTTGAAACAGCTTCTGGGGAAACCTGGGAATGAAAACTGTGCCGACTGCGGGGCTGCAGGTAAGCTGAAGGGGAGTCTCTGACATTTTAGTGACCTTAATTCAATCTGTTTGGATACAAATGTTGTGACTATCTTACTTTCTTTGTTATTCCCGTGTGATTTTATAAGCTACAAATAATTGCATTTAGAATACCACAATTGTCACAGCTGTCTCCAGTTCTTCCACACGAGGTCGTTTAGTTTCTCTTCTCAGTCACGATGTGGTCTTGGCATGCTTGTGAAATAACAGTTGACATAATGAAGATCACTACACAGGAGGGCAATGCATTTGGTGAGAACTCTAACGAAAAAGCAGCAAACCAGTGTATTGTAATAGCGTATAGATGTAAATATGTAATGACCTAAGTGCTTTTTATTTCAACTTAAAAGCATGGTTAGAAAGTGTTTACAATTTATTTTTATATAAAGGTTCGTTATTCCTACGTGCTGTCATTTTTCAGATGTATTTGTGTTGGCTGAGGTGCAAAATGCATTCATCTGGTGGTTTATTTCCTTTTCCATGTGCACATGTGTTCATACACACCATGATGGTCACACCTAGTTGGTTGAACTGATCCAATCTGCAGTTCAGTACATGGGGCATGCAAGCATGTTTATTTACACAGCACCTTTCACAGACATCAGTCACACAGTGCTTCAAATCTAATACAGTCAAATAAATACGTAAATGGGCATACAAGAAGGGAAAAACACCCATAAACAGGTGTTTTTTTTTAAATAAGGCTAATCTAAATAGCCTGAGAGAAAGTCCGAAATATCTAGTTTATTGAATGTATTTATTCCTCACTTGGCGTTAAGCTGTATTCCAGATGTGGAAATCTTGAAGCTCACTAGTCCATTCATTCAGGAGGATGCTCATCTTTAGGGTTGCAACTGAAGTATTTTTGTTTTCCATAAATATGATGATTAGTTTTCTGATTAATCGTTGATGAAATGTCAGGAAATTGCAAAACATAAATAAGAAATACCCACCCAAACTTCCCAGAGCCCGATGACATCTTAAATGTCTTGTTTTGTTCAAACAAAACATATTCAAATGTACACTAAAACATTAGTTTACAGTGAATTATGACAATGAAAAGCAGTAAATCATTTTATTTGGGAAGCTGCAACCAGATCATGTTTGCTAATTCTTTTACATGTCCTTTAAAAAAAAAAAAAGATTAAAATAACTCATTATTATTAATTATCGAAATAGTTGCTGAATATTTCTCTCTCTCTCTCTATCTCTCTCTCTCTCTCTCTCTCTCTCTCTCTCTCAATTAACTAATCGATTAATAAGTTAAGGTGCTTCATACATTGCTACATTGTGGACCCTTTTATCCTCTATTGGCCTCTATCTTTGTGTGCATCTGGTTGTCTTAGAGAGTGACTTCTCTGTTAGACTGGCTGATTGTCTCATCTACAACAGGCCCACATAGTGCAGAGAAGATGGGAGTGGCTCACTACACATCAGCCTCTTGTCTCTTGTTCACAGATGCGCAGCCTTACATGTGTGCAGCTTTGTGATTATGCACAAGGAAGTAATAGTTTTTTTTTGTTCTCATGCTATTTTTGCAGCGCGTGTGCACATGTCTTCATTAGCAATGGTTGAAGGGCTGCAGCTCGCTGATACAAACTACCTGACACTGCCCCAGTTCTCTGGCTCAGTTACAAATAACCACTACGGCAGCTGAATTCTCACTTTGCCTTGATATGACTGATTCTGAAATTGGATGTTGATGTGTAGGAGGAGCTTTCTGCCTGTGTGTGTACAGTAGCCATTCACACATGTGCTGCAACTTGGCATTAAAAAAACAAACATGCTGTGGATTTATAGTGAAATTGATTATTACCACTGTGCACACTCTTTCTATTCTTGTCTCCCTTCAAAGAAATGTTAGAACTGTGTGACTGTATGAGAGGTGTTTGAGGTAGAAGTGACTCCTATTGCAAGAAGGTGTGAATGTACTATATGTAACATGTGAACGTAGTGTGAAGACATGTTGCATACACTGGTATGCCTGTGAATTTCCAATATTCATAAAACAAATTCAATTCATGTTAAAAACAGATTTTTTTCTCAACAGCAACAAAATAGTATAACAATGAAGATAGACACACATACAGATGTAATATGTATTCAAAGTCTCTGAAAAAAGAAGACTTGGAGATGGTTCATTACCATTTCTATGCAGTGTTTCAGTTTTCTAAGCATGTGTTGCTGTAATAAAGTACAGTAATCTAGGCTGTTTTGTAAATACTGTATTAAGTGAGACATGTTTGTGTCTGTGGGCAGAAATGAGACCTATGAAACAATACCCTGCCGGGGTGACTCAAGGTGAGCCATCAGTGGTGCCAAGTCTACTCTCTCTACTGCCACCACACTGAAAAATGGAAAAGAAAACACCTACAGTAGTCTGCCTTCACAAACCTAAATTACAGTCTCGATTGAATATTTTCACCCAAATATTGATCATCTGTGAAACTGGGGGAGGGTTTTATGATCATTCTGAGGATGCTTACTGAGTTGGTAAATCTAGGTCATGGAGACAAAGTTCTCAGATCTCTTTGGGTGACCTGCTTGTGTGGGCTGAAGTGAGCACACTTGGAAAATGTATTCTTTCCGTTGCAAAGACAAATGACTTAGTGTTGAGGGAGTCGCATGTATTAAAGACAGAAAGATGGAGAGTGAGGAAGACAGACAGACAGAAAACAAACTTGTTCTGTTGGTCATCTCCAGGATCTGAAGGACAGACAACCCCATTGTCTCTCCATGTTCCACCTCTCTGTCATTACCCTTTCCTAACCCTTGTATCAGATTTCTATCCATACCTGTTTCTATGTTATGTGTGATTTTTTTATTTTTTTTTATTTTTAGGAATCTTAATCCACTACAGAAATCATGTAAAGAAAACTTAAAACACTACATGTAAAAATAGTTATTTCTGCCTGTAATGTATCGAGTCATCGACCAGTGTTGTCTGCTGTTCACTATGGTCAACCTGCTTCAAATCTAGTTGAGCCATCAGTGTCTGTGAGAATGAAGTTAAGAAATGTTTAAGTGTGTTCAGTTATTTAAAGCTTTAAGTGTTTTTTGTGCGCATCTACATGTGTCTTTATACCACGTTGCAGATCCGGAGTGGGCATCCTACACCCTGGGAGTGTTTGTGTGTCTCAGCTGCTCCGGCCTTCATAGAAACATTGCTCAGATCAGCAAGGTGAAATCTGTCCTGCTGGATCCTTGGAGCTCCACTGAGGTGGAGGTAAGAACTTGTGTCTGTTTGTGTATGTGAGGTGATTTTATTCGTGCAAATCCTAAATAAAATAGCGTTTCGTAAGAGAAGACCAGCCATCGATTACATGTATAGTCTGAAACTGGGCTTGAGGTAATGTCTGCAGTCTCTGGCCTCGCCTTCACCCAGCCCTGCCTGCCCCACTGTGCGCATCAGTCTCCGCCCGCTGCATCCCTGCTTGGATGAATAAGTCAAGTCAATTCAGCATGGCCTGTGGCCATGGCCATGAGCTGGCAGATACAACCAACGTGTGTGTGTGTGTGTGTGTGTGTGTGTGTGTGTGTGTGTGATCCTGGGACTCAGACTTTAAAACTCATTCTAAAAACAGGTTGATTAATCATGAATGAGGTAATAAAGAACAATGTGTTGTTTTCACACCTCTAGTACAGTCAGATTAACTGTATCTTGCCACTTCCTACCGGTGTGCTTGCGTTGTGCAAATGCATGCTGAGCAGTGTCCTCTGTGTTAAAATAAAGAGACAAAAAAGAAGAAGCCGCCATGGCAGCTGCAACATCTCCCTCTATGCAAGGAGTCAGCCACACAAATGTTGAGCTACAAAACCTCATAGTGTGTGCGACCTGCCCTCAGCAGCCACATACAGATCCTGTACGTGCGCTCACGGCCATTAAGCCACTAAGCACACACTAATACACAGAGGTATTATATTATTTATGTAAGGTTTCTCTTCCTCCCCTCTGCAGTTTATGGACTCTGTGGGCAACAATGCTGCTAAGGCCAAATATGAACAGATAGTTCCTGCCTTCTACTACCGACCTACACACAAAGACTGCACGTAAGTGATGCGTCTTCCTTTGCTCTCCTTAAAGCCTGATTCAGGTCACCTCTAAATGTATGTGGTTAGTACATATCTGCAGCACAGCTGGATACTGTAGACACTTTTCTTTTCCCTCACCTGGATTTTGTCCAGATTTTTGAACAGCCATGGTGGTGAAGGTTATCATACAGATCCATTTGTAGCTAATGAAGTAGTCTTAAAGGTAGGATGGAATGACGTAATAGGCAGTTTGTTCAAATATGAAAGGTGTTGTCACTAAAACATGACACTCATTCTGTCACTCAGTGGCATTCTGAGTGGGTCATCATCAGTCGACAACATTGCAAACCGTTGCATATATATTATGGTTATTTTTGGCAACAAAACAGTAAAATATTGTTGATGGCATCTTTAAGACTGCAGTTATTGTTCCACAGATGAATGCATTCAATAACACAACAAGGGGCAACAAGTGGTTTTGGTATCCAGGCTTACATGCAGCAACTCCTCAGTGATAAGAATACCAAGTTCCTGTAGTTTGACCAGGAAGCAACAGTTCAGTACAAGGTTTTTTTTTCCTAACCATCTAGTGATATAAATAACTATACACAACAACAAACTCTGTGGAGTTTATTTCAGTGAATCTGCATTGTGGATGATTGCATGCTGAAGATGCATACACATGTCTGATGCTTTGTGAATGTTAAGGGAAAAGAAAGAGTCCAGATAAATTAATTCAATAAAGATGGATATGGGAGATTAAAAGAAGAGCATGATCCGTATGATCAATATTACGATAAGTAATGGAGTTAATGAGGTGTTCTTAACAAATTAGCTTAAGCACAAAGTAAATGTCAAACCTCAGGAAGAGCTGCGTATCTAACACCAACTGTCTTGCAGACTCCTGCGGGAGCAATGGATCCGAGCCAAGTACGAGAGGAAGGAGTTCTTGTGTGTAGAGAGGCAGGAGCCCTACTCGGCAGGTAAGAATGACATTTCATTTCTTTTTCATTTTTTTTTTATTCGTCTCGAACAATCAACAATGTTGCAAAACAAAAAAAATTTTAATCACAAAAATAAAACGCAAACAATCCGCATTTACCAAACCCCCCCCCCAAAAAAATGCATCTCTGTACAGTTATGTGCACAAACACATTATACTTTTTGCTTACTCAGGAAAACAAGTATTTGTCTGTGTCTCACGCAGCACCACTTATTCAGCATTAAATGAATACTAGCAGGGAAATGGCATCATTCATTTGTCATCATCAACATTCTTGGTGGAGTGATGATGAAATCATAGTGAAAGGGGAAGGAAAAAGAGCCCTTTCTTTTACTGGTTTTACATGTCTGTTTATGTATGGTTCGAACGAATGAGATACATCAGGGTAATAAATAAGCTTTAAAGGTGTTGGTTGACATTTTTCACATTGAACAACGCCATGCTAGCTGTTTCCCTCTTATAGCTAGCTGTTTAGCCCCATCTCCAGCTCCGTACTTAACATACAGAGAATCTTCTCATCTAAGCCAATGAGTGCATTTACAAAGTGTTTAACTAATTTTTGAACGTATCTTGTTCATTTGCAATCTACATGTATCTTTATCATCTTCCATTGAATCTTTATTTGTTTTAGTATCACATGCGACATGTGATACTAAAACAAATAAAGATTGTTTTAGTATCTCTTGGCGTAAAATAGTTTGTCTGCATCCATGAAGGATTGTTTCTAAAAGATGTGACAATATTCTGGGTATGGATGTAACATAAAGCAGCACAAACTCTTGTGAGGTTGATCTTTTGTTGATATCAGCTGGGGTCCAGTGTGTGTGTGGAGGTGCTATTTGGCTTGCTAATGGCATTACACAGTCCAAGGGTGTAATAATGAATAACTCATGGCCCAGTAGGCACAATTACCCAGTGCTCATTTACATGGCCCAGCCCAATTAGCCTGCCAGTAAGACTGTGTGAGTGCTTGTTCGGTAGTTATACAGATGCATGGTGTGTCAGCAGAGACAATGAGGGCTGGTCATAAAGGGAAGAAAAGTCCCCTTTCTGTCCAACGTCAGCTCCTCATATGTCTACCTACCTCTCTGTCTGCCTTCATTTGCCTTCTGATACTGCCCAGCTAAAATATGTCTCACCCTTTTCTCATGGTTGACTGTGTGAAATCATATTGTCATTATCAAGCTCAGTTCCTCACTAAATGTGTATCGCATAACCCTTATCTCTGTCTTTTGTGCAGGGTCATGTGCCCGTTTGACTGTGTCGCAAATGACAAATGTCTCGGTGAAGCTCATTTAAAGAGATAAAGTGGAACCAACCTGACACCCCCCTCCCCCCAGTGTTTTGACCACTAGTTTAAAACAGGCATACACCGTAGACCACTAAACATTCTGAACAATTTGCAACTACTTTACCCCTCCTATTTAGCATTCATCTGGAGCATATAAACATGTGATAAATGGTTTCATCTTACAACTGTGTTTTACTTATGGATGCCCATAGGATAAGTAATAGTTGTCGACTAATACACAATGAACACTCCGCTTAAAACTACATCATAGTGTGTTATAAACCATTTATAGAATGGTTATATACCGCATTCAAATGCCAAATAGGGGGATTTAACGTAAAGTGTTATTGCAGCACTGAAGGAAATGAAAACTGAACTGACACATGCAGCACAGAGGTCTTTCTAGACTGGATTATAAACATTTCTCACAGCAAACAGTTTGACTTGTTAAACATAGTTGTAACATTTATCCCATTCAGGTGTTTTAGTGCCATGGGTCTATGGATTATGCATGCTTGCTCACTGACATGGTTTACTAGGATGTCTACATGTAACAGGGCCATCATTATAGGATAGAGCCATTGTTTTTCAGCCTGCACCTTGTTTAAATGTTATTTTCCATTGTTTATAATAATACGGAATACAACTTCACAGATTTAGTTTTGAGAAATTCACAGTTCTGTTACAGCCTCTCACTAGGCTTTAGCGTAGTCTAAGAGGAAAACAGGATGTTGCCAGTAATGTCGGACATGTCTATATGTTCCATAGTTCTCCTGATAAAGATGGTCTCCAACTACGCTTCCTATCAGGCTTTATCGACTGTTTCCCTTTGTGACTTCTCTGCTGGAAACAGGAAGTTGTGTAACATAAAGTCAGTTAACCTGATAGAGGGCCATGGCTTGTGGCCATTTTTTGGTTGAACATTTTAAAGATATGTTACAGTCAGTCTACACCCTCGCTGTTAAAGTTGTGGGCGGAACGTTCTCTTCAAATCTGTAGTAGAGTGATGTCATTTCTAGAGCCACAGTGTCAAGTTCACACAACACAACCCAGTTCCCCTTTTAACTAGAGCCACGCCGTCTTCCCTCAGGGTTGAGCAACCTCTGACATTTGCAATTAAAACATCATTAGGGAATTTTAAGAAATGCCTTCACTATCAACTGAAAAGCTAAAACACAAAGCTTACATTTTTAGAAAAGAAAAAACTCACTTTAAGGTAGGCAGGATAAAGCACTATTGTCAGAGTCTCATGACTGTCAAACTCTGTGTCTCTGTGTCTCTCGCTCTGTGTCAATGGTCTCTTGTGTTGTGCTGTGCAGAGGTTTAGGAGCATGTGGCTGTGTGTCTCTGCCACAGAGGAAGAATGACCTCTTTTGTGTACAAGTATTCTATATACCATTGCTCCTAGATTTTAGCCCAGGAGAAACTAGCATCTGTAGAGGACCTGAAGAAAGACAAATGCTTTGGTCCAATACTTGCTTTGCTCTCCCAAGTGTTTGCAAATCTTGACACCCTGGTCTAACAGTTAATTAATTATCTTGTTCTCCTCTGCTGTGTTATGTTGCTGTGACCAGTATGACCCTTCTCTCAGCGGTGGAGCAAAAGGTTCTTACTTATGAATAATGGATGAAGCCATTGCTCAACCAGAAGTTCACTGCTGGTTGCAGCCCACACCATGACAACTTTGTTATTGTACAACGAAGCAAGGGAAGGGACAAAGGGGGAGGGAGTGGCAGGAGAGAGGGTGGTGCAGGTGGACCAGCAGACAAGTGTTTCAGCTTCATTTCCCGGAGGAAAGCGGCAATTTTCTGGTACATTTCCTCTCAAAGATTCTCTGTTCTTCACTTTTTATCGCATTGCTCTTATACCACACCAGCATTTAAATGAGGCACTTTATTTTCAATGAAAATGCTTTTCTTGTCCAGCCCTTGCAGGGGAAATTGTTTATCAGCTGTTTCTAATGTAGTCTGCTATCTGGAGATGTCCATGTATCACAAGAAAACAGTTTAGTGCTATTTATGTAAGACTGAGTTGGCATCACAGGGGATTGTTATTATACTCATACATCTTTTTTTTAATAAATACCACCCCCATTAAAATTGTAACTCAAACTACAGTACAGTGAACAATTAAAGACCCTAATGGCCCTAAAAAACTAAACTAAAACAACTTAAAAAAGGAAAAAGCAGAAAAGTAGTAAAAGTCTCTTGAAATAATGAAGCACTTTGCAACAGTTTTCATATGTGGTTATTGCATTGTCACAGTGCTGCTGGATGCTCACCTAATGACAATGTCTTGAAGTAGGTTCTCTGACTATGCAAACAAGGTTTGCTATCGGTTGTGTATTGGCCGTGTGTCCATAGGGCAATGACGGTGCATTTCTTCCTGCAGTGCTGTTTCTGTTGTCTCAAGCTGCATATAGACAGAGATGCCAGTGTCAGGAACAGAGTCAACAAGATCTCTCTCTGTGTGTGTGTGTATTATTCTGGCTTGTAGAGGAAGCTAAATTATTTATGTGTAGTAAAAGCGGAGGTGCTTCCTCCCACCACTGCTGAGCTGCTTAGAACGGTGACCATATAACGTAAACTGTACACACATTTACACACACACACACAGTATTACAGAGCTTTCAGTGGTCTCCACCAGCATTGTATCTGGATCAGTGTCCTGTGTAATATTACATGCTTAAAGATCTTTCAAACTCTTGAAAAACATGGCAAAAAGTAATGAAAATTACTGTTTAGTGTGCTCACAGTGTACTGGATGAATGGGCACAAGGGGTTTTATAATGACCAATATGTAGACATACAGAGAACATACTGTATAGCTTTAGCATTAATCTGAGTTATTTTACCAGTTAATTCAAGTAAAGAAAATTGCCCACTTGAGTCTGGGAATAATAATAGTTTATGACTATACTATTATGCACTCAATCAATATTTTTTCATAAAAATGTATTTAAAGGCTTTTTGTAATGTGCAGTTCCATGCAGCTCCACAGAGCATTTTAGTTGTCTGGCCAACAAACTTGCTGACATTTATCATAGCTTGATGTTCCCTATAGAAACCACTTTTTCTTCTGTGTAAATGGTTGTCTTATATTTTGGGGTATTGAGTTAAGTATTTTGTTAAAAGTTTGTGTCTTTCCTCTGTTTTCTCCCTCTGTATTTCTGCTCCTTGTCAATGGAATGGGACCCTTGTGGCTCCCCTCCTGGCAGGCTACAGAGAGGGGTTTCTATGGAAACGAGGCCGAGACAAAGGACAGTACCTCAGCCGAAAATTTATTCTGTCTGAACGGGAAGGTGTTTTGAAGTACTTCAACAAACACGATGTGAGTGTTTTCTCCCACCATCTATCTTTTTCTTAATCTGTATTTAATCTGCGGATCTAAGTATAAACACTTGGTTAAAAATAGCCACTCTGTAGAAATGAAATCTGGAGATTCCATTCAACTTAATAATTTCATCATCAATTATTTCTCTTCTAAAAATGTCTTGCCTCTTTGCAGGCCAGAGAGCCTAAAACGATAATGAAGATCAATACTTTGAATGCCACTTTCCAACCAACAAAAATCGGCACTGCCCACGGCCTGCAGATAACCTATTTGAAGGACAACAGCACTAGGAATATTTTTGTTTACCAGGAGGATGGAAAGGTGAGGTGCAGTGTCTCTGTTTTGTGTTTTAGGTGGGGGGAAGAAAACACATCTTCGAAAAGTCACAACTGGGTGACTCTTTTTCATTGTGTTTTGTGATGAATCATGCACAGGTTTAAGGAGTTGATGGGTTTGTCATAACATCAATCAATAAATAAATAAATAAAAAAAAAAAAATATATATATATTTTTTTTTTTAATTAGTGGTGGGCATAGATACATTTTTTTAATCTAGATTAATCTCACTGTAATCTTCGAATTAATCTAGATTAAAATGGCTAATTTGAATTCTGCCCGAAGGCATTCAGAATATGTGTGCTACCCAAATAATGACTAAAAGTAAGTCTTTGAGAATGGGTTTCTCAAGCCAGGTGGCGCTTTAGACCAGGGGCTCATCTCCTGTTTCCAAAATGCATCACAAACTGCTTGAGAAAGCTGTTCTACTATGATAATTGGTGATGAAAATAAATCATGTTCAATAAGCTGTAGCCTACTTGTGTTTACTATAGTGTTTCTGGTCTTTTTCAGTTGCGGAAAATACTTTTCTATACTCATCTGGGATGAAGCAGCAAACATTCAGTGTAAGAGTAAAAAAAATGACATAACATTATTTATAATACATTTATTTGATTCACAGCTGCTACGTATAGTGTTTTGACCTCGACAATCCAACTGCATTTTACCGCAAACTTGCGACTAGTTAACTTTCTAAAGCGGGCGAAATCGCTTGTCGGGTCGGGACTCTGACATTAACACACTGGCAGACGCAAGTGACAGAGAGACGGAGGAGAGCAGGGAAGGAAATATGCTGCTGAACGAATAGCTGCATGTTTTAAATAGCGGTAAAAGAAAATTTATAAACGCAAGTGCGGCGGGCGGTGTTGATTGTGAGGCGCACCGCCGCACATTAGTCTATGTGTGGGAAACACTGTTACTGTTTATTCATCCATCCATCGTCGTCCGCTTATCCGGTGTCGGGTCGCGGGGGGAGCAGCTCCAGCAGAGGACCCCAAACTTCCCTTTCCCGAGCCACATTAACCAGCTCTGACTGGGGGATCCCGAGGCGTCATTATAATATGCTACTTCTTCAAAATGGACCATCAGGGCTGATGCTGATGGTGTGTGTGTGTAGAACATCTCTCAGTAAGAGTCCATCACTGAACTTCCTGATGTCCTGTCTTGAAGGAAATGGTGGACTGGTTCAACGCCATCAGAGGAGCCAGGTTTCACTACATGCAGGTGGCTTATCCTGGAGCTTCCACCTCTGAAGTGAGCACACACACACACACGCACACGCACACGCACACACGCACACGCACAGAGTGAGATATTTGCTCTTTGTTTGTCTAGTTGTTGCCAAAGCTAACCAGGAACTACATAAAGGAGGGTTACATGGAGAAGACTGGTCCAAAGGTAAGGCATTTCTCTGCAACATTTTGGTTGATAGAATTATTTTCCACAACATGATTTATAAGTAAATAACATGGAAAGGAAATGTGCAAAACCTACATCAGGGTCTTACAGAGAATGAACGCTAAGTTATTTATTTGACATTTATAGCTCTATGAAATCAGCTGCTGCCACATGTTTCTCTCCTGTGTCTGTCCCACAGCACACAGAGGGCTTCAAAAAGAGATGGTTCACGTTGGATGACAGGAGGCTCATGTACTTCAAAGACCCACTGGTATTAAAGCTGCACAAGAGCAAACTCCTGTAGTTGCATACTGTGACCAGGAGATGTTGCCATGCCCTTCTTTCTACCGTGTATTAGTCTCTGTCTATTTTAGAGGGACAGCGCACTCAAAGATTCTTTTTAGACAAATAGTTGTCCATCTAGATTTTGGTTTTAGCTCCTTTTTAAATGAATACTATGAATACGTGATTTTGTTTCATTGAACAATGGTTAAACTATACGTTTCTCCCTCTGCTTCCAGGATGCCTATGCACGAGGCGAGGTGTTCATTGGTAGCACAGAAAACAGCTACACCACGCTGCCCGGCCTCCCCCCAAACATTCAGGGCTACCATTGGCAGTTTGGAATTACCATAGTGACCCCAGACAGGAAGTTTCTACTTGTGTGCGAAACTGAAGAGGATCAGAAAGATTGGATCGCTGCATTACAGACTGTTATCAACAGACCAATGCTGCCCCAGGAGTATGCAGGTAATTGGAACACCCAACTAAGTCAAGTTATTATTTAGCTATTTTCTTCTCAATTTCCGAGTCCGATATTTGTTTCTATTCTCTCTGCAGTGGAGGCCTATTTTAAGCACAAACCATGACTGATTTAGTGTTTGAAGACCTGTTGGTGCACGTGGTGGAGCTGGAGGAAGAAAAGAACCTTAGATATGTACCTGATATCTCGTAATGGTTAGTCTTTATAAAGACTTACGGGTGACAGAGAAAAAGACCCAAAGGTGAGACAATTATCATTCCCACAGTGACTCCTTTAGTCTGCCTGCCATCCTGCTCAACGTTATGTGCCAGACCCATTTCCTACGGAGTTCGAATCACTCCTAAGCTCATGAATGTTAGCCTAACTCAATCATCTGTTACGTGATATGACTTACATATTTCATAGAGGTCAGTCATCCTGACCTGAAATTGCAGAGGTGATGTTTGTAGGAATCAGATATTAAAAGGTGTTTTCTCCATTGTCAGTGATGTAGGAGTATGAATGCTTACATTTTCGAGATGTTTAATACAACTAAATTAACTTTGCAATTTAACAAAGTGTACCAACTAAGGCCATTATCAGACTCAGGCCTTTAATGTCAGTAGGAAGGAATAATATACAGTCCCCTCCAAAAGTATTGTAACGGCAAGGCAAATTCCTTTGTTTTTGTTGTTCACTGAAGACATTTGGGTTTAAGACCAAAAGATGAGTATGAGACAAGAGTTCAGAATGTCAGCTTTTATTTCCTGGTATTTACATCTAGATGTGTTACGGTACACTTTTGTTAAAATGCAAAGTGAATTTAGTTGTATTAAAGCATTCATACTCCTATATCACTGACAATGGAGAAAACACCTTTTAATATCTGATTCCTACAAACATCACATCTGCACATTCAGGTCAGCATGACTGACCACAAACACAAAAACAAAGGAATTTGCCTTGCCATTCCAATACTTTTGGAGGGGACTGTACATGGTCTGCGGATACTCAAATTTATTTCCAATAATAATAACAATGGTATTTAATTCTCAATGTATTTATTTTTTTAACTGTCTACTTTGCTGTTATATTGCCAAGCACTGCAGGTATAATTATGTTTTAATAATTGTTATTTTTGCTTCGTTTGTACAAATTCAAGCAGCTGAATGTAAACTGCTGTGTGTACTGTTTATCACATTTAAGAATTTGCTTGCATTACTTTGTTTCTCCTTTTTTGTAAAACTGTATACAAATTGTGATCCAATTTAGCATTTACTTATTAATCCAGAAGAGGGAGACAGAGGAGAGGTTTTAAACTTCCTATTACTCATGCACTGAACTCATTGTGGAGTTGTATACTGTACGTTTTTCGAAAAATTAAAAAAGTCCTAAAATGAATCCATTAAAACATAATTTATAAAATCATGGTAAAAATGAACAGGCTATTTTAATATCTTAGTATTCTATGCAAAAAGATATGTATAAAGGTTTTAGGCGGCCCCACAGGTTATTGTAGGTTAACATACAACTTAATTTTATACAATATACGTAGTAGGGGGTCCCTGCTCCGTCTCTTTCAGTTAAGGGGTCCTTGGCTTGACGACCCCTGCTGTAGGAGAATCTGTGTAAGTGAAACTGAAATGTCCTCTATTAAAAGGGTAAAAGCCACATTACCTTCTGTTTTTATTGTAGTTTATTTTCAATTACAAGAAAGAAGTTGCACATTAAAAAGTAGTAAAACCAAAAATCAATACATTACTCTGAACATCAAGATTGGAAAAATGTACAGTACTGTTTCTATGACTAAAATGAAATCTAATCTAAGCAACAGCCATATAAAAAGAGAACTATGCTTCTTTTATGAAGAACAGATTTGAGAAGAAATGGTACTATATACCCCATTTATATATTTGTGAATGGAAAATAAAAGCAGGAAATATAGAAGCTTACTAAGATTTACACATCTGACTACAAATAAAACATTTAAAATCAAACGAAATATACATCTATGTGTCGTATACAATACTTTAGGTAACATTGTCAACATACTGTGGGACTTTATTCCCCCAACATCCTTCTAAAACCCCACCCATACTCCTATTTACCGTCTAAAGTGCTATTCTCAATTTTTTTCTTGCATGCAGAAAAAAGTTATTAACAAGTGTTTGTCAAATCGTGTTTTAAATAATTTCAAAACTAAATTATATATAATCAAGAAGAGAGGTTGCATTAGAGCTCTCAAAGACTCAACATTGATCCTTCTAATATTGGAACAATCCCCAAAATGTTTTCCGTTCTGTGACCCATGCACTGCCATGTTTCTGAAGGCTTGTTTAAACTACTGTATACTTAATTTTTGCCGCTAGCATGAATTCAAATCTTATAAATGTATTTATCAACATTCATCCACACGCTGACCAAGAAGAGAACATTCAACCAAAACGTCGACTGACATTTTAAATGGAGAAATAAATAGCTTTACATGTATCTTGCAAAAATACCTACATAATACATACATTCTGTTGTGATTAAATCCCTTCAACAATAAAATATACAAACAAAGGTAGATATCGGATTCAATGCTGGGGTTAAAATATCATGCAACTAAAGTTATGGAAGAGAATGTCCATTAATAGATTTATAACTGAGGTGTGCAGCTTCTAAATTTGTCTTTTGCAAACCATAACCTGCAGCTACATTCACAGCTGCAGGAGGAGGTGGATGAGGCAAAGCAGGACAAACAAAATAGAGTAGGGCAGTGAGATGAGTGCAGGACAACAGACAGGGAGGTTGGAGAGTGGAGAAACAGAAGGGCAAAAAGATGGAGCTGACTCATCTGTGATTGGGCCAGATATGAACACCTACAGTACGAAATGAATGGGAGTGACACACACACACACACACACACACACGCACACGCACACGCAGGCAGGCTTTAAGTTCTGCAGCAGCCTGTGCTTTTCATCTCCTTGTTTACGTACTCCTGGAGCTTAAACTTCTCACTGGGATCCCTCGTAGACCGGTGCTTCAGTTCCCTGACACAAAGTGAGAAGAAAAGATAAGGTTAAACAAAACGGAGCCCCATAAACACTACAAATGATCAGTATATGCCTTAAGTTGCGCCAAACACAAATTTAGGAACCTGTATTTTAAGTATTGTATATTCATAGATTCTGGATTTAGGGATAAAACCTAGATGTGGAAAAACAGACAAATTATTATTCCGAGCGGAGTATTTTTATGTCTGGAGGGGAAAAGCGAGCAGGTTCAGCTTGAGTTAGGTTTTTTTTGTTAAACTATCCCCAAGGTAAAAAATAAACTTAACATCTAACATATTTCTTAGTTTTTTAATGATGGTAAAGCGCTGTAATTCTTTTGTCTGTTCATGGTTTAGTATGCATGTAGTTATTCAATTAGAACAAAACAACACAACACTTGCAGAGAGATACTCACTTAGCCACAGCGGTGAAAGCCAGCTCTACATTGAGACCTGACCTGGCGCTGGTCTCCATGAAGGGAACTCCGAACTCCTGCAGAGTCAAAGCAATGAGCAATTTTACGCCCAGAAGACTCAAACATATGTATGATAATTTAACAAACTGCTGCCTCTTTGATATGCTAAACTTGTTTTTAAATGAAGGCTTTTGGGTTAAGATGATATACGAGTTTTCAGCAGAACTTCACAGCACAATAGTGAACTAGTTTACTTTGGATAAATCCAGCACAGTTGTGATACATTTGTCTCCCAGCTTTTCCTCTGCAGAGGAATTTGTCTGAGCCCACAGTGATGATAATTGATGCGCTTTTTCCCTCCCAGACTGAGCCTTAAGTTACTTAGTGGCACTTTATTGCTCCCACTTCTGGGCTGAATTGCTTGGCTAACTACTATTTGTTTTCTTTGCCGTGCTGTGAAGCAACAGTCAGGGAGATTGATAAAAAGGAAACATTTGCTCCTGGTTTCAGCGCTTTACGGTTGTATGTGTAGCCACCAGGACTATGAAACTGAACATGAATGAATGTTCTGCAGAACTCAGAAGGCAGGAATCTATACAACACATATTCATTATCAAATGATAATTATCTAGAGGAGGGCAACACCTCTGAGGTGTTTGGCCTTTCTCCATCTTATCAATCGTTTTGGTTTGCAGGTGGAACATTATCCTTACAAAACAGAAAGAAATCACTAGATAATCCCACCTTTCTGTAATATTCCTAATCTTTTGATATGCCATAGAAATTCAATCAGCAATACAAATATCGGTTACACTTTACTTGAATTTGAAGGTATCTACACAAGAGTGGCATGACACTGTCATGAATGTGTATGACATAATGCTTCTTTTAGTAAGTGTTTTTGTCATGACAAGTTATGGTTAGGGTTAGAGTTATGGTTAGGGTTAATGTGTCATGGCAGTGTCATGTCACTCTTATGTAGATACCTTCAAGTAAAGTGCTACCCAAATATCTTTGGAAAATGACACAAAAGGAGAAATCTGTGTGATTTTGTTAGAATTAAAAGATGTCTTAAAACCTTTTTGGTTATGTAGGGTGTAGCTTCTCAGCTGTGGCATCTGGACAGTATATTGTAAATGTAAATATTACCTTTGCAAGCCTCTCGCCATCTTCTCTCTTCACCACCCTCTCATGAGTGGCATCAGCCTGGTGAGACAAGAAAAACAAGGTCACACACGGCAGCAGCACGCAACAGCATCAGTGCTAATAAAACCACAACATCCACCCACTCACTGCTCAGATCTGCTCGCTATTTGTCCACAGTTTACATATAAGCCTTTCCTGGTGTTCAGGTCAGATGGCAGCTAATGAGTAAAGATTGACTCTCAGGATGCTAATTAAGAGCTGATATGGAGTGGGGGGGTCTGAAACATGACAGAGCTCCAAGGCAGAGGCATCTGTTCTCTTTTCAGAGGGAGGGATGTAAATGGCAGTTATAGAACAAAATGTGTAACACTGATATTTGCAAATTATCAGGTTGAGATAATGTCAGATGTCTGTGTTTTTGAAAGATCAAGAATATTTTACTTTTAGATATATTATCAGGAAAATAGTCACCATGATCGACTGACTGAGCTTTTTTGGTACAGATACCAAAACTATATTTTTCGATCGTAATTGAATGACCGTTAGTCTGACTCTCAATACTTTGACTTTCCTTACCCTGTCTGTGGCACTCAGCTCCAAGCCCATTGGTTCCTACTGAAGACTGAAGACGTAAATCTGTAATAATATCTCACAAATAGATACTTTCAATTTTAAAAAAAAGGCTAAATAATTTTCTTAAACAGCTTGGCACTGTAGTCTTTAGCAAATGTTACTTAAAGAGGAGTAAATTGTGTATTTGTTGGGGACTATTTTAAGATGTGGATTAATACACATTTGGTGCTTAAGGGCATATTTACGAGAGCAGTATGGTGTGTGTGTGGCATTGCCTCACAAATAAACAGTGCCTATGTTCACCCTAATGAAGGAACCTGTCACGCAGTGTTTTTAATAGATTTAGGACAACAATGGACTGTACAGCACAAAGAAATTAGCTACATCAGACTTTCGATATACAGACAAAATGCTACTTGTTAGTAGGATCAATCCATTGTTAAAAAATATAGAATACTGTATTGCCTGACTTATCCCATAAATGCATCACTAGTTAATTTTATCCGAATTTAAAGCCGCCATACGAGAACTTTGCCTAAATAAAAAAATGTGGAATTGTTATTTAAGTCAGGAATTATGTTAAAGAATAAGTAAACTAATAATTTGACTTACAATTACAGTAAATGCCAATATTTTTTTTATTCTCTTTGCTAGGGACAAAGTTGATACCAACAAAATTGTATACTATTGAAGACTGATTCACAGCCCTAGTGTGCATGTATCAAGAGTATTTTATTTTTCTTTCACACAGTGCCTTGCCTTGTTTCCAAGTAGCATGAGCACCACATCCTGTTGGGCGTACTCATGGATCTCAGTCAGCCATGCCTGGTAACAATACAGGACAAAGAGACAAGAGAGAGAGAGAGAGAAGACAGAGTAGCTGTTAGACAAGCAAAATGGAACAACCTGTGAAGGAGAAAAGAAAGAAGAAATATAGTACACATAAAATGGCCTTCGGGAAGAGAAAGCCTTGTCGGGGACTTGTCATAGACAAGCCTGAACACTAAATGTAATAAGATGAATAAAGAGGAAGAGGAAAGTGAGAGCGACTACGACATTTAGAAGATGGCTAATTGGTAAAGGACGTAAAAAAAAGTGCACAGACAGAAAAACTGAGGCAAGGACAAAGATATAAAAGGGATAAAAGCATGAAAGAGTATGTGAGAAAGAGAAATACTGTGTGAGAGAGAGTTACTTTAACAAACTCTCATCAGTTTAATCAACACTGTCTGCTCCATCCTGCCTTAACTACAGTGTGTACACAGGGGAAGGATAACGCTTTACAGGGGAACAAACATCACCTCTGACTGTATGAGCTCCAACAGCACCTGCACTATCCATTCACAGTTAGTGAGCATTCAATCAGCTCAGAAAACCCCCTGCAAAACGCTCTTGATTAAATAATATCCCTCATTTCAGCACAAAGCTTAATTACATTGGATTGCTGCTGATCAGTCTGCCTTTCCTTTAGTAGTCCTACTCCAGAGCTGTGGCCCCTCCGACAGCTCTTCTGTAATTAATTCCAATGATGAATCTTTGTTTCTAAAGGGATTTCACCGGGGTCACCTCCAGCCAAAGGTCATGTTAAATAACAGGAGACGAGATAGGCCATGTGTTGACACTGCTGCCTGTGAATATCAGAGTGGTTAAGAACGACTATGCATGTGTCAACTGGAATCTTTATTATGAACAATAACGAATCAAAACATATGCAAACTGTAAGAATATGAACTTTAATTTCTTTTTATTATTTTTATAGTAGCATTTATCACAATAAATATAGAACTAATCCACGGCATCTTTAAAACCTCCCAGCCTATCTTAGTCTTCAGCTGTAGTCAAACCATCCCAAACCCAAACTCTGGAGCTCCGAGGCTTCACCCACACTGTAAAACCAGATTTAGTTGTAGTTCAACTTTTTAGTGGTCACTACTTACTCTTTCATGTTTTGTTAAAAAAACATATTTATTACTAAATCACATTAGATGTTTGTAATCAGCTTAAGTATGCAGTGCACAGATCTTATTAAGCAGAGGTAACTAAGCATGTTAAGTTCTGGATGGGAGGGGCAGAGTCATTTAAACTGTTCTGCATGGTTCTCGGTCATGGTACTGCATCAACTTACTGCTCTGTGTTAATACAACTTGACTATTCATTTTCACCTTGTGTAAAATCTTAGACGGTTTAAGGCAACAGGTTTCCATGCAAGTTTCTAGTAAAGTCAACTTATTCGGGATAATAGTGCAGTAAACTCCACGTCCAAAAGAATTGCTCACACACGCAGATGATTATAAATAAAAGATCTGCCTTTCAGTCAGCTACCAACCCATCATACAGCAAACTGCAGTGAGTCACTCACTTTCACTAAGGCTGTTAAAAGGTTTTTTGCTTATAAGGGACGAGGCTACATTTTATTCAAAAATTTTGTTTAGCTAAACAGTGTTTAAAAGAAGAAGAAAAAAAACACAACAATAAAAATACAGACAGAAGAAGGAAAACACAAATATAGACTTGATAGTTTTGCTATTTCATTCTGGCCTTTAATTTGGGTGATACAAACTGAAATCGTTTTACTAATACTAGGCTAATACTAGACTAATTCTACAAATAATAGACTGAGAAATTATTACAGTAGCTACAGTTCTATAAGAGCTATTATCATACTATTCTGAATACACTGTTTACCTCTACATGTCTTTTGTGATTTGACCAATCCTCCAGTTTATTGTGTTGCCTTGAAATCAATGCTGAATCACGTTTGCGATTTGATGAGGTCAGAGAGGTTAGGTGGGAGAGGGACATACAAGACATTTAGAGAAAGGTCCGACTCAGCCCTTTGCTGTTCTGAAATAGCTGAGAAAAAGATTGTGTGGGGTTTTTTGGTTTTGCATCGCCAGTTCTCTTCAACATAGTGCTGAAGGCCTGAATGTTACTAAGGAACATTTTGCATGTGTACAATTATCTGCTTCATGCATAGTTCAACGTTTTGTCAAGGCTTCTCATTATTCACAAGTTGCTCAGCTAGGTCAACTTGCTGTTTTTGCTTCTTTTTGAAAATGTCTCATCTTTAAATTCTGTGCGCTTTGTATGAGATAATGTTTATCAATTGAAATAACAAATTGCCGTGTATGTCTGGCCTTTGTAATAGGTTATTGTTCATCTATCTCCCACCGTTGCAAACTTTCGTTTGACAGCTTTCCTCTGACTGATTCTTTCCATACTGCAATTATCGCAATTATCGTTGATGAACCATAACTTGTAATAAGATCATTCAGCTGTTTCGAGTGCACCACCCCTATGGGTCATATCACAGATACAATAATTGATTCCAGATGAAGCCACTTGTCACCTCCATCCTGGGGAATTAAAGTCTCCTACTATCTTTTCATCGCAGGAGAAGAATGTCATGTTCAATGACTCAACAGCAAAAATGGATCAATGCAGTAAAATGTAAAGTAAAATGCAGATTTAGGCATGATTATTTGAATGAGAGAGAGGATATGTTAGTACATTTATACTGTTTGTTAGTTGTCAGTGCTCCTGGAGTCTCTACCAGCACACCCCATCCACAAAATGAATGCAACTGGAAACAAAAAAATATCCCAGTTTGTAAAAAAAAAAGAGCAGGCTGAGGAAGACACTGGGAGAAAAACAGGCTTCCTGACTTGTGTGAAAGAGACCAGACTCCAGTTTTAAGGTGTAAATTGTGTAAAGTGATAATTGACGAGTAAACAGACTCAAATAAATAAAGATACCATGATGAACAGCCCACTATTGAGAGTCATTACATCTCTGTGCAGGGCTGAACAAACAGTGACATCCTGTTGTCAGGTTCACATCCGTACAATGCAAACAGGCTTAAAACATGAGGCTCTGGAGTGTAGATTCTCTTATATCTGGAGCTGCCTTTATTTCTCGCATCTTAGTCACTCACTTCATATTGACTCTTGTAGATTAGATTCACACAAATAGAATAGAACAGAATAGAATATGTTTTATTGTCATTGGACAGCAGCTGTCCAACCACATTTTTCTGCAGCTCACCCTCAGTGATACACAAATAAAATGACAAGTACCCGTATAAAGGCAAAAGACAGAATAAAAACAATACAATAATAAAAAAGTCAGATATTGCACATTTGTATTTGCAGAAAGACTGCTATTGCACCATTATTTGTTAGTGTTCAGTTTCTTTATGGCACATGGGTAGAAAGAAACTAGTAAGTAAGTCATAAGTAATGTGGATTAAAGTCTGTTTGGCATCTGCAGACTGTAGACACTAAAAGCATTCTCTCTCGCATTCTCGCTTTACTTATAAAGTAACAGTAAACAACAGTAACAGTAGCCTAGTTTTCTGCCATCGAGACAAGTTGCCACAGAAGTTCATACTAGCATCAATGCACACATGTTAGCATACTTCAAAGCTTCAGAGTCTCTGTCATGGGGAAACCTCACATCTTTTCCAGAGTTCATTACAGTAAATACTGTAAAAATAAATAGATAGAATAAAATACATCTATGTGTCTGTCTATTTAGAACAACAGGGCTTCAAGCAGCTAAATAGCAGGCTCCAAATAATACTAATATCCTCAGTGGCCATGGATGAAGGAACTGGGCTGGGTTCATCTTTTATTCAAGACAAATCTATGCTGAGAGCCAAATGTCAGTGACAACGTGGCATGGTGGCAGAGGAGGTAATACATTTCTCTGCTCATTGCCCTGGTAATAACAAGTCCCCAAATAGTGTGGCGAATCAGATGCAGCTGGAGGTTTGTTTTGTTTCTAAGAGCCAAAACACGTTTTTTTGTCAGGTCAGGTTTCTGTTCTCAGTAGTCTACAGTAGAGCTCTGATGAATTAAAATATCAGTTTAAAAGTTTGTACACAATTTCCAAGTAACCTTTTCAGTCAATATTAATAGAAAATAAGTATTTAGTTGCTATTTGCTCTGCAGTATTAAATTTCATAAAGCTAACATGCCAAATGCTCCGCTGAAACTCACCCTTCCTGCAACAGTAGACGAGACGATAATTAAATAATGGCAGAGAGACTTTTGTAACAGACGGAGAGACAAAGCCAGAGATGTGACAGAGAGACACAGATGGTGCCAAAAGGCAGCAAGATGGAGAGACAGACAGTGACAGTGAAAGACAAGATAAAGACCAAGGATCTGTATCAGAGAGAATGGAAGATAAAAGCCCAGGCAGACAGCTGCTGGCAGCTGCGTCGTGACATTGGCGAGACAAGTTGTCACTGGCAAAGGTGTGTGAGGGTACTTTTGATGTTGTCTGTTTTCCTTTTGTTGTCACTGAGATAAAAAAGCAGGGTTGTGTCCTACTAAAAGATACAAGAGTAGTCGCATACATTTTTTATACAACCCTCGTTATTGTAAAATACAACGTGTCCATAGCACAACTGTCAAAACTGTCAAGTACCAAAAGCATCCGGTCACTTCAGAGTTGTGTTGTGTACCTTTTGTATCAGGACACCTTGATGTGTATTGCAGCTTACTTGTAAACATTTAAATCAAGTGACAACACATATTTGTTGTCATATCTTCCTAAAAACAATGAAAACATATATAACATTACCAGAAGAATCTGAGAGATTTGTCTTTAAATTCACCAAAGTGCTCTAGTCACTGACAAACAATTATGCATTTCTTATACTGTATTCAGACTCTCTTAGCGTCCTATTAAAACTCAGATCACACTTTGCTGAATACAATAATGAACGAGACTAAAATTCCCCAGGAAGCCTCGGAGTGTCTTTCCACACGACCCAACTTTCCTTCTGTTGCACTTTTGACAAAGCAGATTTGCTATGGGGTGACAATGCTATTCTTACCAAGCTTTGATCAGAGTATTACACGAACAGACGAAGTGGTCCTGTCAAACTCACACGTTCATGCAGGTACACAACCAGTCATGCAGAAAAACCCTAATAAGCTATATTTGATGTATTCAAAATCAGGGTTTGTAATGTTTGCATTGGCATTTTCAAATCTGCTTGTTGACATTTGTGGAAGTACTTTATGTTTTCTTCTCCAGATTGTATAGACAAACACAATATCTCTAATGAAACACACATCAGTTATCAAGTCCATTCTGTGTATAAATAACAGCCTTGTAGCTGATTTCTGGGGCCTGACAGGGAAGAGAAAGGCTTTTATGTTTATAAAAGAGCAGCTGACGCTCGCAAACATGGGTGTGAGTCATGTCTGAATGACTGATGTGCTTTGAAAAGCAGCAGAGTGAGACGTGTACAGAGGTACTATCCTCACGTCTCTCGGTGCTCTCAAATTTGTATTTGTGCTGTAGAAGCTGAACATAAGCACTGAACCTTAACCTGTGTCTCTTTCAGTCGGTGGTAAGTTTACACCGTTCTGAGCAAATTTGCAGATGAAGAAGAATTGGAGAAAAAGCAAGCCAAAAGAAAATAACTATGCCTGGGTTTCCAAGTTGCTCTAAAATACAAGTAAGCATATAAACATATGTGACTCTTCTGTTGCAAGTTAAAGTGTTAGTTAACCAGCTAAAGGCTAGTATCTCCATGTACACACATATAAGTGTTTACTATTGTTAAGGAAAAACACAGGAGCAGTGTAACTCATTTCACATAAGTGAAGAATGTTCGGGAAACCTTGATGACTTACACAGAAGCATTTAATGAACACTCAATTGAGGAGACAATTACAGTAAGCAGGCAGTACAGTTTAAACACAATGTGTTATTGTGCAGAGCCATCCCAACCATACGAGGTTCCTCTCTTCCTGAAGGTGTATTTAAACTCATGCAGGAAGCGTTACGTTTAGATGAACCTTTAAGGTAAACAAAGATATTGCAGTCGCATAAAAACAGATGCTAAAGCCTAGTTCAGAAGTATGCTAAAGTGTGGCTGGTCCACCGACCTCCAAAAGAAGACAATCCCTTATCATGTAGCTGCCTAGATTCCCTGAATCTGTAGAGAGACAAACATAATTATACATGAACAGGTTTGGTTAATAGAGACAGGCCTGACCTGTGACCTATGAATGACCTGATGTTGTCTCATCATACCATAACATGGTGTTTCTGGAAATTCCACCACAACTATACTGTAACAACCAATAATGTCCCCAGGAAGTGTACACTTTGTGGAGTACACTTTTTATGATATGTGACTCACTGTTAACGGTGAGTCACAATATATATTTTTGTCATCTCTTTGGCAGTTCTTTGGGCAGTAGACCTCGTGTGTCAAAACGACATGCATGACAGTGAAAAAAGTAGAGGTGAAAGATCAATTATGTATTTCATTGGTGGCAAGTCAAGAGGTAAATGAAATCAGCTCACAAACTCCGACAGCGCAAGCCAGGACGTTAACCTTATAAATTAATTTTTTATTTCTCAGAATTATGAATGTCTGAATATAAAAAAGGAAATCAATAATCTAAGGCAATATCAATATATCGAAGGGAAAAGATAGGAGTGGGTAAAATGTCAAATCCAGAAAAATGGAGATTCATTGTGAGCAGGCTGAAAGTGCTTAAAGCTGCAGACATAAAGAACAGAAGTCATTAACCTGCAAATGTGTCACTTTGCCACATTTTCATTAAAATAAATTGATCCACGCACCATCTAACTTAATGGCAGGAATGCAGATGCAGAGGTTCCTGTTAGGTGTGTGCCAGTTTTTTAGATTGTGTGCACATAGGCAGACCTCATTATCATTATATTCTCTGTGGCATCTGTGCCAATTCCAGAGTCATGTACTGTGTGTCAGAGGGGGGAGTGGGGCTCTGCACCTCCCTGTCAATCAAACTGATATCTTGTCAGTCCTCATGCCAGTCCTTGTAAATACAATTCCTCTAATATGTTGTTTTTTTGGTCTAAAGAAGGTCTGTTTATATCAAGTGCATTTATTATCTATATATAGACATGGTAGACATATGCTATTTTAAATTTCAAATTTAGGATGATAGAACAAAGGCCACGATAAAACAAAACAGAAGAAAACAAGATATAATGAATTACATAAATATGTTGTTCTTGTCTATTGCCTGTTTTCCTTTCTCCTTACCAGCTTTTGGGACATTTATGTTTAGTGAACAAATTAACAAGCAATAGCTTTGATTTGTTAACTAAATAAGTACTCCAGGTGGGGGACTTGTGAAGGACAGATAAAAACAACCCTTCAAGAGTCTGCAGCCATGATAGCGGCTCTGCAAGTCTGCACATAGGCACAGCTAACATCAGAATGTTAACATGCTAATAAAACACAAAAATGTTGATGCTTAGCAGGTATAATACCATGTTCACCATCCTAGTTTAGCATGTTAGCATCAGCTAGCACAAAACACAAAGTACAGCTGAGGCCGATCGGAATGTCATTAGTTTTGTAGATATTAAGTCAAACAAAAGTAATGGAAAAAGTGTGACCTGATCATGGCGCAAGATACATTTTCTCATGAGGGTGGCTCTTCCACAAACAAAGTCATAATGACTTTGGATAATCCACAGAACTTGGTTTGTTTGTAATTTGGTTTCGCTGTTTTTCACCAAAGTTCAATTTGTTTTTGTCATTAGACAAAATGTGTATATGTTGTGTTGACAGTCAAATTTGTAGAAGGCCACCTACACTTTGTTAAAGGCAACTTCCTAATCTGCTTGTACATATAATTGAAATCCATTTTCACACTTTCAAACAAAAGCTATAAAGATCCTTCTGTCTGGATGATAAAAGGATCGCGGGAATGTGATAAAAAGCCAGAGTAACCACAACAAAAAATGATGACGCCAACGCATTTGTTCATGCCAGAGAGACATAAGAGATAAAGAGTGACAGAAAAACAGATATGTACTGGATTTTGTGTGTGTCTCTGCGAAAGATTAACAAGATTTGTCTTCAATCAACTGTCTTGTGCCAAAGAGCGAAAACATATTTCAGTGGACAAAAAGTACAACTGGAAAGAAAAAGGGAAGCAGTTGTAAAAAGAGGGAAGAAGGTTTACAGAACTGGGTTTTAGACGGAGAACATATTTTTCCTGAAAATGCAGTGTCAATATTCAGCCTGTTCTCGTGAACCATACGTTCGAAAAGCTACGAAAAGTGCTGTAATTCATATGATTTACGCGTTTTTTTTGTTGCTGTGTGCACTACATAGAACTCCACAGTCCCGCCCACAGCGGGTTCCGGAAGTAAAAATACAATGCAATTTCTCCATTGACAATTGGAGTTTAAGCCATAAAATCGTAACTGTCGATGGTAGACTTAAAACCAGCTATGACGTGACTAAGCGATTGTATATGCTCATATAGATGCCAAAAGTTCATGGGGCAACTGACCTTGTTTTGAAATAAATGTCTTGGATAAGAACTTCATTACCCACAATCCTGAACAATCCCACAATGATGCCTCTGATTGGTGGAACTCATACTGGTGAGGAGGGGGCGATCCGTCATGTGCATGCGCAAGATGATAATCCTGTTTTATGAGGATTTACGACACTGCACGAATCACGATCTGTTCCACGCTTCTGCCGTTAGCCTCCACCAAATGTTAGTTTAGCTCACAGCTAATTTGGCTAACTGCTAGCTGACATCTTGATTCAGTCTAAAATAACGTTAACTCAGGGCTCTCAAGTTTTGAAGACAGGCAAGAGTGACATTCCCCCCCCCGCCCAGCTTGTTAATAGCCAGTGTATGTTCATTATAACTTCCAGTTTGTAGATGTTAGTTAGATGGCACCAATAATCATAGCTGGACAAAGGACAGGGTTCTGGTTCCAGATTTGTTTGGTGACTTATGATGGGGGGGTTCAGAAAATGTTGAGCATTAAACACTTCATTTCCTGCATTGAGGTGAATTTCTATGCACCTATTAGTACCTTTTTCTGAATCAATATGCTGGAAATATCTTTATGTAAAGGGACACAAATTACAATTCAAATATAAAAACATAATGGAATATATTGCAGTAAGGCTCTCAGGTATTCTGTATTGCTTTCAACTATTTGGATCAACTTTCCTAATTATATCTGAGTCAGCACACATGTAGCTTAGGCATCATTTACTCTTACCTTCTCTTTTGCATCTTTTGTTGGGGAAGTAACCTCCTTAAATGTGCATTTGACAATTATTCACCTCAATTATACATTATTAATTTTAATGGATTAATAAACCCCTGGACTTTAATATTTAAGATGTGTTTGAGCAAGATTTCTGCTCATGTCCACAACTTTTGCACATTCAAAATATAACTCATCCCATGCTCTCTGAGATTTGGAGGAGTCGTGATATTTTGTGTAAAATAAAGTGATAATAGGATATTACAAGAATACACTCACATATTTCAGAAAATAATCCACCTGCACAATAGTCTGCTATGCATTACGTGATTGCTCTGCTGATACGGTAGACCTCAGACCTTCTGACAGACCATAGATCCCCGTTTGGGTCTCTGGTCTCTGAATGAGTCAAAGTTTAGTGAAGTCGCTGAACGCTGCTCTACGTCGGAGGTGGAGAACAGAAACTATACGGCAGAATTAACGGAGCTCAAACGCGTCACATCTGCCGCAGCTGGTCCACAGCAGGGCGCGTCCATAAACCTGAAGCTGCAGCGTTTTACAGTGAGAGTGGACACTAAGCCACGTTTCATATTTGCCAGTCAACTTTTCAAAATGCATTCAGGGCTACACTCAAAACATTCGAGCCGAAGCCTCGGAAAAATCAGCTGACGCAGCGTCTGGTGTACCCCCTTTCTTTCTTTTTTCTGATTGGCTGATAAGTGTCAGGCTGACTAAGAACTCCAGGGGAGACGCTTGGTTTCTGCCGGTTCCATAGTGAGAGCGGCGCGGCCAGAGACATTTTGGGCGCTGCAGCATATTAAATATATTATAAATAGTTTTTCTGCGTGAGAAATACAATGTGTGGCGGGAGTGCGTGACAAAAGACCGAAATGAGTGACTGTCACGCTCAATGCGTGACACTTGAGAGCCCTGTTAACTCAAACTAAACACTGGGAAAAGCAGGCTACAGCTGACGTAACAGCTGTTATATATTTTAACGGTTAGCCGAATTAGCTGTTAGCTAAACAAACGATAGCTTCCTTTATTCAGTGGTGCGTGGTGGTTTATGGGATGAGTAGTTCCTTTGCTCGATAATGAAAATATGTACACAGTCTTAGTACCTTTGACTTTTTTTGGATTTTCTGTTTGGTTTTTCACTCGAAATTATATGTTGTATGCTTATGAGTCACGTCGTAGCTGGTTAGCCTAAGGCGTGGTCTAAAACTCTTTATATACGGATTTTTCCAGACAATGGGAGAAATAAATGGGAAATTTACTTCCGGAACCCAAGGTCTCTGTTAACATTCAGGACTTTCACTTTCATGTTCCCTGGGAGTGTTTTAATGCAAACCACGATCTTTTCCTAAACTTAACTAGTCGTTTTGGTGCCTATATTTAACTTTCGTCAGTGCATAACGCTCACTTTTTCTTGCCTAAATTTAACCGTAACCTCTGCTGAAATGACCGGCAGCTCGAGGTGCTCTGTACCCAGCGCGCAGTCACCTATTCTTGGGTAACTGAACCACTAACTACCGCTGACCTGACGGAGCACAATGCAGAGCACCATATTCGGCCACTCGAAGCTCTGTAGTGGCTTAAACAGCTAGCAACTGCCGCTCTGTAGCACGGAGCTCTGTAGTCGATGTCACTTGACCAGTCGGAGGTCTCCTAGTTTTCGTATAATATACGTTTTAGCATGCATAACTTTTCGTATGATATCACACAAACCCGTGACTATGCGATGCAATAGTTGCTGTGACAAACGAAAGGTTGATACAGAAACAGACGAACAATTTAGACGATAACTGGATGAAGACACAGTGCAGGACCCACGGCTTCCAGATTATCTGACAAATCTCTATCACATTAGAAAGATTTTCGGGAAAAATAAATACGTAAAAGTGACTCAGTGTATAGAGTTATAGGAAACTCAAAAAAAAAAGTTTATCCTTGCAACAATTGCAAATGTTTTTCCTGAAGTGGAAAAAAACTGTTTATGCAGCATATTTCTTTAGATCCAAAGCTTTGTACCCAAAACAACACATTTCTTCAAATTGGCCTCATAAATGGATTCCAAACTGTCTAGCCTTGAAAATGTCTTCTTTTCAGACACCACTAACACCATCAGTTCATTATATTTCAGGGTGAATGCAGTGCAGACAATATGACTTATACAAGCCTGTCCCTCTTGGATAATCTTTGATACATTAAAGTTGTAGACTTGCAAAAAGCTGAAGGGGTGGTGGGGCACTTTAATTCATGAAAAAGCTTTGACCTTTGTCAGCCCCCTCTCAGGTAAATACCTTCCTTCTGCAGAGTTGCAACAAAAAAAGAGAAACATAAAAGGCACTTTTCTGGTGAGCTGGCAGAAATGCAGTGTTATGTAACAAAAATCAGCGCGGTGATAGAGAGGTGATGGCACTCCTTTTTCTAAACTCTCCACAACAAAGAGGTAATAGAAAATGTGCAACAAGGACAAAGAAAGAGGAGATTACCCCCCCCCCCCCCCACACAATCTTTTGTGAAGTTATTTCCATAGAGATAGTCATGCACCTAATTTTACTTATTTTATTCCTTCTGGGAAATTAATTTGCTCCAACAACAACAAGCAGGCAGCTTAGGACAACTTTATTCATCTTGCTGTGTGTGAGTGGTTTCTTGTGTGCACATAAGCGTCGCATCTGTTTTGTCACTTTGCAGCTGAAATCATAGTAAATGGAAATGTCCACAGAAAGTAGCTGAACACCGACTTTTCTGCAGGACTACGCTTACTGGCTGTATCATACTGTATATGTCTACAGTCAAGGACAGGCAATAATCTACCGAAGCAATGGTGCTGACAGACTAGTAATGTTCCACGCAGGAGACCAAATTACAGGTGATGTGTGATTGAGTAGGTAATGAATGAGGATTATTGCGTGTCATGCCCTCACTAACTGACAGAACCTGATGGTGCAGAATAATCCACGATATGTTTCTTCACACAACACTGAAACAAGTCTCCACTGATTATATTGGTATTTGATATTCATTTCTATGCATTATTTACTGACACTTTCTCTCATCACCATCTGGTGCAGTGGTGCCATGACATTTAACTAACAGCTCCGAGGTAGGCAGGCGTCCATTTCATTTGAAACCAACCCATGCCCCGGGGACAGACAGATGAAGGTTTCATCTCTCTCATTGCTTTTATTGGGTTTCTACCACACAGACACATAAACATGATCAAGTATTCCGGCATCAGTATGTGCGAACACACACACACGCACGCGCGCGCGCGCACACACACACACACACACACACACACACACACACACACACACACACACACACACACACACACACACACACACACACACACACACACACACACACACACACACACACACACACACACACACACACACACAGATACAGATGTAAGAGCAACTGCAGCTGCAAAGTAATTCATCATTTAAAAATCAGCATCAAAGTCAGACTGTTCAATAAGAATCATTTTATTATATTTATAGGGAATGTATTCTAATCCACGTTAGAGATATTGATCTGCACAGTCAATATGAAACAAAGTTTGTGTCTTATGAGACTGCTTGGATCGGTGACTGAGCGCTGATCAATTCTAATGTTATGAGAACGCTGTGGATTTGAAAAGGTTCAGGTACAAAACAGCAGGACTGGAGCCGGTGACTTGGCTCAAGGATGCGTCAGCAGACCAGCAAGTTATATAAAAACAAAAAAATGTTGCTTATCATTGCCTTTAAAAATCATTCGAAAAATGATTGATATGATTGTTTTCTGATCTGCTAGGGCTGTGGTTAAAGCTAATCTAATCAATATTTTTTACATTAACGATGAATACAATGACGAACCCACAGGAAGTTTCCCTCCGGCTCTACGAAGTAATTTAATGTCTTTCAGCTCATTGTTTTGGTGCAACTTTACTGTTTTGATTCAGTTTCACCGCTTTTATCAGCGCCATTCCAGCCACAGCAAGCAGCCGTTTCCAACAAAGAAACTCTGGTGAGCCCACTGTAGTGTTGAGCTGAGTTGAGTGTAGTTGAGCATTTAGCAGCTAAAGAGACAGATATTTCCCTCAGGAGTTGGTGAAGACAAACTTTACAAGGCGATAATATTCAGTATTGTGTTTAAAGCTTGTCGCCTTTGCTTCTGACAGAAAAAGCATCATTCACCCGGCTAAAAAAAGTCCTTGTCGTCAGGTAAAAGCAAACATACTGTATAGGTCTCTTTTGGCATTTGAACAAATGACCAATGATGACGTTTTTCTGGTGAGGACCGCCTCTTGCCAACATCGCAGCTTAGCCCCAGATCCTAACGCTGACGAGCAATCTCTCTAATCACCAGAGCAGTCTGTTGCTCTTTCTAAATGGCGGGTTTCAGGATCTGCAGGTTCACTGACAAACAGAGAGCACTGAATTGTTCCAGTTTGACAATCCTTTTGATTCCCATCAACAGCAAATGATCCTAGCTTTGAATGATAGCACCACAGGAGCCAGGCTGCTTTTTAACCGGAGCAACCCAGACAAATGATTTGCAGCAGAGGCCTAAATTGACTCTTATAGTCTCCCTGAAGCATTACTTTTGACAGGACGACATTTATCATGTTACTAAATGGCTTGTGTATTTCTGCTCCAATGGCTTACACCTACAAATACTTGCCATTGTGTATAACGTAAACAATAGATAGATTACCATGACGGACCATGACGGACATGATTGACCATAACGGACCACATGAAACACAGCCACGGATGTAAGCTGAAGCTTGAAATGCATCGGCACAAACAAGAAAAAAACCCTCACAGATCTGTAGATTTAAAAAATTGCACTTTTATCTTTAAATCACTTAAAACACAATTATACAATCCAAATGACAGCAGCTGATATTTAAGACGTAGCATAAGATGACTTGTTTTGACCGAGTGTCTCTCGCCATCTCTCGTGTTAAGTCTTTCTCCCTGAGATGATGGACAGCTTCTATGACGTTAATGCTTTGCTTGCCTAAATATCTCCTAGCTGGGGAGACAATAATACACCACAGAGAGGAGCGAATCTGGAGCGGAGGAGGAGAGAATGATTTGCCCCTCTGGTTTCTCCCTCTCTTTCAGAGTGGCATTCATCACCATTAGCGTTCATTAACATGAGTTAGTGCTCGGCAGCGTGCCAGCAGGCATCTGTAGTTTGCCAACAGCATATCTCCTCGCAGTAACAGACACTGACTGAATGCGGATGTGGAGAGGAGAAAGAAAGGAGGGAAAGGCTAAGCAGGGCAGGAAAGAACTTGTCAAACTGTGTCCCCGAAGATTGCACCAAATTTATCTCTAGGAGACTAAAAACTGTTTCAAATAACAAACCTCAACAGTCCGAGGTGAAACTGTGCCAATGCAGCAATAAAAAGTAAGATACAGCAAACAATAAAGAGAATAGGGTACATTTGCATTTATAACAAACTTTTAACAGTATCATATTATATGCATACTTATAGTGTGTTTTACTGCCTGCCTGGGGCAACATATTCATTAGGTATACAGTAAACACTCACACATTGAATAATCCAGGGAACAACAGTGTGTTAGCTGTCCTCTCAGTTAGCTGAGTTGGAGACTTTTGGACAAAAACAGAGCCTGAAGCACAGCGTGTTGATAACACCTGAATGTCCTCTGTAGCACCAGCGCTGTAGACTTTGTTTCAGATGCTTGACAGTTACTCATCCCCCCTTCTGTTACTGCTTGCCCAACATATCAGTGTCCCTCCTGTCCAACTTCTGCACTCACACACAAACAACCCCGTCTCTGTCCTTGAGCTGCCATTCACATCTGGAGCTAAAGAAAACCTGTTTTTAATGATCTCTCACATCTAACAGATGGGCATATCATTTTTCTCTGGCAGAGGCCGGTGACAAAAACTCTCTCATTCCCTTAACGGCTGCTTTGCTGCTCTGACAGGAAGGACATTTTTTTCTGATGGCCAGTGTCAATTAAAGCAGTTGAAAATGGCCACCCCTCCTGTACTTTTACCACACAAAGGGAAACAGCAGGTATGATGACATAATGACACCATGAAGGCAATGCGTAATGGAGGAGATGTTTATGAAAAGCTGCCATTGTGTGGTCCTAAATGCTATTTTACAGGTGGCAAATTGGAGATTCGTAAAACGTTGTGCTGTTTAGTTAGTTTTTTTCCCAACTACAAGAAAGACATGTTTTTTTCTCTCAATACAACTAGGACTGTAAAAACACATTTCAGTCTTGCTTAAGCTTTTAATTTTTATTAATGTGTTTTATTGATTGGAAGGATGTACCAACAGTTCGACTTCTCCTCTGTATCCTTACAAATCGTCCCTCCCTATGTTGCTGTATTTCTTTTTATTTCCTCTCTTGCGTCAAGGTATTATTATTATTATTTCTATTTCACAGCTTGCTTTAGAATTTATGTGGATAAACAAAACAAAAAGATACTTAAGGGAGCAATCTTAGTGGCAAAGTTACCACAAAGCAACATACCTAATATCTGAATAAAATACAACAATAAAAAGCCATTGTAGCAGCAAATGCATACTGTGATGTTCTTTTTCTGTCTATATGCACATAATTAACATATGACAAAATCTATGAAATGCATGAAAAGTCTTGTATTGGTTTTTCATTTTCTCTTAATTAGCTGAAGCAATAAAGGGAATATGCATGTGACCAAGACTGATTTGATTTGAAAACTGCTGCAGGACAGACTGCATCACACAACCTTGTTTCATATAAAGCCATATGCTCATAAGGCACAGTTTCTATACAGGCATGTACACTTTCAGTTTATAAAGCTGCTTATCTATCTGGTCTTGTTGGAAACAAAATCCTATCCTCCGTACTAATGAATGGTTTCCTTTGCATGAGTGCTCAGGTGATTCTTATCAGTTTCATCCTTCATCATATAATCTGTTTTTGCTGTTCCTGTTGTCAGTGCATACAGCCACAACATTAACAGTCTGTGCCAAAGGGCAGAACAGGCAGCACCACAGTGGTCAGCACTGAGTAGACCCCACCAAGGCTGACTGCAACCTTTCTGTGTCAAATTTGCATGTTCTATCCACAACGGTTTCCTCACACACTCCAAAGACATGCATCTTAGTGCTATTGACCAAGACACTGTCCTCAGAACTGGAGCCAGTCTGTAGGAGCTGAAGTGTGGCTCCACTGCTCTGTAATAGTTGGATGGGTCAATTGCAGAAGACAAATGACCCTGCAGGGACTAATAAAATATAATTAGCTCAATGAAATTGCTTAATAAAAGCCATTCCTTTTAAATTTAATAAACTTAGAGGTAAGGTGCTCTGGTAAAAACAAGAGCGGAGGAGGTACAGCTTCAGAGAGGGCAGATATCAGCCATCGCCTCTCTTAAGTTATCATCTAGGATTTCATGCAACAACTGAACACTGACAAATTCACTATGCTACATGTTGCTAGGGAGAGCAGCCATGCCAAGTCACATTCACTCTCTGCTTGTTCAACCATCCGTCACATGGACTGACTTTGATAACAAATGTGGGTTGATGTTGCCAAAGCTGACACTGATGATGAGGTTCAGCATTTTGGCATTACAAAGCCATATTCATTCAGTGACGTATCAGATGTTGCTGAGCCTTTTGTGACAGCACTGTGGCCATGATCTAACCACGGCCTTTTAATCTAGAAAATAAATTACAAATGACCATATCAGACGTGACATTTGCACGTTTATGAAATCTAAACAATCTGTTCATGTAAAGTATTTAAAAAATGTGAGAATGAAAAGATCTGACACAAAAACATCAGGAGGTTTTGTAAGTGGTTATAACAGCTTTACAATTATTAAATATAACAAAGAGCAACACAAAGTAACCCACCTGTATGTTGTCGAAGGATGTTTTGTTGGTGACATCGTACAGCAGAAGCAAAGCTAAAATAAAACAGAGAAAGGTTTAAGTGTATTGTTTCAAAATTCACTGACTGCAAATCATTTTATATTGTAAAGTGAATTGGTGGAAATAAATCTCAGCAAATGTTTAATTCAGTCTTTCACCTTGATGTCTCAACTCCCTTTCAAATTAAATTAAGACAGAAATCATTTTCATTCTGGGCCCCAAGGCTGATTAATTTGAGTTCTCGCCCAGACAAAGTCCTGCATCACAATCAGCCAGACTCAGCCAGACCAGAGTTTACTGCATATAGAATGCTACATGGCAGTTTAAAGACAAGTAGCTGCAAAACATGGAACGCCCAAATGGCCAAGATGGGATTAAAGTTAAGATAATGTCAGGGACAGTGTGCTGTAGAATATAAAAGGAACCTTCTAATACAAAGTAATTACCTACAGTATTTTTCACAACTGTCCGCAAGTACAAGTTAGTTTTTCCACCAGTATTAACCACGCCCCTTTATTTGTCCATTTCTTTTGACTGATGTTTGTTGAAATGGACAGAATCGAAACACAGGAAGCACTACTGTATATGAGTACACTACTACATGAGACATCATTTGAAACATTTTGTAACTAACCCAGCACTGCTTTCCAATTATGTTAACTCTTATTATGATCTTAATTCAAATATAATAACACGTTAAAGTCACTTAAATAACAAATATATTAATCTGAGTACCGCCTTAATCTGACAAACACGTGTATACCAGTATATGTGTATCTTTTCAAGTACTCAACTTAACAGCATGGATGATACAACGAGAAAATATAACTGAAAGAGCTTTTTAAACTGCAAAGCTGCCTCAGTCCTATTTCCCATTATCGGAGCAGTTTGCCCAGGGAGTGCACGTATTTCTTTGAGAGGCAGCGAGGGACTGTGCAGCTGAGAAAGGAGGCGACCCAGGACAGATGAGCATGATGCAGACTGACTAGATATGTAATAAAACTGAGATACGCAATACGTGTCCTGGAGGTGTTTCTCATTCTTTTGCTATAAGTTTTCGCTTAATAGTTGAAGTCAGGACACTGCTGCAACTGTTTCTAAAGAGAGGGAGAGTGTGTGTGTGTGTGTGTGTAAATTCATGCATGCTTTTCTGCCAGCTGTATTAAAACGTTCTTTCCATAAAGATGTTTTGTTGTTTTGTTGCTTCAGTATCCGTGAAGCTCAGCCTGAATTGTAATTTGTGAAAATAATTTTTATTTTGAGCGCTGGAAACAATGGACTCAAGATGTCTCATTATACGCAAGATTTACTGGCAAATGGAAGGGTGAAATTGAGGTTTGACGAACGAGATAAACAGAGATTGTGAGCACAGAATAGAGAAAGACTTGATGAGAAGAGGAGGAACAGAAGCTGAGACACTTTAAAGGGTGAAAAAACAATGACCACGATGAAAGTCAAGATGAAAGAACAGCAATGGGAATTAAAACATTATGATTACATTTTTCTTAGAGAGTTTAGTTTTTGTAAGTCAGCCCCAAATAAACACACATTTTCTTAAATAACAACACATAATGTAGTTTCTTAAAACATAAAAAATAGACATAAAAAATAGACAATAAACAACTGTTCTGCACTGAAGCGGTGCAAAGGCTCATGGGAAAAAACATGTGTTCTGAACAGTTTCTGTCCTAGGTAAAGTATGTTTTAAAAATGTTCTGTTACTGTTTTGGGTGTGCATTCATGTTACGTTGGTTTTTTGTTTTGTATGGTTGATTTAAGGTTCATGTTTATCTACAATTATTGTTGCACCATGACCGAGACCCGGGGGGTGACTGATGGGGTCTGGGCAGTGAGGTAGAGCATGGTCACACAGATCTATGCAGAGTATTTTGGAATTTACAGTCTATGTATTTTGATCCTTTCTGTTTTACTGGAACTAATGTATTGAATACATTTTTATTAAAACTATAGTGTTACAAAGGAAAGAACATATTTATAAGAATTACTACTGCCTATAGATAAGATAAGTACAGCCTAATGTTTCATGTTATTATATTTCAACAAAAGTAACGCATGTTTACTAATGATTTTTGGTAATGCTTACCGCATCAACTTACCAGTCTTTGTTAAAGGAATTGACCACCGTTTGTTGAAATAGGGCTTATCACAGTCTCCCCTAGAGGTGGGCAAACACATTTTTTGTCTCAGTGCATGCATTGTCTTAGGCAGGTGGCGCTGCTGTTAGCTTAGCTTAGCGTAGTGAATGGAATCCTTTGTTGCCGGTTAGCATGTCGTGAGTAAAAGTGAGCCAACAACAAAAACAACCTAATTACTTCTCGTGGCCTGCATATTCACAAGGAGTACAAATAGCAATGCAGATTGAAGATGATAGGTGATTTTCTAGGCAGATATTCCTATAGTAGACAGTGAATGGCGATAAACATGGCGGATTTTGTGAGAAGAACGAAGAGGATGACTTCTTTGGAAACTTACCTTTGGAGAAGTGCTCATGTAGTTTATTTATTTTAAAAATGTGTTATAATGTAATTTATTTGACCTTAAAATGGAATGAAAAAGGGCGGCAAATAAAGCTGGTTTCAAAAATTAAAAAAATCTCTCTCTCTCTCTCTGTCCATACCACACTTATCCTGAATGCAGCAGTGCTTTAGCTATGGATGTACCATTAGCCCGCTCTGGCCTCAAAAAGTTAGAACAGTGACTGTCGGCTTCAATAATGATTATTCCCCTCATGGAGAAGTGTGTGTTTGTACATAAAACATTGTGTGTGTAAATGGGTTTAAGGTCATAAAAGTACTCCTGCCGAGCTCCTCTAAACTGAGGGGCCTGCAAATCCTTCAGTGTGTCATGATGTCACTGGCCGTTGGCTGAAACATCAATATTGATGAACATCAACAGTAATAAACTATAAAACAGTTACAGTAACCCATGGCTAGCCGAGGTCTTTTTGAATATGATTTGTGGCCGTTGGTGTTAAACACAGTACAGCTTCCTGGCCTCAAGTTTGCATCATTTATTATTCATATGGAGGTGTTGTCAGACTTTGAGCACACTCATTTTTACTTGTGTAGTACAATAGATGTTAAACCAGCCAATCAGTGATCACTCCGGTAAAAAGGCAGGTGTAGTCATAGGGATAAAACCCATTTACATTTTAACCATTACAGTACTAATGTAGTGCTTGGTCACGAGTCTAACAATACATTATGGCCATTAGGAATCAAGTGCTATATAACATAAAATATTACTTCGTGCACCTTTAATCTTCCTGCATACAGCTTGGGTGTATCATTTTTAAATTCTACAGAAAAATGAGCACCACTTCTTATACCTTCTGCCACACACAGCACTTAAAGATTCATATACAATTCAAGGTGTAGCTTTGCACGAGGTCGGCTGGCGTTTCACAGAGATACTTTGATGTAGACAGATGTACAGTGCAGCTTAAAGCATGCAAAAGTCACCGGGGCTTACCCCACAACTGCTTGTGTTACATGATCAGTTCACTGTGGGGATACAAAGAAGGACAAAAGTACACTTCGCAGAAAGAAACTTGACTTTGTTTTCGGAGTTTAAGAAGCGCACAGAGACTGAGTTTACACACAGTGTGAAGGCAGCAGGGAGATCAAAATGTACGCGCTCGTGTTTAAACAAAAATACTGAAAGCTGGGGAAACCAAAGTAGCAGAGCCTTTTGTAAAACACTTCAAAAAGCTTAGTGGCAGTCTGTTGCTGAAACAGGAGTTTGTTTAGGTTAGACAAATTTGCAGTGAATCACGGTCAGCAGAATTTATAGACTCGTTATCTACATTAGTGTTCAAGTGATGAGTGGAGTTCTTTTTACTGCGGTATTACCATCGGCACAGAAGATGTTCATTTACATGAGCCTGTCAAGCTCTCATAAATCCTACAAGCGCCACCAAAGGTTTGATGTTCTATTTCTAATTATTTTCCCACTCCAGCTCTTAGAACAGACAGTTGAGAAGGTGATCAGCATTTAAAAAGGTCACATCTGTGTGAGGAGATCCTTGATGTAACACAGTTCTGTGGTATAGGTAGTGCAACCGCCTGAAATTATCTTGAGATATGCTTCATGGTAGTAATGAAAAAGTTATTGAAAATCCTGACACTGAGATGTCTGAGGCTACGCTCCAAAGATGTGTGATCTGGTTTTCAGAGGAAAGCAAGTTTCTGGGCGTCTTGCCTGAAACTGGAACCTGCTAAACATCCTCTGGGGTCTCCTTTTTCCAGGAGACAGAGACAAATACATTCTGCTATAATTACGCAGGCTAACCTCCAACACATGACACGCATAATGAGGAAAATCCACAGACCACTTATACTCACTAAATCATGCACACACAACCTGTCCCTGCTTAAGTTGCGTAAACTTAAATAGATTATACAGACACACAGATCCAGACAGCAAAACTTCCCTTTGATCACACAGGGATAGGTGATGCATTGTGTGAATATTAGAGACCACATTTTTTTTGCCCCCTCAGAGAAAGGTCAGTCCTGCTTGGAAAGCTGTTTTGTGTGTGTAAAGGTAAAAGCCTTGAGTTCTTCCAGGCACTTTTCATCGCATATCAAGCTGTTATTCACTGAAACACTTACTGTTTATGCTATGTAGCAGTAGTGTGTGAGATCTGGGAACAGCATCATGGGAAAACTGTATTTAGACTCTGGCGTGCACCTGGTTCTGTATAATAGCTTTATAGTCCTTGGCTTTACATGAAAATACCCACTGATTGTTTGAAATAATGACTCCCAGAACATGGCTGCCCACTGTACATATCATAACTGCTGATAACAGACACTGTATGTGTGACTTACTGGTCTTTCTCCTAACATAATTTAACCTGGATGGTTGAAGAAAGATGCAACATGACTAATCAGACGGTAATATTTTTATATTGCTCAGGGTTCAGGTTTGTGACTCATACACCAGGTTATGTGGATTTGATTAAAGCAATTTACTAAAAGTAGCTCTGCCTTGATTACCAGCTTATTACCAGGAACCAATGGCGTGTTGCTACTAGGAGCTTTCTAAATGAACTTGCATGGCTAATAACAATTACATTGTGAGGAATAAAAAGTAGACATAGACACACGCCCATCGGTGATGACTGATTACAGTTCATCAAAAAGTCCCATGCATCCTGAATGGGTTGTCCTTCCATCCCAGGAGAAGAGTTATAAAACCTTAGCGCTTGATAAAACTGCCCAGTGGACAATCAATCAAAACAATCTTACTGTATCTACACTTTCAAAATAACACAGCTGTGAATTATAACTGGTATAAAAACTATATTTTCATGGCAATACAGCAGGTCTAAACAAGAATTGCATCCATTGCATCAGGTGGTACACCAAAATGTAACACTAAAACTGCACTGTAATGAGGCCATAATCTGCATATAAGAACACTGGTTGCATGTCAAGTATCTGAACAACAAATAGAGATTGCTTTGTAACTCAGAAATAAATCCTCTGTAGTACAACAATCTCAAAACCGTATACAGGTGTGTGTATGTGTGTGTGTGTGTGTCTCACCATGGGCGTCACGGTAGTAGGCATGAGTGACACTGCGGAACCGCTCCTGTCCAGCTGTGTCCCAGATCTGCAGAGGATAAGAGAGGAAGCTAATCACTGAATAGAGAACAAAGTTTCTATCTTTTTAATAAATCCTCTGTTTGCTCAGCCATCCCACTGGAGCTCATTGTGAAACCACTTAATTTACTCCTGTGATACTGGATAACTCTGGAATATGGAAATGAGATATGCAGTCCATTGTCGTATGAATTCAGCACTGAAAAGGATCTGTACTTCTAGCTGCATTCATTTTTTTTGTTGTTGTTTGGCCACTAAGGTGCAGTGCAGCAAGCTGTAAAGACAACATTGACATGTTATCACGTATGTCTTAGCAGACGGTTACCTATGCAACATTAGCATTCATTAGGAGTCATGTTTGCTTCCAGCTGATTAATGTAAGTCCAATATTTTTCTGCCATTTAGTGCTGGGCAGGTAGCATACAGTGGGGTTTATCAAAGTGGCAGCTGGAAACAAGGTTAATTAGAGTGACGAAAGTGAAGAGTGAAGGCTAAATACTCCATAGAGCTAACGGGAACAACCCTGTTTACATTACACAGTAATTTGATCCATTGTTAATATAACAAATATTGATTCAAACAGAATTAAGGGTCCCATTCCTAATCTGTAGCTCAGTCTGAGCCATGATATCGAGCTGTCAGCTGTGGTCAGTTTCATTTGTCCCACTGTCCAACCTCAGTGGAATAAGGCAAACTAAGTCCCACTTTTTCCTATCAGGCAGCACTGTCTCTCATCACAATTTGGCTCCTATGGCAATGACATTTTCTTCTCTTCCTAGAGCAGACCTGTGCACGTTGATGGTTGCTTATTTTATTTTTTTTCAGGACCCTCTCACTTCCTCTTCTTTCTCTCTCTGAGATGCATCAGCTTTGCTGCTGGTTCTGCCTCCTAATTCCCCCCCGGAGTAACGTCCCCCCAGGATCCAAGTGGCGGTAATGAAGATTGGCAATTACTGGAGGAAAACTAACTCTCCCTCTCTCTGTTTGTAGGCTACAGGGTGCTCTACAAATGGACATTGGTCCAATTAACCTCAAATGAATACATTACAGAGCAAAGGCCAACTCCACCAGCCTCCAACAACTCCTAATTAAGATCATTAGGGATGATTCACATGATTACTTGCTCTGTGAGAAATATCAAACACACAACAATGCCGAGTTGTTAGTAGGTGTAGTGAAATAGTGAATGAAGTGTGAAGTAGGGAATAAAAGAATAGAAGCCTAATAGTATATATGGAGATGGATAAACCCTAATTATCTTTTACAGGCTTTTTGTATGAAGAGCAAAGATTTCTTCACAAAAAAGGCCACAGACAGATCTTTACTTCATCCTGTGTGATTAGGTACATGCATAAGCTAACTAAAGTAAATAACAGGCACTGCTAAAGCTAAAATAGGGATTATCTTGTTAGAACCTGATTCTTATTTAGTTTACACCTTCCTCTTGATGACGACTAGATAGATAGATATTAGATAGATAGAAATTGTGTAGAAACAGGGGTTTAATGATTTAAGTTCTTACCTGGAGCTTCACCTTGACTCCATCAATGTTCAGGACTTTATTCTGGAAATGAAAGCAAGGAATCATAACTGACAGTGCCTAAATTTAAACATGCTTTCCAACTAGCAACAACTTCTTCAGTGCTAGTGGAGACAACCTCAGGTGTGAGTGCGTCAGGTTGTGGTCCTACACCTGGCTGAACTGTCTCTTCCTCTCATCTAGCAGCCACACTCTCTTCTCTCCATCAATATTGCATGTCTCCACCTCACTTTGGCCCCTTTTGATGAAGTCTCGCCTCTTTCCTTCAGAGGATTAAACCCCTCTGCTGTCCTCGCCTTATTCCGTCTCGCCATCTTAGGGTGACATTCCACTGCTCTCGGCTTCGATCTGCTGCACCACACAGCAGAGTGAAGCTCAGCCAAATGGACGTGCAGTTTCCCAGGTCAGACTATCTGGAGAGCTAGATGCACAAAGGTTAAAGATCCCATATTATGCTCATTTTCAGGTTCATAATTGTATTTTAAGGTTGTACCAGAAAAGGCTTACATGGTTTAATTTTCAAAAAACACCATATTTTTGTTGTACTGCACATCTCTCTCTCACTGCTGCAGCTCCTCTTTTCACCTTGTGTTCAGGTCTCTGTTTTAGCTGACAGAGTGAATCATCTTTTCTTCTGTACTCTTTGATTCCACTCGCACATGCGCAGTAGCTCAGATCGTTGGTCATGTCAGTTAGCTCCATAGACAGTAAAAGAAAGGTTGTTTCTCCAACTTTGGTCAGTTACAAGGCAGGATTAGATGGGAGACTTCTTCTAAAGGAGGGCGCACATGTAAGTACTTTTGTAGATTATGGTGAACTCATAAGAAGATCATTTTACTCTAAAAATAATTGCTATTTACCAAACATTACAGTACATATTGGACCGACTTGTCCCTGTAGCCCATTTGCCCACTTGGCCTATGAAAACAAGGGACTCGGACATCTTTGCATGAAAAAGACTAAAAGTCTACAGCCATGCTAGCAGCTCTGTAAAGTTATACCGACAATGCTAACATGTATAATGTTTGCCTTGTTCCATCTACGTTTAAATTGGTAGCATGCTATTAGACCTAAACAGCACAGCTGAGGCTGATAGGAATGCTATTAGCTTTGCTGATGCTTGGTCATAAACCAAAGTATTAGATACATACAAGTTTGGATCAGGTGATGGTCATCCCGAGGGAGAACATGAATACCTGTCCCAAATCTAATAGCAATCCATGCAATTGGCATTTCACTCAAAACCAGATTTGAACCTGAACATGCAAATGTTGTGCCAATTAATCTGCTTGATTTTAAACAGATGAATTGTCCTCATCATACTCTGAGCACTATGGTTATCCATACCAAACTTCATTGCAGTCCATCGAGTATATTTGATATTGATTTCACTAATTTCACTAAAAACCAAAAATGTTAACCTTGTGGTAGCGCTAAAGGAAAAAGTCAGGGGATCATTAAAGTCTGTTGGATTCATCCTCTGAGGACCATGAAATGTACAACATTTTGTTTTAAAAACATTTAATGATAGTTGAACAAGAGGTGGCCTGACATTGCCTTCCACTAGCTAAACTGGACTAAAAAAGGCTAGGAACGATTAATCTATTAAACACACACACACACGCACACACACACACACACACACACACACACACACACACACACACACACACACACACACACACACACACACACACACACACACACACACACACACACACACACACACACACACACACAATAATCCACTATTAAGTTCTTCCTGAGAGCTGCTGCTGACCTTCTAATTTCCCGATCTCCGAGGAGAAACAGAAGATATTCAAACCCGACAAGATGCTGCTAATCTGCCAGCGGAGCACTTAGAAATAGATACGGTCTTTGTTGACGCGTTCGGTTGATTTACCTCTCTGAGAGTCGCAAAGGAGGAATCTCATACATATTCACGGGAAAGTCGAGCTGTAGTTTGCAAGTGTGCTCTAATAGGAATCGGAGTCTCAAAAGACTACCTCCCTGTTGTTGTCACTAAAAACAACCCACAATGTGCTTGGAGGCTTCATAAATATTCAGTGACCCAGTAAAAGAGGCTCATGATAGCACTGTGAGGTAGTGAGGATTTTGGGTGGTTAGTTGGGCTTGATTGCACTGATAATTTGGATTTGCTAAGTGGAATTACTTGAAATCAGCCAGAACAGGGCATAATAAGACAGATTTAATGAGCACTGATGGGATGAGCATGATAAAAAAGTATTTGAGCAGTTTATACAGTATGACTACTGTGGTAAAATAATCTATTTAAATAATCTAGTAATCTAATCTCATCTACCTCATGTATTTTCAATCTTACAATATTGTTATTGCACCAAAATTTATATTTATATTTATTTATTTATATTTATACTTAAATCTTAAATCTCGGACTATACTGATATTGCACCATTCCTTTCCTCTCTTCAATTGCTACTGTATATGTTTTGTAAATTTGTAAATTCTAGTGCAGTGTTATACCGTACACTTAACAGTATTTCTTTTAAATTATATTTCTTACTGTCATTTCTGTTTTTTATTCTTTATAGGTTAAGTGAGTGTTTTACTTGAGAGCAAAGATTAGCCGGAGTCAAATTCCTTGTTTGTCTATGCAAACCTGGCCAATAAAGCTGATTCTGATACTGATAAGGAATTAAGGTATTGTAGATTACATGCTATCAATCCCACTTCATTGTCTCCATTTTACTCTCAAAACTTCCACACGCTTAAACATCTTACAGGCATCTGACAGAGCTCAGCTCTGTGTAGTTACAATTTACTTACAATTTACAGAGGGAGGGCTGAGAAGCTTGCACCACTTTCAGGTCAATTTCATTTGCTGAGCCAAACGGCAAACACCCTCCAAACAGAACCTATCTTCAAATACAAACTGCTCTATCATAAATTCATAAATTACAAATGCAGGATGAGCTTTCAGAGGGGCCCGTGAAGTGTGAGCCAATACAAAATTAATGTCAGCAGCATGAGGCAAAGAACAGGAGCGTGATGCATTAGGCTGCCTGGCCTCAACACACATATCAAAAATCAAAGCAATGGTGGAAACAGGTTAAGAATTGAGGGCAGGTAGCAAGTCCAAGTATCCAAGTCATGCTGAAGCAGACAGATGCACACATCAAACATATTCAACCCCTTCAACCTCCCTCCCTACGAAATGCTCAATGGTGTTTTAAGCCCCCAACGTATCCTTCCAGGTAGCGCTGCGACTGTTGACTTCAAGGCACCTAACCCTAACCATAACCATTGCCTAATCTTCCTTTTTCTTACACACTTATCTGTTGTAGCAGCAATCTTCCGCCCGGATTCAGATCATAATTAGCCTTCTACTGTATAGTCATGTCTCAACATCAAGTTGACATATATTTTTATGTCAGGAAATTGAATAAGAGAAAGCTCTTGTAGATCCAAAAGCTGCCTTGAAAAGAGAAAAAGAGAAAAAAACTATTTATTTGGAGCATAATGGTGCACAGTCCTCATTTGTGCCCTGCAAGGAAATTGAATAAGGCTCTGGTAAATACCGTATTTACCAGAGGGGCAATAGTTGTCACAGGAGCTTACAGCCTGCATTCATGAAGCTTATGCCACAATGTGAGTAAACTCAAATTCCTTAGTGAAACCTTTCCACGTAGTACATTACAACACAATGTGTTCTGTGTATGTATAGTCTTTCTGTTTAATTGGAGCAAATGTATTAAACACATTGTTCTTAATATGATACTGTCATAAAGAAAAACAATTGTTATAATAACAAATTCTTTCTGTAGCAGTGACAAGTAGCCTAATGTTTAATATTTTTAATGTTTCTTTGCATGTTAAACTTAACATGCTTATTGTAGAGAACATGACTCCAGAAAAAAATATATTATGTGCAATAATGATTTTTAGTATTGACTACTTATGAAAACTTGATTTGTCTACTGCATCAACTTACTGCTCTGTGTTAATACAACCTGTTAAGTTTCACCTTGTGTAAAAACTTAGTTTAAGGCAACGGGTTTCCACGCAAATGTCTAGTAAAGTCAACTAATTTGGGAAAAGAGTGTAGCAGCCAGAACCTTCTTGTTATTGACTTTTTCACTTGGGTGACCTGGTGAAGTTGTAAAAAAAAGAGACTAACTGAAAGAGCACACAACAACAACTGCAAACACACAGGCTTCATCGTTCATTTCTATGAGACCACAGCACTGGTAGAGCAGGAGGGCTGCCGCAGAGGGCTTAAAACAAACAAAAACTTGGGTCTGGCAATTGCTTCTAGATTTTCTTTACATTGCAAAATAATCGAGCATCAAATCGATTGGTTAATATGTACACAAAAATACAATCCAGGTAGAACACCTTGTAGCGTGTACAATGTAGAGTTGTGTTCTAAACTGTTTACCTGGCTAACTTTCCAGATTTGTGCTCCAAGGAACATAACACCTTCAAATCTAAATCAAATATTGTCTTGAAATGGCACACAAAAAACATTGAATACACAGACTGTATAAATTACTGAATTGTCAAAATCTATATTTACTTCATCAACCCTGTTAGCCTTCTCATGTCCTTATTCTCAACTCTGTTGAAGAACATCCATCTTCCCTTGCTCTATCTTTCATTAGCTTCGTTCAGCGATGCTCCCATAATCCAACAAGTCACTTCCCACCTCTTTCATGCCATGGTTAAATATTCATGGTGCTCCCCGGCTCGCCTCTCTAAGTTCCAGTGACATTAGGGCAACAGGTGGCAAAGCTGCTTTTTATTAATGACAAACATCTCCCAAGGCAGTAGTGAACCCCCACGCAATGCAACACACACACACACACACACACACACACACACACACACACACACACACACACACACACACACACACACACACACACACACACACACACACATTTTTTTCTCAGAAATGAAAGTAAAGGGAAAGTGATTTACTTATTTATTCCCCGAAAGAACCAAGCACGCCTGACTTGCACGATCCAAATGTTCTTCAAAACTTTCCATTTGCAGCATGTATCTTGCTAGCTCAAAGAATGTTGTAGTTTCCCAAAGAGAACGTAGTTAGACAACGGCAATTATCCTGGAAATGAAATACAGTTGATCCAAACTAAGGTCACATATACATACACATACGTAGAGTGCCTGTTTTTGTGTGTCCAACTGTACCTCTGGCTCATAGCTCTTACTTAATCTTAATTCAATTCATTTTTCAAGCAAAAAAAAAAAAAGAAAAACATTACTGCCAACTGATGGCATGATGAAGCTTGGCACTTTAATTGCACCCACTCAGAGAAAGCAGGCTGGCAGACAGGCTGGCAGGCGGGAGAGAGTGGATAATGGAGAAATCAGTCAGCCATCATATACGGTACCAACTATAAAACCAATGTATAGAAGCTTGAAACAAGTGAAAGACAGATGCATTACGTAAGACAGCCATGTGTAAGGCGACGGACTGTCAGTGACATGCACAGTGACAGAGGAAGTATCAAAGAGGAGCGGAAGCTTTCAGAGGAAGAAGATGTAATCAACAAGTCAGAGCTTGATTTGTTTGATAAGTCCGTTATCGTCATCTCACATGCCAAAGCTGCCTCTCTCCCTGCTGTCTTATATTCTCTTTTCATTCCTTGCTCTCTACGATGTGCATCACAGACACATACATATGATGATATTGGCAACTTTTCTCTCTAGAACCAAATTTAAAGACTTAACATGCTGTGTGTAAATCACGGATAGATATGGATAACTTATGGAATTTAAAAGTGCAGTAGGTAAGCCTTATAAAACTAACTTTTGTCTTATTTGCTAAAAGTGACCCTATATTCCAGTAGAACTACATGAAGCGGGAGGGCGGGGGGGGGGGGGGGGGGGGGGGGGGGTCTAACTGTGTGTCAATCACTGCTCATGCACACGCATTCATTCTCCCTTGTGGGGGGAGGGGCTTAGGCACATACATATGATGATATCCAATTACAAGTAAAAGGTACTGCATTTATAAACTTACTTTACTAAAAGTTTGACAGTATTATTACTTAAACATACTCAAAAACATCAAAAGTAAAAGTAATTAATATGCTACTATATGTTTTATTATTTTATAGTCTATTATAATATTGTGATATTACTGATGCATTAATGAAAAAGCATCGTTTCAATGTTGTATCTGGTTAGAGTTGAGGCAGTTTAACTATTTTATACTGTTGGGTAGTTTAATCTGTAACAATTCATTATATTTCTCCATATATCATCAAGATTTTACGCACGCGTCTTAATCTGCAAAGTGATTTATCATTTATGCAGTAGCTGTCAGATTACTGTAATGTGGTGGAGTTAAGTACAATATTTAATCCTAAAATGTAGTGGAGTATCAGTATAAAGTACTAGACAACTGAAATACTGAAGTAGAGTATCTTAAAAGTACAGCATTTGAGTAAATGTACTTAGTTACTTTCCACCACTGCAATTTACTAATGTAAAACCTAGAAAAGCAGCAAATTCTCACATGTGAGAACCTGCAACCATCAACTGCAGCATTGTTGCTTGAAAAATTACTAAACCACTAATACTTTAAAAATAAATGGAGCCTATCTTTTATCCTTTTTCTCACTGTATGCATTGGAGCAAATAACTTCTAAGCTTAGAGAAACTGCCGGCATTCGAACAGATCGCGTGCATCCCAAAACAATAGTCAGCAGATTGTGCCAGTTTTCACAAACATAATTTGCCAGCAGTGATGTAGGAGAGACAGCTAACAATGTTTGGCTACAGTCAGAAGAAAGAGACAGATGCATAACAAGAGCTGCCTGCTTGGATCTCCCCTGGTTCATTTGCGGTTGCCACATCTGTTATCAGCATCGTTATCAGTGTGAGTTTGTATATTGTGTGTCCATATGTGTGTCACTGACAGCTAATAAATGTGCCGCTGAATGTGTGACTGTGTGAATGAAATTGAACGGAAATCACACCAGCATCTCACTTCATGAATTCACACAAATGAGACAGACAGCCAGCCATTCACCATCAATAATCTATTGATGGAGAGATTATATATTTATATATTTCATAAGAGACTTTTAATGTTTAATGTCTTTACCTAGCAAATATACTTTCATACACACACAGTATCTGGAGCCACAGTCAATTATTCTTTTTTAACTTTCTCTCTCTGTTTTTTCCCTATCATCTACCTGTAAACATAATCAAAATGAGATAATCTCTCTTCCTCAACCCAGCTAAATTAAGCTCAGTGAACTGACTATCCAACACATTTTCAGCCCTTTTAGCCACTAAGTTGTTATCAATGCTATTGACCACACAACAAGAGCTCAGTCTTCCAGTGCAACCATGAAACACCGTTGACCAGAGGTTGACCCAACCACAGAAAATACAGCCTTCCTGATGAATCTGATGCATATCTTGGTGGGATGATTGGCTCAGTATTATGGGGGTCAAAGTTCAGTCAAGAAACCAATGTTTACAGCTTCAATTTCAGGTGGTTTGACAAAGAACATCAACAATGTTGGAGCAATGTAAAGATACAGTTTCAAACACAGACATTTGTTCCTTTGTAGTTTTGACTCTACACTCTTTCCAAGTGTATAAAACATGAATTGACTGTATTAAAATTACACACGTAAAAATTACACACGTAAAAATTACACACGCCTGCACTTGTTTTAAACATAAACACAATAAAAAATGAGTTGTGACCAAGATTAATATTGCACCGGAAATTTGTATCAACAACAACATCACATATAGTTTACTTAAAAGAAAAAGTAAGTAAAAATCAGAACTGTAAACTAGAATTACCGCCAACCAGTCAAGTTGCAGTTTACATGCATATTGGCCAAAAAGCATTTTTGCAGAAGATTATGATGTCACAGTGAAGTTTACCTTTGGGTTATAAAATGTTATCACTACATAATTTTATCCTATTAGACATTTGTGTAAAATGTTGTCATAATTAGCATCTTGAGTTATGGTCAAAAACATGTTTTGTGAGGTCACAGTGACATTTGACCTCTAAAATCTAATAAATTCATCCTTGAGTCCAAGTGGACATTTCCGCCAAATGTGATGAAATTCCCTCAAGGCGTTCCTGAGATATCACGTTCAAAAGAATGGGACAAACAGGACAAATGGACAACCCAAAACATAATGCCTCCAGAGGCATAAAAAACAGTACCTTAGTAGTGTGTGGTGTCGGCAAGCCTGCATTATAACATTAAAATGTATTTTCTAAAGTTAGAACAGTCTGTCACCAATGTCATACTTGCCTTGTCCCAGTATATCTGTGATGAGCTAAAATCTGTCGCTAACACTGGCCCTACTTACGAATGAATCATATATACACTGCATGTTGAATCACTGGTGTCTAACATCAACTGCAGACCTTAGTTTACGTGGAGAGAGTGGAGAGTTTACAGTCACTCCAATGTGTCATTAGATGATGGAGTGTAGGTGTCTTTCTGCGCTATTGCCACTGTGGTGATGTATCCAAGCAAACTCACAGCTAAATTAAAATTTCACGTAAATGGTATACATAGACAAAGCCTGCTACATTCTTCCATTAAGGTGGCTGGGTTCATCATTATAGCCTGATATGCCAGAATATTCTGAACACCTGAAGACAATCTTGAACATGGCCTGCATAATAAGACTGGATGTATTTGAATAATTCAAGAGTCTATTATTAATAAATAGATAAATTATAAATCAGTCATTGGTGATGACTGGTGCAACAAACTGCACCGGTCAGTTCACCAAAGACAATGAAGATCATTGGACACATATGCAACTACAATGCTTCTGTAGGTGCTGCATCAGCTTTATGCCTCATTAATGTACAAAGATTAATGTACAAAAATACAAAAAAAGTTAATTCAGAGCAGGTGCTCTCTTTTTGGAAAAGGAAATTCTCCTATAAGCATTATTTGGCTTTGATCCTGTTTAATTAGGATGAGGGTGAGCCTGTTTTCTTGCCCAGGGTACCGAGGCTGACGGTTAATTTTAACATTTATTCCTAATGCCTCTTTCAGGCTGTAATGTCCTTAAATGCAGGAGCACTTTGCCGAAATGCATCCCCACTTCAAGTTATCTTAAAATCAGACAACTGAAATTTTAAGTGAAGATCTTGCAGTTGCCTGATTCATAGCCCCAACCCCCACATACATACTAATTACACCCAAAAATAACATCAGAGGAAAGTGAAATCTGAATCAACGAGTGCTGTCTTATTTTGTGTGAAACTTTCCTGCTGTGCTTAAAAAGGGAAACTTGATTTTACATGCTTTAACTCTGAGGTGCGAAACTTCTGGTCCAACTTGTGACACACAGGGGTCAGAGGGACTCCTGGAACATGGGGAGTAGCCTCTCTGGAAAAGCAGACGAGGATAGTGATGGCAAGTATTACTGGATATTACAAGTGTTGATGTGTATTGTGGTCGAATTTCTGGAAACACCATGTTGTGGTATGATAAGGGAAAGCTTAGACAACATCAGGTCGTTCATAGGTCACAGGTGAGGGGACCAGAATATTTGGCCAGTCTCTAACAATTAAACCTCTTCATGTATAACTGTTAGTCTATCTACAGATTCAATGAGTCTACGTAGCCAGCTACATGATAAGGGAATATTTTGTCTCAGGACTGTCTCCTTTTGGAGGTCAGTGGGCCAGCCACACTTTAGCATACTTTCCAGAGAGAGCGATAGGCTGAACTAGGCTTTAGTATCTGTGTTTATGGTGCCTGCAATTTATTTAAGGTTCATCTAAACTTAACGTCTCCAGCATGAGTTTAAATACACTTTGTGGAAGACAGGAACTTCAGAGAGTTTGGATGGCACTGCACAATAATACATCGTGTTTAAACTGTACTGCCTGCTTAATTGTCTCCTCAATTGAGGGTTCATTAAATGCTTCTGTGTAATTCATCAAAGTCTCCCAAACCTTCTTCATGTATGTGAAATGAGTTGTGCTGCTCCTGAGTTAACATGTATTGTATGTTGTTGATTAATGAGTAGGATACGGAAAAGTCAGAGGATCACCAAAGTGAAGGATTCGTCTTCTGGGGACAATGAATATCTGCAGAAAATGTGATGGCCATCCATAAAGTAGTTGTTGAGATATTTGAGTCTGGACCAAAGTGCTGCACTGACCAACACTGACATCCCTCGAGCCATGCCGCTGACATGGCTAAAACAACAATCCTTACCCCAGCCTGTATGTGATATGTGAAGCACAGTTGCTCTCAGATATTGTTTCTACCACCCATTACTCAGTGATGAACTCAAGCCCATCAACTGTAGATGATGTTGCGCTGCAAGGGTAAATCATTAAGATAAAGGTCTCATGTACAATACAAACTACAAATAGGGTGAGATGAATTAGTATGCCAGGTGTGATCGATGTCTCTTAAACCTGTCAGGGATATATTTTATGGACCACTCCTAGATAAGAGTGCTTGAAATAAATCATTGGAGAAGGGAGGCAGTGTTGTGTTGTCTTTTATGTCCTGGGCTGCAGTGTGGTCTGTGATAACTGACTTTATCCCCAGAATATAAGATTTGTTCATTCTCAGGGTAAAGAATTATCTAAATGACTAACTCATTGGGCACATTTTAATGTAGCGCACATCTCATGCCAATATGAGTTGAAATATTGCACATTTTGTTCACACATCAAGCAGGAGCAGGAAAGGGACCGTCACTGAGGTCAAGGGTGGTTATGCATGTTAATCAGAGAGGCTGTCACGTAAATTCGCACACAGTCAAGCACTGAAGCGCCAGGATGACACAAAGAGAGAGAAGAAAAGTGTTTTTTTCTGCTTGAACTCACAATAATAAAAAGGCTGAACAGTTACCTGATACACAGTCACAATGAAGGACTTTTGATTTTTGGTTTGAATAGAAACCATTGTGATGATAAACCATCAGAGTGTGACACAAATAAACCAAACACAATGCTAACAAGGACTGAAGATAAATAAGAGAGGCTCTTTAATGATACACATTTTATTCAAACACAGAATAATGGCACTAGAGGAAAAGTCAGGAGATGACCAAAGTCATTATGATGCATCGTCTGGGAACGATGAATGTCCGTACAAAACCAACAGACAAAGATTGCCACCCGTCAAGCTATAAAGCTCAAAGTTTAATGATCTATTCTCACAGGCATAATTCAAACTTTGTCTTCCCGAGTCAAACAAGTCATGCTTTTAAGATGCAGAGAGGTGAAATCTGTAGTTGCAAAAGAGGTCTGTCACTGGGGGCGCAAAAGACATAACTGACAGCTGGGAACACTCTCTTGTCTCTCAGTAGAGGTGAGAAGTACTGCTCTTCTCCCCACACTGCATTTATGTCAACTGAGATTGAAGGATTAGTTCTCCCCGGTGTCACAAGGCAAGGTAGATTGTGAAGAGGGAAAGAGAAAAAAGGTTGTTTTTCCGCCACATCGGAAATGGTTGTTGGAGTGATATTGTTCTTGGCTTCCCTTCTGAGCATCTTTCATTAGTGCTTCTACCCAGTATGTTTTCCTTCCTTCTCGTTTGCTCCCTCCTAATAATCCTCTATTTGTCTCTCAAAGAAATTGCTTTTCAAGCTTTGTTTCTAAATGAAGACATTTTAACCACTGTAATGGAGAAATAATTATCTCTGAAGCTGCCAATGTTGTTTTTCAGTAAATAACATTTGGGAATCATTTTGTTTACAGCTAAGACAAATTCATCAACTGTGTGATTTAGTTGAAATTGAAAAAAAGAAAAGTTTGCCTTCAGGCTACAACATAAAAAAACAACACATCACACATTATTTTTACAAAATGCCAAATAGAATGCTGGAGAAGAAAGTGGCAGAAAAATGATGGATGTAGGCAATTACATCATGGAAAATTGATATTATTGAAAATCTGATTGCATCAGATTAAGATGGCTGGCTGACATGTCAAATATTTGGCTACAGATTGGTAGACTTGGTAGCCTTGTACGCTTTATGTAGATTTTGTTGAACCTGGGGTTAAGGTTAGGGCTATTTAGTATACAGTCCATGGTTGAACCCTAGTCTGGAGAAGGAGTTCAGCACCATGGACAGTTCCCGCCATAGACTGTTGTTCTTTGTCCATGAGTTTTACGGAAATGGAAGTGCATTAGCCTAAATCCCAATAACCATTTGTATATATAGCTAGGAAAGGTAATGCACTTTAATTTGTATGTATTCCATGTTTTTATCCCACATACACACACTGTAATGCTGCTGTGAATACTCACTTGACTACTAAGTTTGTATTAATCAGCGGTTGAAAAACTGTATGAATCAATGGGTTTGGGCCTGAGTGCTACTGGCAGGGTGGGTGGGGAAGCTGGAAAGTATTGAGCAAATGACTAATGCATTGTTGGTTTTAGTCTTTTCATTGAATTTGTTGACAGTAGGAAAATATTGAATAACACAATGCGGCTTAATGCATTAATGATTATTGACCCACCACAGCATTATGTCAACTTTCAGCTAAAAAAACAGCATTACAGTTCCATGCTCCTGTCAGACTAATGGAAAAACTATGAATGACTAAAATGACTAAAATGTCTAATATCAACACAATATATATTTGAATTTGTACAAAACAAATTATGAAAAACGTCAAGTCATCACTAGTATTAAGCCGTTTAGTGTTTGTTAGCTCTGCATCTTTAAGATTGGAAAGATTTCACCTCACCTAGTTTAATAGCTTTATACATTTGTCTAAATCAATTCTAAATTACATTGTTTTTTTCATATTTTAATGAGTTTAATGGCTCTAATGTTTATTATTTATTATTACAATTAAATTTCATAACTAAGCGTAAGAATAAAGAAATCCCAGTCAATGAGTAAATGTGCAGTTTGTTTCTATGCTGTCTGTCTTCTGTGGTAGAGCAATTAATGTGTTTATCTGTGCCCTGCAGTGCCAGACCTTAACACAAAAGACAAGATTCAGTTCATAAAGGGCATGGACCTACATGTGACATAAGGTGATTATTAAATGTGATATAGTGCATAAAGAAATGGAAAGGACAATGCTCAGGAGAGTCAAGTGTTGTGTGATTTTTTGACTTGTGTGTCCATGCATGTTACACATCCATATTTCACCTAAACAGCAGGCTGGAGCATAAAGAACGTGTCAGAAGTCCTTTTCACTCAGACAGCAAAAATCAAAATGCCTGAGTCCTCAACATCCACATGATGCCTTCCACTGACTGCTTAAGACCTCCTGATTGAAGCAAAATAAAGAAAATAAAATCCCCACCACTCGCACAGGCCAAAAACCTTATGAGCCTCACAATCAAGCACGAGACAAGCTCTTCCCTCTGATCAGTCCCAGTCACCTTGCCGATTGGTTAGCACCTGCATTACCATGGCAACTGATGACCTGGACATGCTGCATTATCGTTTGCAAGTGTTCTGTATTCTCTGGTTCTCTCTAGCAAAATTTGCAAATCGGGCATTTCTTTATTAGTTAGCCATTTCTACGAAAAATATAAAATAGTTGCATCTCAGGAAAAATGTCTTTATATAATTAATTCATTTATATAAAAGGCTTTTCCGCCTTTAATTGATAGGACAGCTAGGTGAGAAAGGGGAGAGAGAGGGGGAAGACAGAGATTGAGAACAGAACAAGGTAAGATCTACATGGAATTACTATGATTGGGTACTGTCTTATTTTTCACTCTTTGTCTTTGAATTCATGGCCTTTATATTGATATTTTATAATGAAAAGGAATTTGTGTGGAATTATATTTCATATTCTGACTCAATGTATTTTAAGCCTAACAAGGCACCAGTGCAGCTATGTATGTAATCCTAAGAACATGCTGAGGCTTAAATGAGATGAGACTACAAGAGGGGGAAGAAAAAATAGCATCTTGCTGCAGCTTTGAAGTGGGAACTGGATCAAATCCCCATACGAAGCAAATTGCCCGTCTTTCCCACCAACTAAAAAGGAATCAAAACTGTCTTTTGCTAAAAATAACAATCACTCACTGTCTCCCTGTCTCTCTCTCTCTCTGTGTATCCTCCATGGGAAGACAACCACATAGGACCTTCATATTTCCTACTCAACAAAGTCTGGTCTCTTAACTTTTCACAACACTTTGTTTATTTGATTTGTGCAGTCACATAGAGAGTACCTTAACATGTATGCATTTATGAACTGTGCGTTAAGTTTGTTTCTGTTCTGTTCAGCTCTGTGCCACACTGCAATTAAATAACAAGTCAATATGACAAAAGAGCAGACTAAGCACCAAACTTTATGAGTTTTGTACTCCTTCCTCCATTAAATGCAGCGGGCAAATACAGCTGATAAAGGCCTCTGCTTTGCTGAGATAGGCCTAAATGTACATCGGGACCACAGACAGTGTTATAAGAGACGTTACATAAGTAAATAAACCAACTGCTCATCCACCCACAAACTCCTCCAACCCACCCACATGGCTATACAATGGTTGACACACACACAAACACACACACACACACACACACACACACACACACACACACACACACACACACACACACACACACACACACACACACACACACACACACACACACACACACACACACACACACACACACACACACAATGGCAGCCCATGTGAGTATGCCTCCCAAGAGAATAAAGGATCTAATGTGGACCTACGTAATGCTGTTAACTTTAAAATAGCATTTTAAAATAAGTTAATTTACCATGATGTAGAGGAGATGGGTGGAGGAACAAGTCAAGTTAAACTAACACATGCAGAGTTTCCACTGAGCTCAGAAAGATTGGTGGAGGAAGCAGCTTGAGGCTACATCAGCCGCTACTAGCATAACACACCCAAATCTCTGACCAATATGTCAGCAGTTGAGTCACATTGTGGGTAATGTAGGCACCAGGTTTTGACAAGGAAGATTAATGTGTGGCATAATTATCTGGTTCTGCTGCATCAATTTTGATACTTTTATTTTCAAACTGTCCATTGTGAGCCCGACTATGTTACAGGAGCACAATGCTAAATAAGCAATGCTCTTGACACCTATCATACACACTGCGAACACAATAAACGTTATAAAAGTATAGTTTTCTACAGGCTTCTTGAACTAGACCTAGAACTAGATTATACAATATATCTGAGAAGACAGTTGGTAAATACATAAACCACAATGTGCATGCCAATCAGTGTAAAGGCATTTACATAGACCTGTTAGAAAAGACAATGATTGAGAAAAATGGGCTACTACATGAAATTGCCCAGAAAACGCCTAGAGATTAAAAGCAGTAGTTCAGCGAACACCCAGGGCTGTTACTGTAGCTGACGTGACCCTGTGCATGAGGTGACTGAAGAGCCGGAGGACAGCAACTGTCTCTTTTTGCTTCCCTGGGTCAGAGTGTTGTTTTGAGCGGTTGCCTGTCTCTTTCTCTGGGACATCCTGAGTGTGATCATTAGAAATGATGGACACATTCTTTCCTGGCTGCCCATGCGGGACCACAAAACTAGCACATGAGAGACACTGTTATCAACCAGGGAGACTAAAAAACTAAAGCATGTCAAACTAATTTAAGAAATCAATATCCTATCTTGAGAATCTTCTAACACAGGAGATACTCATAGCTCTGGGGCATATAAAGACACACAATTTAAAAAAAAAAAACATTACTACATATGGTCCCATTTTTACAAAAGGTACTAAACCTGACAGTGAGTTTGCATCTAGCCTACGTGGGTGATTTGTTGTTTTTTGCTTGTTTGTTTTTAGTTTCATTGATTACCCTTACCCTAAAGTCAATGCCCACAGTTGAGATGAAGCTGCCAGCCAGGAAAGCTCCGTCTTTAAAACGGACCAGTAGACATGTTTTCCCTACACCAGAGTCTCCAACCAGCATCACCTGCACAGGAATACAAGAGGGAAAAACTCAGACATGAATGACTGCAGGGCTAAACTAAACGTCTGACTGGTGGATAAAGGTAAATGTCAGACAAAAACTGAAATAACTAGCAAAGAAATAAAAACAACCACTCAAACGTAGGAGCATGAACAAGAGGGAGCTTTTGCTCATATGTTTAATTTTATATCAGTGACTGGTTTATCCTCAGAAATAAAACAGGACATTTGAATCATTCAGCTAAATTAGTCCTGGTATTTTGGTACCTGGCCAGTGAAGAGGGTGTATGTGAGTGTGTGTGTGTGATTGCTCATTATGGCCACCAGTGGATGTCCTTTCAGTAAGTGTGTACATGCATGCACATCAATGCATGTGTGCATACAGAACTTGGGCTTTGTTCCTTCTTTTTTATATTCCGAGCTGTGATGAAGTTAAAGGTTTGATGTGATTACTGTTACCATGTTAGCTGAGGGACGTTGATGCCCTAGACCATGGAAATCAAAAGTGCCTCTTGGGTGAACAGAGGAAGCAGAGAGGAGATGGAAGACAGAGTAGGAAGAATGAAGGGATGTAACAGGGTCAGATACAAAATGTGGCAAAGAATAATATTGCCTTCTGTTTCCCTATTACAACTTCATTTTTTTTTATCTCTGTATCCGATTTTCTTCTTTTCTCTCATGCCTTCTTCGTGAAACAGATCTACATGAGCTTTATGTTTGCAGGCGTGTGCAGGAGGAGGCACCTGCTGGACTCTCCCTGCCCTTAGGCTTTTATAAATAAAATGCAATCAATGTCCCAATGCAGAATAATGATGTGAGGGAACATAATGCTGAAACATGGCACAATAAAATCAGAAAGAGGATAGGGTAATCTCTGCAAAGCACATGTAATAAGGCACAAAAAGCTACAGGTGGGACATTTTTGATCCAGCCTTGCAACATTTAACCAAAACATTATAGCTATCTAGAAAGCATTTTAAGGGAATGTTATTTTATTTCTGCCTGAACATGTTGCTTCTACTTGTCAGATCACATAACTAACTAACAGTGGGTATGTGGCAGTATCAACAGTATTAACAATTGTTAATTTATTGGCTGCAAGGATGTTGTGTACAAATGGTAGTCCTAGTCCCCGCACCCTACCCCCAATTCCAATTGTTCTGCAAAAAGAGCAACACAAAGACATCATGCACTCACATCAAATAACTGCTTCAAAACACATAGTAGGTGGCACCAGTGCTTGAAGTGGGAAAAAAAAGGTGCCGGTACTCTCTTGCATTGGCAGATCATCATGACATTTGAGATTTCTATAGTGAAAACCAAAACTTGGAGATATTGCTGGTACAACAACAATTTATTGTCATTTATTAACAATATAAATGTATGGATTCATTTAAACAAGTTTACATAACTTTAGTGCGTACGCTATTCAAAAAATCATGTTTTAAACCTACATGTGGCACAGTGAATCCTTATTAACTATCTATGGATGGCCTAAGTGACTAATTTACATATAGGCTAGTATCAATATTGTTTATTTTTTCCACAAATAAGCTGATTTATATTTGCTAATATGTTGGAGTCATGTTAAGAAAAAAAATTCATTCATTCATCAAAACTATTCATTTTAACAATAATTTGGTGCTCAAACAGATGCAAAACAGTCACTCTCAGTGTGTGTGTGTGTGTGTGTGTGTGTGTGTGTGTGTGCGTGTGTGACAGAGACAGGGGGAACAGCTTCAGTCCCCTCTCTGTCTGGGCAGCTAGTGACGGGATGCTGCTACATCATGTTTTGCAGCCCAGTTTGTTATCATTAAAAACAAGCCAGCTGTTCGTGGAGCAAAAATACATCATTTGGTCCTTTGACCAACAGTCAGGCCGTCCGTGTGTTTCGTTACTCACGTTACTGTTGACGTCGGTGTAACGTTAAGGTTGGTAGCGGCAGACTCCTCATTAACGCCAGCTGTTCCGCTCACATCAGCGCTAGCTTGAAGCTCATGAACCGTACTAGCTACCTCCTGATGTTTCTGGTTGGACTTGGACCTCTGTTGACGTGTCTGGCTCACGCATTCTTTTAGTACCTTTCTGAAGCCAGGCGGCTAACATAACGACTTATAAACTCGACACTTATTTTTAGTTTCTAGGTTTTCAGCAGTGAAACATCTGTTACGGTCAGGCTGACGCTGACAGCTTTTTCAAACTAGCGTCCGTGGAAAAGCTAACTTCTGATAGGGTGGGCGGACTGCTTGCCTTTACGTGATTCGTCAAGATCTAAAATGTAAACACGTAGTGTCCTCTGGGTAGTGTAGTTTATGTAACGTTAGGGTCGTCTCTCTGACACTGACGCTTTCTCTGTCAGTGGTAGCGTACCGGCTGCATGCGAGAAGTAGCGGTACGCAAGAAAAGGTGCAGGTACGCTTAAGAGTAAAATGTAGAAGTGCCGGTACTGCGTACCGGTGCGTACCGGCCCACTTCGAGCACTGGGTGGCACAAGTCCCTTGAAGCTATTGCCAGTACACACTGAGAATCTGTAGGTGTGGATCTGTTTGTGTTGTGGTGACGTGACAGTTCTCTACTCACATTATAGTTAGGTAAAATCGCTCACTATAGACTAAATGCAAACCCTGTGATATGTGCTGCAGGGACAAACATGCATTCAACGAGTTGCACAACGATTTGTTTGTTGGCTGTTGCACGGCGTTGTGCACATTTGCAGGATATCGATCGCCTATTGACATAGCTGGTGTCAGGAGCTTGCAGCTGTTAAGTGAATCGAGGTGGTTGTAAAACGAAAGGCAATACAAGCTAAACAGGGATACGACACTGGCAAAGAATAAAGTAGACCACAAACTAAATGTATTTTTTTCTCTACATGTAGCCTATTCGTCCTAAAGGTAAACAAAAGACAAAATGTGTCCATATGATCATTTACTTTGTGTATAGTTTATGGTGATCTATATTGCAGGCCTATTGGGTAATATAAATTTGTACCTCGCTTTTATAATTTCTGTGATATTTTTGGGGAGCGTTACAGGAACTAAAGCCCACTTTTATGTGAGTTGTAGTTTGTTATCATGCATTTACTGATCAACCTCCTACCTTAAAAGCGATGTCATAAAACTCGCTGCTATTGCTGATGGAGGGTCTGCTGGGATGGACCACGCCGTTCATCTGAACAATGCCCGGGCTGCTCCTCGCAGCTTTCCCGCTCCCTTTCCCGGTGGGGCTGCCCGCAGACGGGCTGCTGGTCGCGGCTTTGCCTTTGGCAGCCTTCTTGCGAGACATTTCTCAAGATTTCAAAACTATCTTTATGAATTCTTAGTTAAAACAAAGAAAACAAATCTTCCGACGACTGAAAAGTTGCTGCAGCGAAGAACTTAAATTAACAGATGTTGTTGTCTTTAAATCTGCGCGTTGACTGCATGTTCCTCGACACCTGTAAAGTAGGATGGAATTGTCCTGAGATGCAAAAAACGCTCTCGCTTCCGTTGTTGTTCAGCCGCTTTCTGCTGCTGACAGCTCGCTCTTTCCAGTAGAACAGCCTCAGCACTGCGCGTTGTAGCGGCAGCAAATAGATGTGATGTGGGCCAGAAAGCTCCACCTTAACAATCAGGACACAGGAGCGCTGCACTCTGCACCGCGCCTGTTAAGAGAACGCCTCGACCTTCATCACCACCTTATAAACTCACTGTAATCATCAAAGACTGTATGACCTGTATTTCAGGACTGGCATTGATGATTACGAGGGTGATAGAGGTCACAGTACGCTGTTCGTGGTGCTGAAAAACAGCTGTTTGTGTCAAAAGTAGTTTTTTTTCTCATTTATATTTTGAATTATGAATGTTTTATCGCAATCATCTGGTGTATAAAATTAAGCCAGTGTGTTCTTAACCTTCAAAATAAAGTGCATAGCCTATGATAGATTTAGAGGGACCTCTCTTTCAACAAGGCTCACACACCTTATTTTGTATAGTATTCTGTTAGAGTGACTATGTGAATATGTTAATGTTGCCTATTGTTATTATGGCAATTGCCATATAATATCTACTAATATCTATATTTATGATGAAACGAGCTATTTACTTTCTTTAATTCATTAATGGCTTTCACTTCATAGATGGTGTTATGCATTTATGAGCTACAGCTGGAGGCCAGGACTAATAAGAATACACTTTCTATACTTTCAATATAATAAGAGGTATCGTCCATTCACTTAGTAACTGAATGAGAAGCAATACTAATTTGCCATATAGATGGAATTATTTGATTTAAGCCATTGCAGTAATCTGTTTCTATTAGCAGGAGCATTATTTATGGGGAAATAAAAAACAACTTGCAGCCACTTGTGGAACGTGCTGGAGATGTGATTTCAATAATGCACCACAAGAGGGCGATATAAGAATATAAGATAGGAAGTCGCAGATGAAAGAGGGTAGAAGCAGAGTAAAGTTCAAGTTAGTGTCCATGTTGATGATCTTTGTCCCATAAAATAAATAAAACTTGTTATTATAAAAGTATAAGGGCTAAATCAGAAACATGCCCAAATTAGGTCATATACCTAGTTATATGAGATGCACACAATTTTAATTCATTTGCTTCCTACAGTCTCAACCAACAAGCTGGTTGTGATCACAGCAGAACAGTCCAACGATGGTTTGGCCTTTCAATGACTCTGACCCAGAGACCTTATAATTCACAACATAATTCAAACGTCTCTCAGAGGGAGGATGTCACTCTTTAGCTTGGTCCACATTGTCTACATTTGCAACAAAGAACAGCAGCATATTCTGGTTAGACCCTGATCCTCTGTGGCCAGTAATACAATGCCGTTGCCCCCTCCCCTCTCTGTAATCTAGTTTGTTATGCAATATGAAATTTGTGTATGATACAACAGCCTTCTGATCTAGTGCCAGGCTGTCCGTGCTCATTAGAATATGTTCAAAGATCATAGCCCAGGGACCTTGTTTGCTCCCCACAACGGGAGACTGGTGTAAGCTTGTATTACCTCTGACCTTTACAATGTGAAGCGTGAACAATACCAGGCTCAAAGAGGCAGCTCCATTTACCGTACACAAGTTAAACAGATCGAAAGCCATTTCAAAAAAAGTCCCAGCTAGCAGCCAAGTTTAAGGCAGTTTCTGTGCAGTGGATGATATTTGACAGTATGATCACCTCTTATGTGGTGAATATTCATTGTGGTAAACCTTTGACGTAAAAAATAAAATGTAAGCCTAATCTAACATTAAAGTGTTATTCCTCTTTTATTTTCCAACTGCCAAACATTGTAGTTTGTAGCGTAAAAAGAATCTATCCTACATAAACATTTTGGAGACGTCACATATTTGACCGCCGAGCTCCAAAACTCAGAGTTTCAGAATTCTGGTTGTAAACACACAGACAGCTGGGGCCTCTGGTTTCTGTTCCTAAATCTACTATCTGTCAGCATTTTTATACCCTCCACCCAACTCAGAGCGCAGAGTGTCATTGGCTTGAGGGAATACAAACCCCAGAATCCACCAACCCCCTTGTGCAACTCCCCTCGACAGCTGAGATTTGTTCTACCCCTAAAGCAGCTGTCTACTGTGGCAACAGCTGGGCATTTTGGAGGGAAGAGGGGACGTGGATAGAGAGATTTGTTGGAATCCATCCCTGGTTTCAGAGAAATTAACAGCCTTGTCAGGACGAGTTAAATATGCCCAATGCGTGTACTGTACATTGCAAGGCTAATGTGTACTTGTGTACCATATGCTTGTGTGTGTCTGTGCCAACACGCATATATGGCAGCACGAGTACATAAAACAGTCTTTGAATACAAACCGGGGAGGCAGTTGAGAAAAATCTAATCAAGCAAATGTACTTTATTCTTCACTTAGGCTAACAAGGCACTGATCAAATTATAGCTTTTTTTTCCAGTGCCATACACTGTAAATCAACTCTGTGATTCAGCTGTGAAGAATGCATCACATCACATCATTTCAACATGTTAATTAGGAGAAAATTGCATACAGCACTTTCCTGGGTGCAAGCATCTTTAGAGCTGTGTAATCTCCATGACAATAAGTCAAACAGCCTGAAAAGTGTTGGTGAGTGTTACCGCAACTTACTTCGTCAGGTGCTTGAAAAAACATTGTGTGTGTCTGTGTGTGTGTGTGTGTGTGTGTGTGTGTGTGTGTGTGTGACCAATGCAGTGAGGTCATAATACCCTCAGGGTCATGTCAATCTGCAGGCACACCCGAAGGCCAGGCATTTGTCAGTTTACCCAGGGTCAGGTGCCCTGAATGTGGGCTAGGTGGCGTGCAGCAGCCTAGCCAGTCGCTCAACCAAAGTCACAGCAACTGTTATTCTGTTGGCCGCTCTTTCTTTCAGCTGCCTGTGGCTGGGAGGAGGGGCAGGGGGCGTCCTGCCAGCCGGCATCCCTGTTTGTCAGGCCTTTGGCAAGAGCAACCATCAGTGGACTGGTACTGCCTGGCACTTATTCCCTCCCCGAGGCATCTTAAATGAGAGAAACAGAGAGAAAGAGAGAGAGAGAGAGAGAGAGAGAGAGAGAGAGAGAGAGAGAGAGAGAGAGAGAGAGAGAGAGAGAGAGAGAGAGAGAGAGAGAGAGAGAGAGAGTGTGTGTGTGTGTATGTGTGAGAGAGAGAGAGGGAGAGGAAAATGGGCATGTCGTGTTTATAGTTTTCTGTCTAAATAAAAAGTTATGGACATGTTTTAATTAATTATAAATCCTATAGTGTACATCTTTACAATATAACTGGCAGTGTGTTTATCTTTTCCTAAAATACTTATCCTGTGTAGGAGGCAGTTATTTTTATCTAAATAAACCTTTATTTAACCTGGCAACTTCCACTTTGATTCAATAATCCGGACTATGAAAAATCCTACTTTTGACTACAGTTATCACACATAATGAAAAATATGTTTCAGTCTGTTATGAGGTAATGAGGGAAACAGCATTATATGTAGACTATGCCAAAAATGTCAGAATAAACATCACTGGCCCATTAACAACTTGAACCACTGCATGGTGTTTATTGCAGTACAGTGATCCCACCCTTCTTTTTCTTATGGCCCCTTAAAGCAGATAATGATATTTGTCTATTAAATGGGAATGAGAATGGCATTGTGAAAACAATGTGTCAATGTGAAAGGGGTTAGCAGTTAAGCCATTATAGAGTCCAGAAAAGATAAAAGTTCCATATTTCAGAAAAACAGAGCAACAATGAGAAAAAAGACTGTCACAGTCTCAGAACTACATTTTTTCTTCTTTCCATTCCTGGTTAACATCTCTCAACCCCTCAGATGTACTTATAACCCATTGGAGAGGTCCCATCCCTGAGGTTGGGCACCACTGCTGCAATACATAAAAAATGCAACAAAGTCAGTCACTAAATTAGATTATAGGAAATGCAGTTTTTGTCAGGCATATTTGATATTAAGTACTTCAATTTTGGTTACATTTTAATACAAATTCACCTACCATCTACTTTGTATTTGATATAATGATGTTAACTTTTGAATTCCATCCTGAGAGACAAGCAGTGATGCATTGATGCAATTATCAAAGTAAAATGTTGTATGTCCTCACTGTACTGTCTATGTAAGAGCTTGATCCCTCTATATACTGTAGCTAACATGAGTACATGGATAGAAATGAGCCTTTGCAAAAACAATGTATTCATGTGGATTGAAATTGCCTTGACATGATCATTTTGCTCAATCTTGCCATATTTTAATGTGTGCTAAACCAATGAAGCCAATCCCTGACTTCAAATCTGTCCTCATACATTTTTCCTCGTAAAAAAAGGTGACATGGTTAATTATTACCTTTCCAAAGACGTCATCACAGTATCTCAGTGTCACACTTGCAATTTCCACCTCTGTTTAAACACTGTTTTCACAGTCACTGCTTTTTTTCATTTTTAATTTCGCTGTAACCCAGCAGGGGGTCTGTATTAGTAAGGCCTCAGAGAGCCGTAGCAGGGTTTAATCTGAAGTGTTGAAAATAATACATGCCCAACCCTCCCTGGACCCTTTAAAAGATCCAGACATAAGAGTCTGAGCCAAGGTACCAGAGTGGAAAAACTCTACAAGGGTAATAATCACTACCAGGGGCCCAATTTTCCCCAATATCTGCACCTTTTTTTAGTCCCCTTATTTATTTGGATATAGGCCCCTGAAGTAAAATTTAATTTATATCTGCTTTGCATTTCCAACAGATTGATTTAAGGTGCAAGACACTTTTGTTTCCACTTGCAAAGATGCCATCCTGTCATTTTAAGAAAGAGGGTACTGGGTGATGGGTGTGTTATCCAATGCCCACCCGTAAATCCTCGCTAATCCAGGGTGCTTCCTGCAAGGGTCAGTGTCATTGTATTCTGTCTATGGTGATCAGATTTATGACCTCACACATGCTGTCAAACAGGAAGCATTTGGCGTTAAGTGCACTGACACACCAAAAAATGCAGAGTAAGCACAGGAGTGATTTCACACGCTGATCATGAGATTCAACGGCCTAACATTAAGTTGGATCACGTTGGAGCAAAAAAGGAAAGGGGCGTAAAGCAGAGAAAAAGCAGAGATTCTCTACAAGGCGGCCTAAATTGCCCACTGCCATTTCAATCTTCTCTCTGCCCTCAGATGCAGAGCAGATTGAGTTTTAGGTGGCTGTAATTTTTTAAAGCTTAGAGAAGGCCAGAATAAAATATGACTCACTGTCCACTTTCTTTCTCATGCTGCGGGGCCAGAGGTGGGCACTTCATGTCTTAGCTCAGCTGGACCAGGGCAATAAAAGGCGATTACACGCACATATACACACATAAACACACACTCGCATTACATACAAGCTGTGGCAGAGAGTGGGCACATAAGCACCAACTGGAGAGAGCCATGGTGAGCGGGAAAAGGTGTGAGCAGGAAAAGTGGTGTGTGTGGGTGAGTGTGAATATGCGAGAGTGTGCGTGTGTATTTGTAGAGTTTTTGCAGTTGTGACAGCTGGGATGAAGGAGTGGAGGCGGCGTGTGTGATTGGAGGAGGTGCCAACAGAGCAAGTGTCTCTTTATTTTCATTACACACAAGTGTGTCTGTGTGTGAATATATGTTCATGAACACTATGTACATCTGTGTTTGTGCCTGTTAATTTAGTCTGTATGTACAGAACAGTCTGATCTTGTTTGATACGAGTGCAATATGGAGCCGTCATTCCAATGTATGTAAATTAGCCTCATGTTTACATGAAACATCCATCTTTTATCTTTTTTTTTATCTTTATCTTTTATTGCTATTGCTACTTTGTGCAGTTAAAGGGCCAATACTGTCAAATAAACTCTCTATGCATTGTAGTTTTGGTTTGAGTTGCATATACAAATGTGGATATTACGCAATTCTGCAAAATGCCATTACATCCAATGTCAATTAGGTTTAAAAATACAATATCTGCGCATGGTAACTACAGTATGACTAAGGTTATAGGGAAAGATTAATGTCACAGCAAATACATTATGACTAAGGTATGGTTAGGCAACAAAAAAAAAGATTTTATGTTTAATTTGATTGTATTTTATGTTGGGGAAAGATCATGGTTGAGGACATTAATTGCAGGTCTGTAACATGATGTAAACTCAGGTTGCCTCCATGAAAACGCACCACAACCTTAACAAACCCTTCAGCTTGCTACACATGTAAACAAAACCAAATTTAGTTTGAGAGACTGTGAGCAAAAAGACATAACCTCAATTAAAACATTCTGTTAAAAAGACCATTAGAGCTGAAACATATTCATGCCATTAAAAAATGAATTTGTCATTTCAACACTAACATGTACTAAATGATCAAATCACTTTGCTGAAAATTGTTTATGCAATTAAAGCTGTTATAAAAGATGAAAGGATTAATTTTCAACTTTTTGAAACTTATGACTATCACTTCAAAGTGTCTTGCATAAGGGGGAGAACCTCCAATCATGCACCAACATCATTTGTGGAAGTATGGAAACAGTGGAAACATTGTCACAAAATTACACCAGTAACAAAGCAGCAACACAATGAGATTATGAATGAATCTATTCCTCAGGCTCAGTGCATGCTGGGACGGTTCTCAACCTCAAGTAACTGCAATCACATGATCAGCCATCCAGACAATCATATGAATGCCGTTCATGGTTTCAACTCCACTTATTTTGCCTTCATCTCCAAATAAGAGTGCACTGTTACCCAAGATAACATCATCTGAAATTTTCAAATCAATCCCCAAACTGCTTTCAAAGAATTAGCTGGATGAGAATAACCTGGATTAGTTTACCCTGATATCGTGCTTGCTAGCCTGAATTAGTTAAGCTACATTTGAAGGACTGGGCCCTGGTTACTCCGGACAATCCACAGACCTTGCTGTGGACAGCTGAGGCAATTTATTTTATTAAAAGTATTTCCAAAAGCCAACTGGCCACAGCAAGCTCTATGAATTTTCCAGGGTAAGCGGGACTGGAAAGACACATTGCTGTTAAAGTTTAAAAAGTATTTTTTTCAATGCTTTGAGCAGCACAACACAATTCCATTGACGTTCTTTGAGTCGGGGTGGAGGCAGAAATCTCAGCATATGAGAGTAAAACTGTCTGCATGGCCAGATGCCACTAACAGAAACATGCCTTCTTGCAATTTGAGTGAACATATCCTTTAAGGTTTTGCATGTTTTGGGCACTGCACTGCTGTATCTGCTTACTTTGCATGCGATTGTGATGTGCTGTGTAGGTGAGGTCACTCGGGTGCTGCTGCAGTAACGAGCCATGGCAGCAGCTGCAGGAGGCAGCAGGCAATGATGAGGTCATTCAGCAGGCAAGATTAAGGCTGTGACAACTGGCTCTGCGGCCAGTGCCAGTGCTGACCGGGGCAGTTGTGCAGTGGGCATGGTGCTACGGTCCCAGCTTCACAACAGCGTTTCCCCACTGTTGTTTTTTCATTAGCGTGGTACTGGCCCAGGGCCCTTTGCGGCTTGCCAGGCCCACAGCGTGAACCCACAGTTGTTGCAGGGCTTTGGGGCCCTCTCACTCCGTCCGTCTCTCTCTTCGCCTCTGTGGTCACACACTGTGACCGCGGTCCTCACAGGGAATAAAGGATCAGGTTACGTCCCAAACACACTCGTTAACTCAATTATGCAAGCCTTTAACGCTTTGATGTGTAGCGATAACGCCAGGATTATTGAAGGGACAGATGCCATCTGACCACAGCAGAGCCTTGTTGCCACATAGCTCACCCACAGTCGATGAAAGACTGACAAAATGGACTGGTGAGGGTCAGGAGAAGAACCACTTATAACCTGATAGGGTTGAAAGACAGGGACAGACACGGAAGATCAAAGTGGATAAACACTTTTTCATGATCTTCAAACGTGAGCTTGACATTTGGTATGAAAACCTAAAATATAGCTTCTAATGGATGGAACAGTTCCAAATTCACTGTACCTAACATCTGTTAAATAGATGAAGGAGTAACAGGATGTTATGCGTGGCTCTAAATTAGGTGATTTCAGTCTCCATTTAAAATTTTCTTGCACTTTAAATTCTACTCCTTCGCTTGCAAAATGATGAAAATGCATAAAACACAGCAGCTAGCCCTTCATTGGTTCCCACTTATTTTTCAGTGGAGCTTGGACACACCTAAAACCATTAGCTGCACCACTGAGACCAATTAGCAAAACGTGGCCAAACAAACCTTCCCGTTCTTTTACAACATGTTCTCTCTTATTACCCTCCCTCCTTCCAGTCCTTCAATTTCTTTTCTCTCTTTCTCCCCCTCTTTTGTGGCTAACTAAAACACAGTTTTTCAGTGTCTCTGGCCTCTGCTGATAAGTGATTTATTTATTATGAGCATTCTTCATGCGCTGCAACTGTAGTGATGCTCTCTTATGGCCCGAAGGCCAGACATATTGATGTCTGTCTCCTACATAAGCTCCAGATGTGAACTCACTGGCTTGATGTTTGCTTCTGATGATTTTAGGAATATGGATTTGCTCAGCTGGAAGACTTCACACTCGCAGACTAACAGTCTGACCTGAATTAGCCAATGAACAAAGAGATGATGGTGACCAGCAGTTATTTAGGGCTCAGTTATATATTTATTTATTAACCTCAGATATGCTGCCTAAGCCTTTATAGAACATACTACTTCTGTTTACTGAATATACATTAATTTAAACCACGCCGCTCTGAGGACAGTAAACCTCCTTTCCCACTAGGTGGCAATGCAGTTGCAGACTCACATCACAGAGGGGAGAAAAACACCTGTGGGATCACAGCATCTCACTTCATGCTCTCTCCCTGCTGTCCTCTTGTCAGTCTTTTAGAACGTGTTATATTGGCATTTACTAAACAATGAATAGGACTTACTTTTAATAAGAAGAAACCATTTGATTTCTATATTAAAGACACTAGGGACATCATAAAGAAGAGGACCTTTAAATCCACTATTGTTTATTTAATTTGTAGAATGTAGTTAAACTGCAAAAATGACAGTGTTCTGTTGGTTAAGATATCATAAATCCTTGGTCATTATGTTTAAATTTGATGTTAGGTTTGATGATTTAACTAGTTCCTACAGAACTGCTGCACTTGAGCCCACTTTAAAGCCAAGTACAATGCTCATTTGTTAAATGAATAAATAATAACTAATTGTTACATAGAGGATAGCATTCTAATTTGGATCCTATTCCAATGTCTCCCCTCTTTAATTTTGATCTCTTTAATAGTGTAAAAATATCATTTATTTATTGTTTGCAAAAATGAACACTGAAGATATATAGCCCAACACAATTACATTAGCTATATAACTTGATATAACCATTAAAAAATAGTTAAGCAACAAACAAAAAAGAGGAGTGTTCATATCCCGTTTGCTTGTTTTGGATTAAGTAATGTTATTTGTGGTCTGTATATAACATTATATACACTTTACAGATCTATATTTTCACCTTTTATGAACTTCATTAGCATGGTCCAAAAGATATAGGAATATGTGACTATGTGATTTTGAATTCTTATCCTTTGTAACTGTAGTTACAAAGCTGTATTGTGTTGTGGAAACATGGCGTTGCTGTCTAGCACCTGCAGCTGAGTGACACTTGCATATACAGAGAAAAAAGAACAAAATGTTGACGATAATGTCATATGTGGCTGCAACATTGACTAGGACCAATATACCACCTGCCCTGGCTGCATCATTAGATCCAATGGAGAGTGTGACCGTGTTCATGATGTTGTATGCTCATGTTACCAAGACAGAAAACATGGATAAGCACTGAAACCCCACGGGAGGTAAAGTATTTTTCCTCTTGCACACTATTGTTATCAGTGTGGCTGAGCAGTTAGCAAATGTTCTTCATGACCTTCTCACATCTTTTTGGTTTGAGTTCCTTCATAAACTACAGCCAGAAGAACAACAAAAACAGCTTTTGATGTTGTTAACAAGGTCTCTTTCTCTGTCTGCCTGGAAGTCCCCTTCTCTCTCTTCCTAACTACCACCAAATGGTGTCCTGTAATTCACAATGTGCATGCACATCATTTGAGAGCACACTAAACCCAGAAGCCTGACTTTGGGATTTCTCCGCCACATAAAATGACATTTAATGTAAACAAATGGCCAATAAAATAACAATAAGACAGATAAACAAATCAGTGTAAGAAATAAATACAATTAGGACTATAAATCGAGTGTCTTGTTAGCCCCTAGAGTGTAATTAGGGACGTTGCGGTTTGCCAATGTCCGCAGTGTTTACTTACGTCTCACAGGGGCACAATAAAGACGACCAAAGAAGAAAGAAATGATGTCAAAATAGGATAAAGTGGGAGCTGAGAAGAAGATGGGAAATGGAAGAGACAAAAAAGGAGGATAAAAAAGTGAGCATTAGGAGAGACGAGCCTGGAATCAATAATCTGGTTTCTTGTTGGGCTGAGGAGGGAAGAGCGAGAGAGCTGTGCCTGAGGACAACAGACCGCATCCTTCCTTCCTGTGAGGCAACATGAGGACAGGAAGGGCCACCAGGGGAGGTCAGTTGGCCAGCGATTCACTTCCTGTCAGGGTCGCCAGGGATCAGGGGATAAGTACATCCGGGTCGCAAGAAGAGCCACCTGTCTGTGATCTGCTCCCCCCCCACCCCCTGATGTTAACCTCAATGGCAGCCAGGTGGGGAATAGATGCAGGGAGAGGGGGATGGGTGTGGGAGTCCTGAGTCTGAAGTAGACAAATAAGTCTGGGGGTGAGGTACTAAGACTGGCAACAATCTAATTATCAGACAAAAATGGGAACAATTTGGTATCTTAAATCATCATGCTGCTGATTTAAACAAAGACAAATAATTTAGTCTGCAATGTGTGTGATAATATGTGGTTGTACAGTATTCATATTTCTATAGTCTTTAGATGTGCTTTACAAATGGCCACCTTCTTCTTGAAAGTTGGATTTTTTAAAGTTGAAAGCACATTTCTTGCGTTGACTCTTGGAAGGCATTTTTTTCAGTAAGTTAAGGCCTGCTTTGTAACAGAATTATCACTCAAACATGCCTCAGGATCCATATAGGGGGTTTCCAGAGTGGGAGTGCATTGTTGACGTTGGAACAAAGGGACTATACATTGAAATAATGTGCACTAGATGGAAACATGCACCAAAAGATTGTGGCACTGAGGGCTAGAAAAGTGGACAAACTTTGCCACTGTGACAGGGAGAAGGGGTGACTTAAGCCAGCTGAGGAGAATGTGTGTGTGTGTGTGTGTGTGTGTGTGTGTGTGTGTGTGTGTGTGTGTGTGTGTACATGTGTGAGAGTGTGTTTGAGAGTGTGCCAAGCCGAACAGAGAACGCTGGCAATTTTCTTGAGATGCAGAGCTTCACCGCACTCCCTAGGGGGAGGCCAAATAAACCTCAGATGTGCAGCAGGATCTATCTCCCCCTGTTGTCTCCCCCCTCCCCCCACCTCCAAAGACTACAGAAACACATGGGAGTGAAGAAGAAGAGAGGGATAAGAGGACAGGGAAGGGGTAAGGGAGGTAGAGAGGAAAGGGGAGATTTCTGCTGTTTCATTTTTTAAAACTCCTTCGCTGTAAGTTGTCATCGTAGTCGGCTCCGGGGAGGTTTGCAGATGTTTATCATGTACAAGAGGGAAGAAAAAAGAAATCATAAATTATTCCACGATGCATCCAAGGTCACAAGTTCAGGCTCATAAAGTACACGAATAACCCGGCAAAGCGTAATTATGGAAGTAAACCTCCATGTCGTAGACCACAAGATTTAACCTCACAAACCTGTCTAAATCATTTTGGAACAGAGGCTGGAGATGGCTCTGGGATGTATGGATATGAGCTCACACACTGTCATATGGCTACACAGAGTGTAAGAAAAGTACATTTTGAAGATAGCAAATGATGCTGGGAGCTAAAACCATTTACGGAACAAGCATGCCTAAAACAACCACATTCTCATGTTTGCATAAATGGCCGTTCCAACCAATGCTGTTCGTCCTAATCTCATTTATATGGTCAAAGTCTCGCCGTTGCGTCAGCCTCTAATTTGACTACCTGGCATTGATCTGTGAATATGATCTGAGTAACACTTTTAATTGATCTGATTTAGAAATGATGTTCTTTCAAGCACGTAAACTGAAAAATGTGATGTAATTTCTCCTAAATCACCTGTAGTTATCAGTAAAAGCATTGCCAGCAGTTAAGGGTAACTAATATTAATAAGGGGCCTCTGTCACAGCCAGTTGCTAACCACAATGTGTGCTCTTTAAGGAGCCTGGAAACCCACCGCACCACACACATAGACGCTTACACACACCTCTAACACTCCACCCTATGCTGGGAGTCCCCTGGTAATTTACAGTATGTGTCAACACACTCTGGTGGGTAAACAAATACATGCGACACCAGGGCGTTTACCTGTTCACCTGTTCACCTGCTGCATGTTACCCCATGCCTATCCCATGAAAGCTATGTGACTGCATTGCTTCACAGCTAAAAGCTTTTTAATCCCTATACTGAAATTAGTATTTGTATTAATGTGAGATTAATGTAAAAATAACCCATAAAAGCCTAATAATATATTCAAATAGTAAAACTGAATTAAAACAAAGTGGACCATAATGCAAATATCATTAATGTATGCAAAATATAACAAAAAGAGAGCAACTAAAGAAGCACATACAGTACAGTATATGGAACACACTGAAAATATACATTGTACTGACACCAACACGTCTGCAATAATGTGTTTTGAGTTGCAGACCAAAGCTATGAATATTGTTCCAGGATGGAGGAAATCATTCAAAGACCAACAATACACAGTATGCACAGAAATAAATAACATAATATGGATTATCATCTGTTCACAATGTTGCTATATTATCTGAACATGCAAAAGGAAATCTGTCATGTGTGCTGCCACATGGCCAGAGACAGTACAGAGATATGCAGAGCAGCTCCTACATGTTATCCACAATGTAGAACTGGTAATAATAAATAATCAGACTGAATTGTCATGTTGCTACAATAGTTGGAGGTGTGGGCAGTGATTCAGAGGTCTGGATTCAGGTTAAAGTTTGTACAGTCAGCCAGCTGTGTCTTCATGCCTTTAAACCTTTATAGCTGTTGGATGCACAGTACGGCTCTAGGCAAGAGATGCAAGAACAACCTAGAAGCATCCCTAAGAGAAGAAGCAGTGAATGAAGATGCTCTGTTCCTGCAGAGACTAATAGCTGTCATTTCTTACTTCCTTTTGGGCCTTTAAGGATACGTCATCAATGTCTATTTTCTGCAAGACATCAGTTTGCAGCGTAGGCTCTGCTACACCCACCATGGTTTCCAAGCTCAGCCCTCCAAGGCTGCCAACCTTTTCAGCAATTTGATCATCCCTCTGCATTCCCAGCCAACATGGGTCGATATACTGTTAAAACTGAGCTCCCTCATTATAGTCACTTGCATCCATTTAAGTCCAATAAATCCAGTTTGTTATTGAGGTGATTATTAAATGTCACTCCTGTAAACACGTATCCTGAAACATCACACACTTAGCTTGAGCTACAGGAGACTAAACAGGCTGCCCACAGATCCCAAAACTAACTTACAAAACCACAGCAACACCGGCGCTACCTTTATTTTCCTTTTTTCCTTTTTCTGTTTTTGCAATCATCATTTAACAAGTCTGTAAGCTGCAGCAACAGCCAGGCTTGTGGCTAGATATGAGCTTGTGATGGACGTGGGGTTACTCTTGCTATACCCAGACTACTGGGCTCACAGTAGGGAAGTATCCGTTTACCCCGGGTCTCCCCCGCTCATTCTGACTCTGGAAGGAGGCCTGCAAAGGCAAAGGGATGGCGGAGGGTGGACTGTATGTGTTTCCATTACGACTATTGCGCCCCTGAAACACTAGAAGTCTCATTTTGGGGATCCAATTTTATTAAATCAACTGTGTGACAACGTTGGGCTGTTTCCACAACATGAGCAGGTATGGTGGGTGTGAGGTGCACAGACAAAGTGCTCTTTGAGTGCTGTGGTCAGGCGCTTTGCCAGACACCTTTCCACACCTAGCACTCGGGGAACCTAATTGAGAGTATGGGCTGAGCCTGTCATTGCCGTTACCATTATTGCACTCAACACATGGCCAAAAGGCTCTGATAGCTGTAACTGTTGCTACCAAGGTCTCATTTTGAGTGTCTGTGTGTGTATGTTTATAGGTAGCCTGGTTGAATGTTTTTGCTTCTGTCGGTGCTGGTGAGAAGGAATGGCAATGATTTTACACTATTATAGCCCTGCTGCAATTAATTAATGATGAAATATCCAGACTGAAATACAAATGCAAAAACAGGTGGCAGGTGTGTGTCGGAAAATCAGCAGTGATGTGTGTATGTGAAAGCGGGCAAGTCCTTTTACCCCAGTACAATAATTGAGAGGCTGCAAATCATAATGAGAGCTTAAGTAAATAAATAAGGTTGAGATTATTTATTTGATTTCGGGGAAGCCGAAGCTATATATCATGTCTCATTGGAGTTGGCGCCGGTTGTGCTATGGTTTCCAACATGCTGGGAGCCTCCTCCCTTCCAAGCTCCGCTCTGTTCAGACTCAAGACTCAGCTTACAACAAAACATACAACTGCTAACACCCTGTAAAGCACAGCAAGGAAAGGGAAGGCATACAGAGAGATAGGTCTGAGTCACAGTGTTACTGTAACCACTCGCAGGCATGGGGTCGTAGGAGTTGGTAAACCTAACGTGTCACAATTGCTTTTACATACTGTTAAGGTTGAGATACAGTAAAGAGGATTTAAACTGTAGCCTACAGGTGTTTTTGTTCCAATATAAATGCAGATAAAAAATGTATTTGTTATTAAGAAGTACAATGCATCAGAGGAGGATAATGATGAGAAAGAATGATGGTTCAGCTAAGCCTCTTTAAACTCATCTCCTCACGTTTTTACATGCTGTCTCTCTGCAACAGGAGGTCTGGGAGAAAATCACTCTTAGTTTTGCTTTGATTCCAATCCCATTCCTCCTTCTCTGGCTGTTGGTGTGCCAGCTGAACAGTACACAGGGCGGTTGCCATTTTGGCAGGGTGAGTCTGTTCCCTTATGCAGTTTTTAAAGGCTGATTTTCCCCTCGGCCCAGGTCTCCTGAAACAAAGTGTGCTCACTCACTGTACTTAACAACCTGGGCCCAATTTAAAGGGGAGTCAAAGAGGAATAGGTTTTCCGAGATGTATGAATGAAAGCTGGCCGGAAATCAGTCATGTCACAGCCAGATATGATTATGGTAATCTGTATTAATTTAACCACAAGAACATAAATACAGATTAGGACAAGCCGTTTCTGGTGTACCCACCCACCCACCCACCCACACACGAATGCAGCACATACTCAGACAGGCCGCACAGAGAGGCCAACATATGGGAATACCTAAAGAGGTGGCACATCATCACAGTGATTATATGTGATAAAAGAAATCAAGTTTTCAAATTAGCTTGTCACAAGTTTCACATGCTCATGTGGTGGTGTCAGGCTGTGTCACATCACATGCTCGATGGAAATAACAACCAAAAAGAGCAGTTGCCGTGGTGATACGTCTGTGCAGACACACGTTAACACATACATGTGCTTGTAGACAAACACACACATGTGCACATTCACAGAAAAATAGACTTACACAACATGGACACCCAAGAAAACACACTTGGCTGCAAGCATAGTCCAAATGGTGATACTTCCCCGGGTGAGACAGCACCCTTAGGCCTGTGGGGCTAACAATAGGATCCATTCTGCACTATCCCCTCTGCGTTGTTCACAACCGTCCCTCCCCTCCCTCCATGCTTATGACTAATGACCTCAGGGCAGGGGTAAGTTAGGGGTGAAAATGGGGGGGAGGAATGCTGCTGTCACTAAAGACGCCGATCAACAACATCAACACAGAATTTGAACCCAGCCTCTGTAAAACCCAAAACAACATCTTAGAAAGACCCAACACCCTCAAAAAAGAAAGCTAAAATCATATCATATGTTGTGTCAGTCACTATCTATAAGTGATGCTTTCATCTTCCAGCATAAATGATTTCCCTCAACTGATGTCCATCCGTGAGGAAGTTACAATGAAAAGTCACGTCACAGACAGATGAGGCATAGGTTGATGGGCGGCATTTGCTGCTTCAGTGAGCATGCAAGGAAAAGCTTTGAACATGTGTCACCGTGAAAATACATTCTACATTAGGGCCATTAGAAGTGCTGCTAGACAGTCGCCACATCTCCCTCTCTATCAAAAAAAGACATTTCAAATGAAACCCACCCTATCACATTCCCTTTCAGGAATACTTTAAAAAGGCAACAGGACTGTATAGTTGTCCGAGGTTAGCACATGTATCACTCAGCTGGACGACTAAGGAATGGTGGCATGAGGCCAAGCCCAGTTGAGGGGAACGTGTGCGGGGTGTGGGGGCCGGAGCAAAAGGCTTGAGCTGTAGCACACAGATGTGGAGGCACTGACGGATGTTTCTGGGACAGATGCTAGCTTTGCTCAAGCATGTGCAGCTGTGTGGACGAGCACACGTGTGTCTTTGCACTTGTGTGTACAGTATTTGTGCGTGTGTGTGTGTGTGTGTGTGTGTGTATAGTTGTCTCTACAGTATATTTGGTAGTGTGTGCAGAGATTATCTTTTGAGAGTGTGTTTCCCAGTTACAATAAAAGGCAGTAAGACTCAACACGATCTCAGTATTTAATGTTTCCTGACTTTATATAGTTACTTCATGAACATTAAATAGTAGCAGATAACAAGCTGCCAAACTTAACCAAAGGATTCACCGGTATCACCGCTTCAACAGCTCACTGCCTTTTGCTGCAGCCAGCGAAGAGCTTCACATGGCACAGAAGGACAACAAAACTACAGAGTGAATCGGTGTCTGAGCAGTATCTGCACCCCGCTGAGTATGCATGCGCATGTGTGATTGTTGTAACTGTAATCACAGTTTGTGTGGGTTACTGCGCACAGATCTGACTGTGTGTGTGCACATACTTGTATCAGAGGAGTGCTTGCATCCATGTGTGGTTGGCGATGACGCAAGCCTTGCTGGTGCAAGCTGGTGCAGCGCTCAGTTAGGTCCTAATTGAACTGCCTGCTTGAGCTGCCTGATTGCAAACAGACCCAGGTGAGTGTGTGACAGCACCCTCCTTCTCCTGCTTTCCTTTTCTTCCTCCTTCACTCACTAGCGACTCCAGCTAACTCACTCTAATGAGTTTCCAGACCCATGTCATGCACGTTGCTTACAACAGTGCTAATGATTACAATTTGTCCAGCCGTCTGATTAAGGAAGTGGCTGTTAGAGCACCGTTCTACGCCTACAATCCTCCCCCACTGGCTCGGCACTAAGAGTTTTATGGGTGCAGGTGATGGAGTGTCACTGAGGAATAGCTCTCCTCCATCAAAGCTCTAATGATTCTTAATAGCATATGTATTTACAACTCCACTGCTCACAGAAAAAAAACATAATTATATGTAATATCATTCACAAGGTGTAGTAAAACATATACATTTTGGAAGGAGGAGCTTAGATTGTGGTGTTAGGCACCCAGACAGGAAACAACCAGATTTTTACAGGGCTAGGGCACCCGAAAATAATTACGTATAACAGGTTGAGGCCTGTAATAAACAATTACTTGGATTACACCAGCGTTGTGCCTCGTAAACACTGCGATTCTAAACTACACCTGAGTTTTTGAGCCTGTCTGCTGGCTGGGCCAACACACTACCTCATAGGAGAACCATGTCTGACAGCTTGGCACTTCTCCAACTGAGCAAGTTCAAAAATGTTCTCATCATGTTATACTTTATTTAAAGGGATACGCCACCGTTTGTTGAAATAGGGCTTATCATGGTCTCCTCTAGCTGTAGATAGGTGGGCCAACGCATTTTTTGTGCATGCATCGTTTTAGTCCAGTGCAACACCCGCAACGCTGCCGCTAGTTAGCTTAGCATAGTGAATGGAATCCTATGTTGCCGGTTAGCATGTTGGGAGTAAAAGTGAGCCAACAAAAGACAAAAAACCAACCTAATTAGATGCAGAGACAAAAAATGCGTTGGCCCACCTATCTACAGCTAGGGGAGACCGTGATAAGCCCTATTTCAACAAACGGTGGCGTATCCCTTTAAGCTTTAGTGCATAACTTTTTGATATTAATAAAAGTCTGTTACATTCAAGCCATTGCCAAATGAGTTGATGCAAAGCTAATTGAGAGCCCCACACAACTCTCTCTGTATTTCTCAGTATGGCTATGTTCAGAATGTTGTGTCGTCCGGCGACTTCTCCGCGCAGAAGCTCGAGTGAAGATAATTACCTCTTCTGAAGAGTCCATCATGTTTTTTAATCCTCCATGTCCTCCTTTGCTACAAGCAACTGTGTGAAGGAGGGGTGGGGGCGCATGCACAGTCACGTAAGGCTTGTATCATGTGGATGGGCCGACAATTTTGTTGTCATTACTTAGAATTCCTCATGGGGGCGACAGAAACTATGCATAGCTTTAAGATTTACGGAATGGAAATAATAAGTTTAGATAAGTAAAGAATGGGCTGGAGATTGGTAACAGACAACAGCAGCACAGACTGATCGTGAGAGAAATAAGAAGTGACAGGTTGGGGCAAAAACAAATGCAACAGTGAACTGGTGTGACAGTAAGAGACAGAGATCTGTGACTCATGATGCTCTTTCAAAGATTTGAGGATCATAAACAAATACACTACAGACCATGTGGTTCCCTCTATCCAGCACAAATGTTCTGTTCCTTTCCCCCCCCAAAGGCCAATAAAACAAACAGCATGGACTCCACAACCCCCCCCCCCCCTCCCCCCAAGGAGATCACACTGAGTCCATCACTCTTTTTGTCCTTCTCTCTTTCACTCCTGCATATTCCCGGGCTCCTCTCTATCCTGCACTAAATCTTTCCCTTCTTCTGATCTTGAGCCTTCTATATCTGTAGATAAATGAGAGGAGAGTAGATAAAGAAAGGAAGAAAAGTCATTGTGGATTGAAAGTTGTTTGATAAGAAATCAGCCCCTTTGTGCTCACAAACGTGTTCCTCGTTCCTGCTCTTTCTTCCTCTCCTCTATCCTTCCCTCTTTCCTTAACTGGCCTGCTTCCCGGCCTCTGCCAGTAGGCGTAATGCTGGAACGCTCTGTTTGCCTGTTAGCCCTGAGCCCAGCCCGGCAGCCAAACAGGCCAGCACCCACAGACAGAGCCAGGAGGAGTGAGATTAACATGAGCCTGGAGTCATTACACTGTTCATGAGCCGTGTCCAAAGCAACAACTTTTATAGCACCTGTAACACACCAGCTAATCTGTCTGACACCCCTAACCAAATAAACCCAGCCATTGCCACTGCAAACACACACACACACACACACACACACACACACACACACACACACACACACACACACACACACACACACACACACACACACACACACACACACACACACATACAGCACTGATTTAAGCATGAAATCATGTTGCCTAGTGTTTGTTGTGTTTTCAAAATGCAGTTGCTAAAAGTGAAGTCAAGCTTCAAGTTCATTGACCTTTGACTTTCAGGATGGTTTCTTATGGGCAAGCAGCAGCAACAGGATAGCATGCACACATTATGTCAGACCGCTCTCTGTCTCCACAAACACACCACCACCTCTGTCTTACCCATCAGTCAATGCCAGTGCTAATCAGTCAAAGTAAATCCAATTAACCAAAACACAGACCCCTACATTTAATTACAGGAATTGGGATCTTGGAGGAGAGCGCACTCTGCCAACACACATACTAGCCCCTTTATCGACAAGCATACTGCACTAATTGCAGCCTCTGTGATTATACAATTTAACTGTATTTAACCACATTAGTATAATAGTGTGCACGGCCGGGAGTGGACATAATCCTCGGAAAGAGGAGATGTAAATAATTGAATAATTTTCGATTCACGGGCTGATAAGGAGCTGAGTAAAGGAAGCAAACTTCTCCACGTTGGTTGCAATATCGTACCATAGTCTCCTCATTAGGCATAGTCAAAGAAAGCCTTGTGGTGGGTTTGCCCTGGGCCGGTGACTACTGCTCTGTGAGTGAGAGGACAGGAATGATGGTGTTCCCAGGGAAGCTGGGGGTTAAAAGGTCACCAGTGATTAAGGTACTCATGGTGGGTTGTGTACATTTTTATATTTGAAATGGCTGCATAGAGTCAGAAAACTGGCAAACAAAATATGAATTATAGTCAAGTCAAACTGAAATTCTGATTTAATTTAGTTTAGAAATCAGTATATAGGCTTACTGTATGTCATTGGTGTTTGTTTTGACTTGTGTACTTATTTGTCTGTTATTTCCAAAAAGAAGACTTTTAAGTTTTACTTATTATTCTTCTGTATTTTACTCCATGCCGGGATTCAAATCACAGTATGGTATAATGTACAGAGTGTGTATTACAGGACTACCTGTTGCTGAGTGTTTTGACAGCATGGTCACTGTCATCGCAACATGAACCATGAAAGAGAGACAGCTAACGCTAGCTAGACCTCCTCCTTTCAATAATGTGTTGTAATGCAATGTGGTTAATATTTTCCTGAGAAAAACAAATCTATACTATAACTATACTTTGATAGTATGAAGATATGTGGTAGTAATGTAGTCACTACGCTACTCATCTACACTTGGTTTGTGCATAGAAACCAGGGTTCGTCAGTTTGCTCACAAATAGAAACCTTTTTGACTTGACTGTGCTTTTTTTGAAATTCCTTTTTTAGTACAGTCAGGCACAAACAGTTTGGCTCACAACACCTCCAGTGTGCACCTGAAAAAGACAAGAAAGCCAAATATAAACTATATGCAAACTACAAACAACGATGGCGATGAGGATCATGTTGCAACGTGACAGCTCTGATGAGCCGGGAGATTTCTCAGGCCCAGAGAGAGGAGCAGAGAGGAGCATAGAGGCCCTGCAGGCGGAAGTGTGGGTGATCAGCTAACAGACCAGGACATGTGGTCGGGGTCGTGGGTCATCTCACCCCCATCTCTGCTCCCCCGCACTGCTGCACACAGGAAGTCTGAATCGACGCACACACAAGCACACAGAAGCGGGAGTACACATACGTGTAAATACACGCACATTCACACACAGCAATGAAGACAATTGCTGGTCGCTGCTCCGGGGCTGACCCAGAAACAGTCCCCCTGCAGCAGCCGTGTTCTCAGCATAGTGATGACCTGCTCCTGGAGCTCGTAAACACAGGCCACCCAGAGAGAGAGAGAGAGGTAGGCAGGGGGGTGGACGGGACTTAAACTAGCCTGGAGGCTGCTCTCCACTGGCCGACTGTTATGTCCTGTGACCTGATCTCCTGGACCTAGAGCTGTAATAACACGCATGCACACACACAGCACTCACACAAACAATTTGGGAGAAAATCCAGCTTAGTCAGGAAGACCGATTCTATTTCGATTGCTGCAAAGGTTTGCTTAAGGTGTTTTATTAGGGATAAATCATAGAAACATTATATCAAGGGTTTCTTCAGGGGCAGTTCTGACAATAAAACACCTGAAAGGCTCAGTTTCACAGGTGGGTGGGGAATAGATGTAACTTAAAACATGCCACAAACGTTGCTGACGGATCAGTATCACAGGTGAAACAGAAGATGCTTCCTCCTTAGATGCTCATGCAAAAATACTGCCAGGTGAAGGAGGAAGTGAAACCTGTTAACTGGTTAACCCCTGGACTGCATTCGCACACCGTGCCTCTGCTTGCCAATAGGGCAAACCAAGCCCATGACTAAATTACATGATTTATTTGCATAGCTTAGTGCATAGCTGGAGTTTTTTCTCTCGTCGTCTTGTCATCCAATTTTCAGCTACTGGGTTCAACAGCACACTTCACAAATAAATGACTGCAATTGCAGGGTGGCACTGTGTTTCAGAAGTTACCAAATGAATTACAAATGTTCTTTTAGCTTACAAAAATGTCTATAAATGGCTCCTTTCAACAAAACTTGTTTTGCTTGTCCAGAGCTAGCAAACAGAGGTTGCTGTGGGACAGAGCATTGATTATGTGCAGGATGTGTTTGGTAGTGAAATATTTTTTTTTTCAGGGTGGTGGGGTGTTAGATGAAAAAACAGTGTGATGACTGTTCAGAATCCCGCCCCAGACATAGACTTTCATTAATGACTAGAGGTCTGGTCATGAACTTGTGGCCTGGTCAAATAATGAACGCGTTTGTGGCCCTGCAAAGAAAATAACTTCTCTCACTTCTTAAAAGTCGCAACTGAAGGCAATTTGTTATGTTCCTGCTGATTTTGTTAGTGTATTCCTTTGAGGCATATCTTAATTTAACTTCAGTGCCTCAGCAGATGTGTGTTTGGTTGTGCAAAGTGCCAGATGTTATGGGCACCTGTAGTGTGCTGTCAACGCTGAAGAGAGGAACCAGCGGCAAGCAGGACAGTAGAGCTTGTCCGGGCGGACACAGATGCACAGGGTCACACAGGGCGGCCATTGTGCTGACACCATTTGATGCACACACACACACACACACACACACACACACACACACACACACACAGACACACACACACACACACACACACACACACACACACACACACACACACACACACACACACACACACACACACACACACACACACACACACACACACACACGCACACACACTCCTCGGATGGGAGGCAGTAGCAAAGTGCCACTGTGTTGAACTGAATCAGAGAGCCAGCTGCTGTCTTGCTGTTACTGAGATCCAGTCGGCATTGCAGAGTTTAGGCAGAGACTGACTGACTGGTCACCCTACACCCCCCAGCCCCCCCATGTAGTCCAAAAAGAAAGGTGATACAATGAGGAGGAGGCATCACTGGATCTTCCAGAACACAACTGACATTACTACTTGATGATAACATGACCTTGATAAATGTGACTTCAACGCTGCAAATGAGTTGTATATAAATGTGACACCTTTATTCTAAAAAAAAGCGGCTGCCATGTATATCCCTTGACCATTTGACAGGAAAGTCCCATTTTTTGAGGTTATTGTGGCAGTTGATTGCCGATGATTATATTAGCAGGATTTTCAAAGAATGAATCATGTCTAAGTCAGTTTTATCCAATTTGTTTGGAGCACTAATATGTAAACCAGATTTACTGTATATCCCACCTAAACCAAATTATGAAACATCAATGACAAGTGCTGTTTAAGGGAGAAAATCAAGCAAATCCCTGAATCAAATCAACAGGAATAGAGATGTGCGTGTGCATCAGTGTAACAGCTTGATATGGAAGCAAAAATAGCTGCAATCAAGAGTGACACACGTGATTGATCATTACAGACTGATGGAGATAAAACATAAGGGGGTGTAAACAGTTTGATGTTAGCCTGGTTTTCCCTAACAAACTTTGTATGAATTCAACTATTTTATATAGTTATTGCATGACAAAAACAAGAAATGCTTTGATTGATAAATAGATCAGCAGAGATAGTTGTATATGTGAGTGATGTACTATAATTCAATGCAAAATGATTCACCATTGTAGCAAGTGAGGGTGGATGATAACAAAATTCCTCCAGAGCTCAATGTCCAGTTTAAAAATGCAGATGTTAGATAGCACCCCCCCCCCCCCCCCCCCCATCTCTCTCCCCTCCTCTGCTCCACTCTTGATCTCTCCTCTTTGATTTATTCATTTTCTATGTTGGTGAGCCAGACAGGACAATGGCGTCTTTCATAACTAAGGCCGTGTTCCCACTACCAGCACCCTGCAGTCCCCCAGAGTCCCTCATCCACCAGGCCAGTCTGATGTGACCTGGTCACGGAGGACTGGCTCTAGTTGGAAAGGAAACACAAAAAGGGAAATTCACTTGGGTCATATGCAGTAGATACTGTAAATTACACTATAACTGTTCATTTAGTAAAACATTGTCAGATAGAAAAAAAATAGTCCACATTACTGAAACTTTGTTGTAAAATCAATCTACGCTGCGCTTTTAGCACTAGCCTCAGTTAAGTTAAATACAAAGTCAAATAAAATAAGTATCCAACACTGCAGTAGTCCATAAAACTAAATCTAGACAAAAATACTCTCAGATGATGAGATTCTGGTTGTAAGATAAAATATGGGACTGTTTCAGCCCAAGTTGAAAGGGATATTAAGGGTCCCCTATGCCATATAAACAGAAGCCTGAACATGCATAGTCAAGTTTCTATCTCAAAGTAAAAGATGGAAACATAATGTTTACGATTCTCTAGCACCGGAAGAACTTCAGTGTTTCAGTCCACATGACATGAAGCAATCGGTGTGGGAGTAAAATATGGAATGAGAAAAGAGCTGGAGGGAAAGAAGGAGGGGAGAGGAGTGCAGTCAAATGGGGGGAGGGCTGGGGTCATGTTGCCTCCCCGTGTACTTGCTCTCTGAGGTGAAGGGAGGCTGACTGCATAGCCAAGGCTTCTGCTTAGAAAGACAGCCTTTCTTTTCTCCAGGCCCTCGCTAATGCAATTGAGAGAAATTAGTATAATTATGCTCCATATTGCAGATTGAGAAGGCAATGTGGCCTGTGGGACGAGGATGGGGAGGGCAAGCTAGTGTGGGTATTTGCTGACGGGAATAACTAATTCATCAGCTACTTTTGCCATTTATCAGAGTACATTCTTGCATTTATGACATTACAGCTAATCAAATAAAGAGGTCCTGGAATGTGGCATCTTTCGCAAAATGTGATTCTGCTAATGCGAAAATGACTCCTCTTCCCTCTGGCCCGACGGCCATCCTATAGACCACATTCTAGCTGCTTTGCCCACTCGATTGGGCAGAATAATCTGTCCGAGCACCATGACCCCCTGATGTCAATGCCTATTCCAGTGCCATTGTCTTCCGTTCAATAACAGCTGCACATACCTTGAAACATATGTGACTGCACTGGGAAGGGGCAGATCAATCAAATAAGTCCGTTTTGAGACAGATGTCCCCGATTCTGACACATTTATGGAAATAGAATGTTAAAAGAAATGGTGCAAAAACAAATCCATGTCAATAATGTATTTCTGTACTTGACGTTGGCCCGGGACTTCTAAGAAAAGGCACAGGAGGGGTTCCTCCAAGCCCGAACCAGAAGTATGCATTTCTTACCACAGTTTGGCTGAACGGTTTCAGGGCCCTGATCCACAATTATATATGCAACTGTGACAGTGATTAAAGAATGCTGTATCCAGGGATCAAAATCAGGTGCAGAACGATGGAGAAGCATTGATTTAAGTAAGTTCTGCTTTAACACAACATCAATATAGAGAAATGTGGATTCTACTTAATTATCAGAGACATATACAAATTATATTATTGTATGTAATGATATCCAGATGATTCACAGGAAGTGATGAGGATGCAGCACGTGTGACAATGGGACCTTGAAACACACTTGAGGAAGACCTCTTCTTCCTTAGGCCGTGTGTCCGGACCCCACCCTGCAGAGATGGAGGGAGCAGTGAGGGGTGGAAGAAAGCCATTTGATCCCTGCTCCAAAGAGCACCAGGCCTACACATCATCTATATCCTGTTTAGGGAGCGCAGCCTTTTGAAACCCATCTGCTCATTGCTCCCAATGGCATCATCAAAGCCACATATGAGACAAGAGCATGCAACAAGAAGAGTCCGGAAACCAGTGACTGCTTTTCATGATCAGAAATTCTGCATTTTTATTTAAGAACCTCAAGAACAATGTTTTTAAAAGGATGAAAAGCTGCATTTTACATAAATATCTGCACCAAAAAAAATTAAGCAAATAAATGAAGAGAAATTCCCAGCAGCTACAGAGCTGATGTCCACCCACTCAGCTGTCCACTCACATATTTAGTATTTTCTTTTTGGGAGTTAAAAGGTCAAAAACCAGATGATGCCTGGTTTTAGTCTGTTATATATTACTGTTATATATTACATGCATACATTCATGTATGTTGCATGTATGCATGTCAACCCACCCATGCATACATTTACACACAGAGAAGGAGAAGACAGTATCAAATCTGGTAAAACTAATAGCTTTAAACGATTGGTTTTAAAGCTAGAAAATAATTAAATTAAGCAAAATAAAAGGCACTGTGAGAGAAATAAGGGACAAATCTGATTATGACCAGAAAACAAGTTCTATTGAATCAGAATGACCCAGATTTGTTTGGGAAACAAGAAACATACACAATGCACTAATATTTGGGGAATATGAAAACTCCACAAACAAAGAAATCATGACAAAGAATATTAAAATCAGATCACTTTTTCTTAGTTTCAATCAAATTTACAAAAATATGTAAAGAAGCATTTCCACATCTTCTATGCATTTGACACAGTAATGATGCAGTAATATGGCATAATTAGTAATAGATTTCTGTGTAAGGATAAAGTATTAATGACAAAAATGTCATAAAACAAGCTGACAAAGTGTAGGCAAAGGTTCCTCATCTCTACTGAAATAATTTTTTTTAATAATTTAAAATATCAAATATATGTTTGATATGTGGCCAAGTCAAAACAGATGACTAAGACAATGCTGTAGCCAAGCATACGAGTAAGCGACTATTAAGTAAAATCATTAAATCACATTAATAAACATGAATTACTCAAAAAAGGGTTCAGAACACTTTAACTGCTTCACAATGAAAAATTGGTTTGAGAGGAGATTTACACTGGAGATTTGTGGCAGTGCAGGGTAGTAAAAAGTTTTGTGACCAAAAAAAATAAAAAAAAGATTGTCAAGGTTGTCGAGACACATAATGTGGGCCGTTAATCAGTCACGGAGCAGAGGGAGGCGGCTCCCTCAGGAAGCAATTAGCTGTGTTGGACCAGTTGCTAATAAAACACTTGGGTTACAAGCTACCCACAGCCCAGCCAGGCCAGGGGACCTGCGGTACCTGTGTGTGTGTGTGTGTGTGTGTGTGTGTGTGTGTGTGTGTGTGTGTGTGTGTGTGTGTGTGTGTGTGTGTGTGTGTGTGTGTGTGTGTGTGTTAAGGCCTACCAGGTAGACACAGAAAGCTACAGTAGCAGCAACTGGTACAGCAGCACTGTTTGTCAGTTTCAGTTGTTATTAAAGTGATATTTCTTCATCAGCTCGAATGACGTCAAAGTGAAAAAACAAAACATCTACAGAGATGTTTCAATCCACTCCTGAAGTATAGTTTCACAAAAATATTGCTGCCTTTGCGTCACACTATAGCCTTCATTGCACCACAAAATCCGTAAGATGTGTTTTTAGTATTATTTTGACAAAATAATGAATTAGAAATATACATATGGATCGACAACAAAAAAGATGATTGTGCTGTAGTAGTAGTCTTAGAGGATTTTGTAGACTCTTTAATTGGATTATATCGGCCACCTAAGAAAAACAACACTACAGACTCTTAACAGTCACCTTCAATGAATGAATAAATGAAATGTTAATGTCATGTTAATGTTAATTAGATTTGTAAATATTTTTGCAATGCCTCTTCTCATCTGTTCATTCAGTTGATATTCGAATTCATGTCAATGATGTGATCAGGGTCAAAGAAAGTTGACATTATTACAGAGTATATGTTATGGTTTTGGTGTTTTGTCTTATTTTGGTAGTCTGTTTTTGTATTTGGCTGTTTTCTGTTTTATTCTGTCGGTCTGGTTTTCTGTCTTGTTGTGTCGTGTTTTACTTCCTGTCTTTTGGTTTTTCCCGCTCTTGTGATTGCTTGATGTTTTCCACCTGTTTCTCAGCCCTTGTGTCACCTGCCTCTTGTTTCCTCGTTATCCTCTGTATTTAGTCTTTGTGTTCCCCTTGTCCTGTGTCAGATCATTGTACTGTACTGTTTCTGGTTAGTGTGGTTTTCTCATGTCTGTATTTCTAGTTTGAGAGTCTTTCCGGTTAGCCTTTTTGTTCTGGTGCTTTCTATTTTTGACTTGGACGTTATTTTTTGGATTACCTTTTTGCCTGCCTTTTCTAGGACTCCTTTGGTTTTGTATTTGTTTTCATTTATTAAGCAAGACTACTCCTGTCTGCCTGCCTGCTCTCTGCATTTTGGGTCCTCCTTTCCCTGCTACACTTAACAGTATCAAGAAAAAATTATTATCGCTAGAGATTTTTATCCGACATAAAGCTTCATAGCACTTCATCATCTGTTCTGTTGCTAGGTTCTGTGTAAGGGACCATTGACAAATTACCATTTTGGTAGATTGGCAATGACAGTAGGGAAAACATATTCACTAATAATTCGTTTTCATGATGATTGCATTACTTCCCAATACGTACAGTTCAGTTATTATTATTTCTGGAAAATATGAAATCAAAATCTCATTCTCTCATTCTGATTGCTGTAGTCCTACTTCACAATCACTCACTGCTACTTACTACAGGTCCCGGTGTCCTGAAAAGACAATTTATATGGAAGCAGGGCTCAATTTTCTCTGAAAAATATGACCTGGGCTGGCACATGTTAACGTTAAAAAACATGTGCGGGTTATGAGCACTATGGTCACGCGCAAAGTGTCCCGGTTTTAGTTCCGGGAAATCTGGTCACCCTATTCCCGAGACTATTTTGCAGAGTCACCGTCGCTGCGTCCGGAGCTCACCACAGCACAAGATGATTGTGATTGGTTTAAAGAAATGCAAACAACACAGTGTTTTTTTCTCCAATCCTGGAGTGTATGTGTGGTGTAGCCAGACCTTACTCCACATCGCTGTGGAGATAGGACTGGCAAGGCGAGACTACGCGTAGTGTGACTGCACAGGAGCTATTTGTCAGATGATGTCTGGGGACATCAAGCAGTACAATAGTAACATTCTCTAGTTACCTGTATCACGCTTTGCATGGATTTGATGGAGTTGTTGACATAATCAAAAACCACCATGTTGAGTAATCATCCACTGCACCATCCATTCACACACAAGCAGTGACGGTCATCAGATGAGCAATGGTGTGTACAGCCATGTTTCTTGTTCCAAGCATAAAAACTTAGAGTACAACATTTAAAACCCCTGAAAACTTGGTTTCAAATATTTAGCATTTAGTAAGTATTGACAAAATAAATGCTAAATAGATGAAGAAAGCCAAAGAAGAGAAGCCAAAGTTAACCCAATGTTTGGAAATAAATATTAGTAATTTCAATACAGAGCTCAACACTCAAAAACCCAAACCATTCTCATTCAAATTGTGCTAAATCCTGATTGGTGCCCCTAATTACGTGCAATTACCCTATCACTCACAGTAAGAAGCTTTTTAAGAAAACAGGTTGTCTGGGCCTGCAGGGGGTGTGTGTTTAGAGTACAAAGTAAGAGTAAGCTATATTTGAGGAACAGTCAGACCAAAGGGGATTGTGGAGGGCAACAAACCATTACCCAGTGATAGTAAGCTATTGCCCTCGGTAGGGAGCCTGTAGAGTCCAGAATAAAGTGGCCAGCAGCCATTAAGAGGATCCCAAAAACCACCTCTTGCGGTGTGGCGAGCGCAGTGTTAGGTTTCAGCTCAGCATCCAGGCCCTGCCAAAGCCCAGACACTAGACACAACAAAACCAGCCCATTTAGGAAACAAAGCCCAAAAAACGCCACTTCAAACTCTTCCCCCGGAGGAAGAGACAGGGTGAGAGGAGATAGAGGGAGACAAGAGAAAGCCAAGAGAGAAATAAGAAGGTGGAGGCGGTGGAGATAAGTGGAAGCACATTGACAAGCTGTAGACAGCAGGCACTTCTCTGCATGTTAAATGTCCAGTCTGACTTCAAATGTTTAGGATGGATCTGTTGAAAAGATTGGTTACTGACTATACACTTGAGACCCAAAACTCCACTTGATGGCTTTTTGTAAAGGATTAGTCTCCACAAAGGTCCAATTTTTGGTGTTAACTTCTGAGTATCATAAACAAAAAGCCCATTTGGCTGGCAAATAAGAAGCATTGCTTCTCTGAAACATTCATCTTCTATAATAACAGTAACTAGTGGTTGAAAACATTATTTGATGGCATATCTTATGCTCATTATCACCATTTATCATTTAACCAGCTCCATTACACATGAAGCCTGCATGCTTGAAGAGAAAGGAGATCTGAAGTGAAAGTGTAGCAACGATGCTAATCTTTGTATTATATAAGATTATTTATGTAGCACAGGCTGATTTGGCAATTGTGGAAACTGTAGAGGCATTAGTTCAACAAAATGAAGTGTTTGACTTCTTGAGGAAAGTCATGGTGGTCAATTCAAATGATTGCAAACATGAAGCATTTGCATGTGCCGGCCAAATGCAATTAGTCATAGCAGACACACGCAAAGGCAAAGGGAATTTACAAAATCAAATCTGAGCCTGACCGGCCAATGCAATATATATTTGGAGTCTTCCAGGAATTAGCAATATATAAAAAAAAAATACACAACTGAAATGAACTGGCATTCAAACTAAGGTACACTTTTGATATCCACATCTGACATTAATTGAAAACTTTCCTTGGACTTGGCATACTGTGAAGAGTGAACAACTTTCTAATGCTGCTGAACGTAAGACAAATCTTCTGTTTGCTTTCAGTTGTTTAGACCGCACCACTGCCGACCCTATTCAATGATTACCTGTTTCCAGAGTTATGCACAAACACAACTTACAGTTATTCCTACAACACAGTGAGGGTGATTATGTGTCTCTCAACTGTGGTGTCAAGTAATTTGTTGTGGGAAAACATGTATGTATGTTTTATTGCGCATGGAAACCAAGGTGTGTCTGCCGGGCCAGATTTTCACACGCTGTGTGGTCCTGCCTCCAGAGGTGAGGAGAAGAAGAACCTCACCCTTCGTCAACAGAACCGGAGAGTGTATTCTCTAGAATCTCTGTGGAGTGCTGATTTGCTTTTTCCCAGAGAATGACTCAACATAGAGAGAGAGAGAGAGAGAGAGAGAGAGAGAAAGAGAGAGAGAGAGATAGAGAGAGATAGAGAGAATGTGGAGAAATCTCAACATCAGACCTAAGGGAGCCAATGGGAGCCAATGGCAGGCCAGATATTCCCAGGAAGGCGGGTTTCATAGAAGAGATGAGTCAGCATATATGAGCAAGGATGCAATCAGTCTGTCAATAGCCGGATGATTTAACAACGAAAACAGAGAAATGTTCTGATGTCCGAAGATGAGGGAAGTGTGAGGGACGGGGGGAAGAACCAAGGAGTGGTGAAAGTGGAGGCAAGGTGGGGAAATGATCTGGGGAATTCTCCATCCACATCCTTCTTTTTTATTGAAACAATTTGGGTCAGCCCCCCCCCCCCCCCCCTCTGGTCTAAGGGTCTCCCCAGCACACACATGCTCACTCTGCGGCCAGCTTACAGTGATTAGCAGGCCTCTCTGACAGGTGCACCGTCACGCTCTCGCAAGCCGGGTGAAGCTGCTCTGTCACAACAGATACAGGATACACTAGGTGCCCTCGGCCAAGTTCATCTCTCTGTGAAGGCAACCAGCAGCTAGGTGAGCTGATAGATAGACATATGTAGCCATGTAGGATAATTAGACAATACGTAGATGTTAGAGGCTAGATATTACTGTCCATTTCATTCCAGATTATGTTTTTCTATATTAATATGGAAATGAAAGTCCAAAATATCTTCCACAATTTAGAATCTTTGGGTTAACCAAAGCCAGTGGCATTTCCTCTAGAGGAATCGCATACAGCCAATATAAATTACCACGTTGAACGTTAAAACATTCAAATAAAACAGATATTAAACAGACCACATTATGTTTCTCTAGCTCTGCGAAAACTGAAAAGAGTGCGCTGCTTCACCTTTTTCTCCAATTTAAATGGCCTGTAATTACTTTCAGTCTCAGGGAATCTACTTTGGTTTTTACAGTTGTAAGCACTTAAGGAAAATTATATTCTTGGCACCTGAATTCCACTGTGTCACAGCTCTGCTTCCCAGGTCCACACCAGTCTGATCGAAAAAACACCGGCAGCAGCGCTGTGGCAGCCTTGGTATTTGGCAGGCAACACAATGCAGCAAATGCAGAGAAGCCATAAGAATCATTAAAAAAAGGGAAGAAAAAAACCCAGACTTGCCGTCTGTCTGCTTTCCTATTTGCATTCTAAATGTACAGTATAGTTTGACACCGCTTACTGGGGAGGTGGGGGTAAAACAGGACTTTTATGGTTAAGATATTAAAGTGAGGAAAAAGAATAATAGTGATTGTAACCAGCAAGGATTATGGTGCTGATGGCAACAAGAAAGTACAAAACAGAAAGTAGAGATTCCATCCAACTCTGGTGTTTAGTGAGCATGCGATTCACTTTCAGATGGATAGCATTATGTGAGGAGAGGAGATTCAGTTGGACAAGCAAGGACAGGCTCCTACATATTGCAGGTTCCTGACAATTTCAATACACACATTTGCACAATTATCATGCAAGTCCAATATCTGGTTACTAAACGTTAAATTTTCTGCATGAACACCAGTCAATTAAACACACCTTTTATCATTCAACAAGTTGCTCTGCTTGCTATCAACGCTTCATTTTTAAAAGTTGGTATCCTTACAATGACTTTATGCGTGAAGATATTTGTAAGTTGAGATGGGTCAGTTTTACATTCATGTTCATCTTCCACCTAGTTTGCCTCAGTAAGGACATGCTTCAGTTGCTCTAAACCGTTATACACAAAGCACTTTAAACGTCCAAACGCTCCATGTTAAAGCGTGTCCAAGTGTGTTGCTCTGGTGCCTCTGCTGACCTTAGTTGAAACTGTCTTTTAAATGCAAATTTTCATTTTTGCATCTTATTTTGCATTCAAAACATCCGAGTTTGCTGTGGCAGCTGGAAAACGTGCTGTGTGGTGTGGGCTAGAAAAGAAAGAGTGGTAGCTTTGAATAACCAAATAAGTTCGGTTCATCTCTGTACATTTTTCGTATAGCTCTTGCCTTTTTGTAAATGCAAAGTGGCCCACTTGGAGCAATGCCTATCATTACACATGTTACTGTGGCTGCTGAAAAAATAGGGAAATAAATGGTGCAGATATGACAGTTAGCTGGTACTGGCATTAATGGTTTACTTCCCTGTTCTGCTGGAGTTCAGTTTGTTTTTTTTGCATGCCCCACCCCCTCCTGACACTTAAGTATACAAGGTTACAGAAATATGAAGCATTAGGTAACCATTTCCTGTAAATATGATAGGAACATAACATAATGTAGACTACAAGGTTTTACACTTTCTTTGCCACACACACACACACACACACACACACACACACACACACACACACACACACACACACACACACACACACACACACACACACACACACACACACACACACACACACACACACACACACACAGAAAATTATATTCTGCCTTGTTTGTGCTGTTGTCTAAACACAAAATCCTTGCAGACGCCCTCCACGGGCTCCTAACCCAAAGCCCCCCCAGCTGTGTCCCAGGGAGGCGAAACCCAAACCAGAGCGCAAAGAGCTCTCTCAACTCCTCAACCTCTCAACACATCCTCAGCCTACCCTTTGAAAATAAACCACGCCGGCAAGCCCCCGTCTCAAACTCTCGCCTCATATGTGAGCACACATGCCCCACACTCCACTGGGAGCTCTTTGGAGACTTCCCCGCCGCTGTTCCAGGAAGCAGATGTGAGAATGGCGGCAATCAGGCATGACGCTTCGCGAGGCAATGTGGAGGCTATTACTCTCACAGTAGAAGATATGGAAGAGAGGTGAGATGTGGGTGCATCTTCTGCAGTTGCCCAGAGTTGGTTAAGATGACACAGCGCTAAGCTAAAAAGCATCTGATCAGTGCCGTATCAACAGCACATGGCTTCGTTTTGTCAACCTTCAGAATTGTGGGTAGAATGCAGATTGCAGGGCTCAGACAAATTTAATATGACAAATGACCTGATGTAAATGAATGTGAATGACAGTGATAGAAGAGTAATTGGCCACAAGAAAAAAAAAAAGGAAAACCACTCAAACAATAACTCAAACACACACCCACGAGTGAGCACAGAGTTGATGAAATATTTACTGAAATGAAAGAAATGACAACTGGATGATGTATTGCCAGTGGAAGAACTTTTTATTTTTACTCTGAGACTGAAGAATCAGCTAGATGCAAAAGTGGCACAGGGAAAATGAACATATGCTATGCCATTGAAGGGCAACAGAGTCAAGATAGAGATGAATTTTGAAGATGATTGCCTTCAGAGAGAGAAAGAAAACACTGCATACATGCACAGACACACACAAAGAAATATCAGAGGAATCATGAGTGAATGTTCCCAGTAAAACAATGACCAGGAGTGCTAGTTTTTGCTTGAGAAAGAGAAAACATACTGTACGGCTCACTGATTGTTGGTCAGTGTGCTTGCTTGCAACTGGTGATAGGGATGTCTGCAAGTATCTCAAGGCAGGAATACTAAGTGACCGGGACAGTGGGCTCTTTCAGGGTACAGCCCTGTGGGGCATAGTGTGTATGAAATGACATTCAAGCATTTTCAGGGCAGGACAGAAGGACTTATTATCAATGTGGCTGAATTATTGCTCACATGAAGGGTGATGGGTACACTGAGGTGTGGGGGAGGGAGCGATGTGCGTCAAAACTTCCATCAAGGATACAGAGAGGCTTCAGTTGAAGAAACATATTTTATAAAGCCAAAGAATAGTTCACAAAGCCCACAACTTTCTGTACCGTCCAACTCCTTTGCATCTCATTAGCATATTGTTTTTATGATTATCAAAAAGCTTGTTTATGGAACATGATGCCAGAAAGAAAATTATGCAAAGTTAACATAAAAATCCATGCATATTTTGGTTGCTGTTTCCACAGAGAATGCACGTGTTTGTCTGGAGTTGGAGCTGATTAAGTGGGAAGATGAAGAAGATAAAGCAAAGTAGGAACATCCTTTTTCATGTTTTTTTTTAACCTTAATATCACTTTTGTGTGTCTACAGCATCTCCAAGTTTTCATGGATTCATATATTTTTTTTTTTAAACAAAGAAAATCTGTATGTCCGCTTTTTATTTCACCTTGGTCCAGCATGGTGTCCCCTGCAGAGAGGTTGGTGTGACATCTGATCCTCAACAAGAACAAGAACACTCGCCTGCAGGACTTCCTCTCCTCTTTTTCATTCCTTTTCTCTCTCCATCTCCCACCACCTCTTTTTGAGCTGCACAAAGCCGGATGAGGGTCACCTTACCAATGTCCCCATTGCGATGCAGAAATCCAACATTTTGGCAGCACCCTGACCTGTTAACATCTCAACTCCACAAAGCTGACAGGATCTTCCTCTGCTTTCTGCAACACTTGCACTGCCTTTGTTATAACTGCTCTCAATGAAATTATAAAAAGCCACAACTCCGTATCAGCTTAAGGCCTTAGCGAGGCAGCACTTAGGGATGTGTTTGTGTGTTGTTGTAATTATTTGTATTGCTTTTCTAACCTTCTGCCAACATTCTCCCACTGTATGAATGATTCCAGTGATGCACACTTGTTTGAGTGGGCAGTATTTCCAATGAGGTAGTCCTTTGACATGTGCATATTGCTGTATTGCTGTTTTGTGGGTGTTACTGTGTTTGTATTTTGACACGGCATGTTTGTTTGTTTGTTTGTTTGTGTGTGTGTGTGTGTGTGTGTGCTGAGGTGGGGTAGGGGTGCTCTGAGGATGTGTGTGCATGTGTGTGTGGGTGGGGGAGGGAGGCACAGCTCTGCAGCCTGATATTCTGGGAACGGCAGGGTGGCGTTGTTGACCCACCTGCTCCCTTCTCTCTTCAGCTGGATCTAGTCGAATTTCAGCAGCTGCATCCCCTCACAAAGCACCTCTTTGTAATCTTCCCAAGGCGCACAAATACAACTGCAACCAGGAGAGGAGAGAGGAAGGAGGAGGGAAGATGGACAGTGGAGACAGAAAGAGGAAAAGGGCGGTAACTGTTCTGCTTGGTGTGCACCAGTGTCACTGACAGATCATACTGTATATTTAAGTAAAGTTACATACAGTAGCAAGCACCCTTATAATGGAGTCAAGCTTTGCCGGCAAGTAAAAAAATTCCCCTCACACAGACAAGAGTTAATGACATGGTTGTGCTGACTCACACCTGTGCACCCGCATTTACTGTATGCAAAAGTGGACTGCATGGTTTGACAAGTTAATATTATGTAAATAAGTAGTAGTAAAAGGTGTAAACAAAGCATCTTTGCAAATGAAAGCCCTAAAACAACAAGAAAAACAGAAAGAAGCAAGCTCCCACACAGATAGAAAGTGACAAGAGCTGAGAAGTGTGGCCCATTTGTCTCCCATTAGTGAAATTTCCCCTTGGCACTCTCACTTGCAATGGATCTCACGCCTCTGGAATATGCCATGTCACATACATGTCATTTTGCACTTCACACTACACAGAAAAAAGCAAGGCCCTGTCTCATACCACACTCTCGGCCACAAACACAGTTTAGTTGAAGCCCTGCTCTTCTGAATTTGCATCCCCAAAACAAGGCCCCATTCCCCAAATTCTGTCTCCAACGATCGGTCCCTGTGGCCCGAACCCAGACTCACTGGTGGCGAAGGAAAGGAGACGTCATTAGGAGATTAACTACAGCAGCCCACTTTACTGCCATCATAAATATATGTACCTGAGTTTGAGGCCATAAACGCACCCATGAAGCCAAAATTGGGCTTTTGGGTGGGGGGCCGAGGTCATTGTTTCTGATTCAATTTGGTGCCAATTTATCCAAAAGCACATGTGGACAACTCATGGGCTACTCAAATGGTCTATGCTGCAAAAATACCAACACAAACCTGCTTGTGCACATACACATATAAACACAGTGTATAAACAATTTTCCAATTTTTCCAATTAAGAGGATTTTGTTGTTTTACTGTTAGATGCATAGCCTGGCTTTGGAGAGTCATATCGTTGTCAAATTATAGATGATTAATTAATCCCCAAAACCAAACAGGGGAGCTCAGAACTCTAAAGTATAAATGCAATAATCAATTAAATATTCCGACAATGACATATACTTCATATAATCCATAAAAGTAGGCTGAGTTTTGCACAGCATCTTGTTAAATGAGAGACCCTATAGCTGGGTAGATTTATATTATAGCCAAAGCTGTCCCAGGGGCTGCCATTAGGAAACACAAGAGGTAGGTGGAGCAGCGATGGGGGTGCTTAATAGTTATATATACACACACACACACACACACACACACACACACACACACACACACACACACACACACACACACACACACACACACACACACACACACACACACACACACACAGATAATCCAAGGTTATTGGAATCAAATACTGATTTCACCATCTTCGGCAGATATGTAATTTCATCTACGCACTGATAGTCCTCGGAGCTGAACACAGTCAACAGTCAGTAGAGGTTAAACATTCTGAACTTCAACAAATGTGATCCTGTCACCAAAACTGATCTGAGTCTACTTCTGCAATACTGGATTTCTCTGAAAGTGTCAGTTATTTAACAGAAACAACATAAATAACATATCTGAGCTATTAAACTGGTCAGGATTAGTATGAATACACAGCAGAAGGTGGAGGAGAGAGCTACATTTCCTACTCAAGCTACTTTTAGGGAAAGTTAAATTCCACTGTGAATGAAAAGGTCAGACTTGGTGGTCGGCTGAAAAGACTCTTTATATCCTTCGTGCTACAGAAGTACTTCCGTGGTCTCTTTTGTCCCCAGCGAGAGCTCTGCACCTCTTTAAAGGGAACAGGAAGTGACCTGGGCGACCTTGGACTCCCACACCATGCAACCTGTAGCTGTGCACCACTATGCAGGCATGGCCAAAAACTCCCCACAACAACCCAATAAACTCAACACAGATAACCTGCTGTAGTTTCAACATCCATGTTCAAGTGTTAGTTTACCCATGAGTGCTGTAAGCGTTGAGTTTTTGATTTGTCTTTGTATAAAGCACCAGAAAGCTACAGCATCAGAAACTCTTTTCACTTTGTTGCTTTGCATGTCTGCAACAGCCAGGCAAACAGTTGGAAATAGTGAAGTGACTACCAGGAAATACCCTGTACCTTAAACCAGTGGAAACGGTTAACTTCCTTCTTTCCCTGCCCTGAGGCAAGTGATGTCTGTGTGACAGTTGGTAGAGAAACCATACAGCATGCTGTGTAACCACCATGTAAACATAAAGAGGAGAATATAATATATAGTCGGGACATGCTAAAGAACAAGGAAACCATCCACCGATCAAAATCATAACAGTGCTTAAAAATGTATCTTGTCATCTTTCTGTTTGTTGTTTCTGCCAGTGGCTATTTTCATGCCATATCCAGTGTTGAGCAAGTTACTAAAACATGTAACCAATTAATCATTACATATTACTGAAAAGGTAATCATGTCACTTTACTAATAACAGCAAAAGTAATTGATTACATTACTCAACTCTGTCAAAGCCTTCACACACACGTCACATATCCTGTATTTAACACGTTAAACAAACAAAAAAACAAGACTGGTCTGGTTTACATTTTGGAGGTGCTTACTGACCATCAACAGCTAGCTTAGCATTAGCACTCCAGAAGTGTTGTGCTCACAGTGAGTATTACCCTCCAGCTCTGATAAAAAACGCTGATTCCTGAATGTTGGCTTACCAGTGGCTAACGTAAGCAAGCTAACTACTGGCTGGCACATTCCTCCTCTTTTGCTAGAGGTGTGGTGGAGGCTTTTATCTTTTTACCTTTTCACTCGTCACCATCGTCTAGCCCTGGACCTGCCAAGCAACCAATTATAACCAATTACAACACCAACTGATAGATCACATCAACTCCCCTAAAGTGAAAGCAATAATGTCTTAAATGAAAAAGAAATGATACAGGATGGAGGGTGCTGCCCTGGCCAGTTGAGAAAGTGCAATGCTAAGCTAAATTTCCATGGTGATGACATGTCAGACAGCATTATTTCACTTGAGCCTTTTTGACAACAGATCTGAGGCTATGTGCTGTAGCTGACCGTGTCTGTGCGTGGTGCTAATCTTTGGATAATGTTGCGATGCTGGTTTCTCTGGTCAGTAACACAGATCCTAATGGGTGTTTATAGGGGTACATGGATACGTGTTGAGAGAAAAGACAGCATGTCATAGAGGAGGATGGGGAGTGCATTGTATTTCTGCAGCTTCAAACATTCCTTGCAACAGTGAACCAATATTTTATTATTTTGTTTATTTTACAACTATCCTGTGGGGAAAGCAACTTTGATCAAATTGTTAAGCACTAGCCAGTTTTCAAGTGTGCAGTAAACCAACATCAACCCATGGCAATTATTTCTGTAACATCAAGTAATATATTACAACACTGATTTAGATGATCACAACACACTCAGCCGCTTCATGCGGTTAGCAGCAGGTGTGCTGATGTGTTTTTCAGTGTAGCGTTTCGATTAGCGGTTACAGTCAGGCTGGAGACAGGCAGACTAACTGCCACTCATAAACATTAAAGTCTTGGCTGTCACACTGAAAGTCTAATTGGAGAATTTGATCCTCTTCACCAATTATCATTTTTATAGCTTGTAAATGATCCTGTAATATATGAATTGTACACAAGGTTTAGGTTTCATACTGTGTGTGCACTGCACTCACTTGCTACACACTCTGTGTGTGTAAACGTGTATGCACGTGCACATTTTCTCAGTCTTCTGCTCATAAAAGGGACATAAAAATGAGCACTGCAAATGGCTTTTTATTCTTGTTTTAATTATCTGCAAATAAAAACAATCCACCCAGTTTTCTTAGCGATGTGAGAGAAAGTCCCTGCAGCCAAACAAGTCCTCTAAATAGTCTCACTTTTGTGGAGCGGCCTCCCATTTCCCGTAAAGTCAAGGGGTGGGCTCTCTGTTCTTTCGCCGCCTCATCCTAAATGTCTACATGTCCCGTACCATTTAATTCACAGGCAAATTAGGGAGATGATTTATGAGAATCAAGGATCAAAAAAGTAGACAATGTGGAAGACTGAGCACACCGCAAGTTTTATTCAGAACATATGCCGTGAAGATGAGAGGGAAGAAAGACAGAAAGAGGGGGTTGTAGATCAGAAAGTGTAAAAAAAGAAAGAAGAAGAACCCACATACACCCACGCTTCTCTTGAGACAACTCTGGGACAAGATACACCATGGGAAGTGTCATCCCTGCTTAACATCCTAGCATTTATGCTGTCATGCCAGGAGAAAATATCAGGAATGGACATTTCCCCTGCACACAAAGATTAAATGATTAGAAGATTAAATTACCTTCAGGCAACGTTCAAAACAGAAGCTTTCTGTTAACAGCTAAAACCATTATGCACTTCACATAAAGTGTTTTTGCACACCATGGGAGTCACTACAAAATCAAGATACCTACTGACAGTTTGCAGATCAAAGATTTATAGGAAAGCCTTGAGGAAACTAGAGAATGATTTAACATGATCCTTCCTGACCTGCTACTACAACAGCTTCCAAAACCTCTCTGTCCATAATCTCTAGTTCACATGAACATACAGAGCTATCACAAGCTAAAACTGTTGCCAACAGTTATGTGTCAGAGAGAAAACACAGCAAATAATCTGGAATCACTTGAGTTTTTTTTTTTTATACTCCTGATATTAATAACGAGTGTGGTCGAAGGCCAAACACACCCTGAGACGTTTTGGACTAATTGTTTCCTTCAGTCTAAAACACTCCCCCTTCAAACTCTTCAAAACTCCCTTCCTTCTCTCCTCACAGTGTAATCCCTCCCCTCCACCTCTCTGCGTCTACTAATAGGTTTAAATAAAACCTGCAATTGGTCCAGTAAACCCCTAATTATGGTGTTTTAATAGAATGAATTTGGGATGCTGCAGGGTCAGGGGTCAATGGGTGGTCCTAACACACATCAGCAGTCATGGGGGTTGGACTGTGATTGGAACCAGTGGAGTCAAACATCCCCAGGTCCTCGACCTCACTAAGTAGAAAACCTGGAAAATACATTTGGCCACAGACCAAAATGGAGAACATCCACCATGCAACTTCCATAGGGGGTGGAATGAGCAGAGATGGGACAGAGAGGAGTACTACATCCATCACTGAGAGTTCGCTTTAAAATGTGTGTGAACCTGGCTGGAAAATCCTCAGAATATAATATTTAACAAATACCAGATCCTATAACTTCACAAAGGCTGTAAAATATAGCATTTCTGTCCTTCACTGGAAGGCAAGATTTCCTAAAATCTTGCCTTCCAGTGGCGTTTGCTGCAACTCTAAATTTTGCGCTAATTACCTTCTTTCTGAGTGTGTGAAACCAAAGATAGAAGTGGTCTGGTTGATGTGACACAGGGGTGAAATATGGCTTGTTAGCAGCCCAGGAGCTTGTTCCACATGTGGTTAGGCAGTGGTTGGGATCGTCTGGGTGAGAGGGAGGTCATGCCAGTCTCCCCAGTTCAGTAAGTTTACAGTGACTCAGTGTGCAATCAGTGAGATTATTCGACAGAATGAAGGCCTGCTGTTTGGGTTAGGGCACTGTGGTGGCTATAGAGACACGGGTTGCCAGTTGTTCTCATGTGGAAAAAAAGAAAAAATTCTATCTGTATTCTTGTGATGCAGAATTATACATCATGCACAACCATATAGATTTAAATATGGAATATATGGTTCACATCATCCGAACACATCAAAAACCTTTTATTTACTGCACAATGTTATGGCAATGTATGCCAATTTATCTGCTCTACAACCTCTGTCCAATAACTTGGCTAGAGAGAAGAAATGTGCCTAAGTGTATTAAAAGACAGAAGCAGAGACCAAAGGGAGCGAGATTCCTGTGGGTGACTGTGTAATTTAATTTTGTATGCACATTAGAAGCCAGAGAGTATAATTTACATGTGGGGTAGAAGTGACTAGGGCCCAGGAGAAATGGGCTAAAATGCAGTGCTTAGGTCTGGAAGAAAAAAAATGAAATCTGAAAATCTTTACCCTGGTCTTTTCTTTGAGATGAATCTCACAAAAATAGGAAAATTAAAACCTTCCTTCATTCTTCGGGACACTTAAGGTTCATGCGCGGTTACCTCTCCTCTGTTGCTCCTTCCTTTTCTAATCAAGAGCACAGAGCCCACAAACTCTGGCCAGAGTTTCTCCCCACAATACAGGGAGGCATGAAGGGGAGGAGGGTGGGGGTGGGGGGGGGGGCTGGATTCTGTTTAAGTCTGTCTCCTTCTCTCTACCCAGAAACCAAGACCGTCTCACAGCTTAGCAGCTTGACGGCAGCTGTCACTCACGTTGGGCTCATCCTGATTGGCCTTCAGAGTCATTCTACCCGAGATGAGGTGATTGGTGAGGAGTTTGAGGTTTTGTCCTTCTCGTAATAATGCTTTATAGTGGCTGACTTTATTTTACTGAACCAAACTTCAGCTATTAAAACCATGTTCAAAATATAATGCTGTTTATTTTTTTCAATAAATACAAATCAAAATAAGCACTATTTTTGAACTATTGCGCACTGGTTTGATTAATATTGATTTGTTTGTTTGTTTGTTTGTCTGTCGGCAGGATACACTAACAGTGACATTTTGTGGGGACTTGAGCCAGGAACAGTTGATTCAGTTTCAATGGTGATTGAGAATAGGGATTTCCAGCATTACATTTGACACAAACAGAAAGTTGAATTGTAAATCCAAAGGGAATGTTAAAAGGATCAGACCATCAATTTAATTTATATTTAAATGACAGGAATTATGTCTAGTTTGTTAACCCAAATTGATTAATTAGTGGTGGTTTCTACTTGCTAAATCCTTCCTAGTTCATTTTAATAATGGACACTAGTCTTATGTCAGAACAAAGATAGACATGTAATATGGACACATAACACCAGTGGTGTAATGTAACTAAGTACATGTATTCAAGTACTGAAATAAGTACACATTTAAGGTACTTGTACTTTACTTGAGTCTTTTTTTATGCCTCTTTCTACTTCTACTCCACTACATTTCAGAAAGAAATATTGTACTTTTTACTCCGCTACATTAAGCTGACAGCATTAGTTACTAGTTACTTTACAAGTTGTTGCACACAAAACACATTTATAAAATACAATGTTTTATTATTAATTAAACTATCCAACAATATATAGGCCTACAAGTCCAGGTGAAATGATTAGCAGATTAAACACTTAGTTGATGACAGAACTGTTTTGATCGTTTCCAGTTTCTAAAATGTGAGTAAATTTACCTTTAAACTTTAAGTACATTTTCCTGATGATACTTACATACTTTAACTCAAGTAACATAGTATAACATAGTGTAACAGAGTACTAGATACAATGTGGTATTAGTACTATTACTTAAGTAAAGGATCTGAATACTTCTTCCACCCCTGCATAACACATGCTTGAGTCTACATACATATCTGAGTCTTCTCTGCTGACACATGCATGCACACACACACAGTAAATACTTTTCCATGTGTGGAGCGGGACGAGACTAGTCACTGTCCTGTCTGTTCACACACACACGCACACACACGCACACGGACACACACACACACACACACACACACACACACACACACACACACACACACACACGCACGCGTGCACACACGCACGAGCGCAAGCATGCACACAATTACGCACGCATGCACACACAAACACACACACACACACACACACACACACTTGACCTAACCGAGCGCTTTGACAGCATCTGTTAGAAAGACAGGCTGCGGAGTAGCACTTTCATTTCATCAGCTGTGATATAAATGTTCCTTTATTTTGTATAACATTTATATATAAAAGGCAGACACATGATCCTTCTACAGACATCAAGTATAACATATTCAAACTCACTGAACTGGTCCTTTGCTTCTTAAGCCTATAAAAGTCAAACAATGAAAGCTTCTTACCTTACTGTGCAAGCCTTTATCTTCCCTGCAGAAAACACTGTACTGTACGTAAAAGCCACCATTTCTGTTGTTTCCACCCTACACACTCTCTTCTTCCCTCAGCCACCTGCAGTGTGCATCGAGCAAAGCAAACTGCCGTCCAGCACAAACACACCTCGTCTTTTCACAGGGAGGCCAATGATAAAAATCATCCCACAATACATGAACACAAAGACACCTTTAACAAAGGCAGTGATTCAATCTATCCTCTTATCTTCTCTGCTCTTTATATCTTCAGTGTCATAAAAAAGACAGCCTTACTGGTGGTGAGATGTGACTTATGGATCACAAAACAAACAGCTGCTGAACTTCCTCTTCTGAATTTGGGAAATCAATCGAAGCTATATTTGGGCTTGCACAGGCCTGTAAAGTTGTTTTTGGTTATCGACGCAAACACACATATTAGTTAGTCGATTCAGGAGTGAGAGTTTCTGTTTCTTGTGTCATGATCATTTGTTTAGATTAGACAGACAGGCATAAAAGGCTCATAGAACTTGCCTAAAAAAACAGTGATGAATTATTGTTATAAGCAATTATTAAATGTGTTTTTTTACTCAAAGAATGAAATGCAGCCATTAGTTCTAACTAGTGAGAGGGAGGATAATCCTGCCTCTTTGACAATGAGAACTGTCAGACTTGACATTAATTATATATTTGCTATTATTTGCAACCCGGCTGCAAATTAGTTTGTTACTTAGTTTTGACACATTTGTCATTTATGTTTATATTTTTAAGACTGTTCTGTTACCTGAGAAAATAAAAAGCTGAATATCAATCTTTTTACTCTCTGCATGTCACACTTTAGTCGACACTTGTTTAGAGTCCATCTAACTTACTCTCAGTAAAAAAAAATGATAATCATTTTTTCTATTTTTTATCTACTTTTGGCATTTGACATATTTCTTATGTGGACTATAGACAGCAAAAAATAACTTCATTATTTCCTGCCATTCTAAATGTGTTTACAACATCAACATATATATTTTACAAATTAAATTCTATCATTATCTATATATTGCAATAATTATATTACCAAATGTTAGTTATTTGTTGACTTACAGATTGAATATGTTTACATTTTCTGTATTGATAATAGCTAAATAATGAACATCCAACGTTTTTTTTTAAAACATTTGAGTAATTTCTGAACTCACTACATTTACTAACATCATTACAGAATTGTTTGTCACACAACGTGTCACCAATTAAAAAAAAAAGTAAATCATAACTAAGCCCACATAAAAGCCTGAACCAATGGCGGGCAAGTGGCGATTTGTTCCAGCCAATCCCAGGCGAAGGGTGGAGTGACGATTTTAAAACTCCAACTCAAGTTGCTGTAACGTGTAGCTCCACAGCTCACATTGTAGATCACAACTTTCACGACTGCACCTCCCATGACAGCATAGGAAAACAAGACTAACGAAGACAAACAAACAGGGAAGCAGAAGGAAAACAACGGACTCACGTTGACTGAATTTGTTAAAGGAATTTACTGTGGCGCACCGTGCGTAAAAGGCGCACAGGCCACTTTGCTGCGCGCTTCAGTTGGTAACATTTGATTTTTGTTTTTAATTGAAGATTAGGCTACTTTTCCGGATTTTCATCCCCAAGGGGCTGAGCAAGTAATGTTAAAAATGACAGAGGAGCATGACAAATGTGGCAGCGACCAGCCGTGCAGTCCATCTGGCACAAACAGCTCCATGTCCCAGGACGAGTCCGACTCCGATGCTCCGTCCTCACCAACGGGCTCCGACGGCCAAGGATCCCTGCTCGCCAGTTTGGGCAAGAAACTAGACTCGGAGGATGACGACCGGTTCCCAGCTTGCATACGGGATGCCGTCTCTCAGGTCCTCAAGGGGTACGACTGGTCCTTGGTGCCTATGCCCGTGAGGGGGAACGGATCCCTGAAGAATAAACCTCACGTCAAGAGACCCATGAATGCGTTCATGGTTTGGGCGCAAGCGGCCCGTAGAAAGCTGGCGGATCAGTATCCACACCTGCACAATGCCGAACTGAGCAAGACTCTGGGAAAACTGTGGCGGTAAGACAACATTTTATTTGATTTTATAAAAGAGAAATGCAGGGAGAAAGAGAGTGTTAATCAATAATATTAAAAGGAAAATGACAATGAGAACACTCAGAGGGCATGACTGTAGATTTGAGCAAATTACATTAGCAGCTTTAGTAATTACATACAAAATATCTATTGATTCAATTTCGAAAAGTTTATATTTTGAATGTAAATGATTTAAATGAAATTAAAAGGGACATTTTCTTCTGACCTCATGAAAATAAATTAAAAGAAATGCTCTAAAGTCACTAGAGCCATCTAACAATTTTATCTTTTTATTTTTGTTTAGTTTGACTGCACCCACTTTAATTTTTTAGAATTTGTTTTCACCATAGTTTGCTCTCAGAAAGCGAGAAGAGGCCATTTGTAGATGAAGCAGAGAGACTCCGGGTTCAGCACAAGAAAGATCATCCAGACTACAAGTACCAGCCCCGGAGACGGAAGAATATGAAACCAGGCCAGAGCGACTCAGACTCAGGAGCAGAACTGGCACATCACATGTATAAAGCTGAACCAGGGATGGGAGGACTGGCAGGGATGACTGATGGACACCACCACCCTGAACATGCAGGTATAGTGTCAAATTTATCTGAAGAAATAATACATCAAACACAACTAGTTTGTAAATAGTTGTAAATAGTTTGAATCATGAGAGTGATGAACATTCGCGCTTTATGTCTGGTATTATTTTTCAGGGCAGCCCCATGGTCCCCCTACACCGCCCACTACTCCCAAAACAGACCTGCACCACGGGGTGAAGCAGGATCTGAAACATGAAGGTCGTCGTCTTGTTGACAGCAACAGGCAAAACATAGACTTCAGCAACGTAGACATCTCTGAGCTCAGCACTGATGTCATCAGCAACATGGAGACCTTCGACGTGCACGAGTTTGACCAGTACCTCCCCCTCAACGGCCATGCCTCGGGCTCCTCCACCCTGCCTTCAGACCACAGCCACGGGCAGGCTTCAGCTCCTGGTGGCTCTTACATTCCCTCATACAGCCATGCAGGCGCCAACGGGTCAGCGTGGAGCCGCAAGGGCACCATGTCCTCCTCTGCTCCCTCCGCCAGCGAGGTGGGCCAGCACCGGCTCCATATTAAAACAGAGCAACTGAGCCCCAGCCACTACAGCGAGCAGTCCCACGGGTCACCCTCACACTCCGATTATGGCTCCTACAGTAGCCAGGCCTGTGTCACCTCGGCCACATCAGCTGCCTCGGCTGCAGCCTCTTTCTCCAGCTCCCAGTGTGACTATACTGACCTCCAGGGCTCCAACTATTACAACCCTTACTCTGGCTACCCCTCTAGCCTCTACCAGTACCCCTACTTTCACTCATCCAGGCGGCCCTACGGCAGCCCGATCCTTAACAGTCTGTCCATGGCTCCTGCCCACAGCCCCACCGCCTCCAGCTGGGACCAGCCTGTCTACACCACGCTGTCTCGACCCTGAGGGGACAACAAACAGTCAGTTCGCACCACAGACTCATTCAGGTTGATGCACTACTAATGAAGGAAGTAAGGAGCAGGTGGAGAAGTGTGTGTACTAGGCTTCCTGTGACCATTTGAACGTGAAACAAACAAAAGAAAAAGTGCCTGCTGATTTTATACAAAGTTCTATCGCTGCGATGAAAACACTGACTTTTTTTTACACAAAGACAAATTGTGTTGTTGGTGAGCCAAAACTCCTCCATGAGGACATGTCGCCTTCGCCTACATCCTGTACATCCCCCATCTTTTCCCGTTTAAGATTGCACGTGTGTGAACACTTGAGGTAAAGCAAAAGCCCTGCCACCGAGTCGGGTAGGAGAGAAACGCTTTGGCTCAATTCTGTTGTGAAGCAGATGGAGAAGCAGGAAACATTGGAGAACGTACACGGGACCGATTATGTGAATTTGCAGTGAAATTTACATTAATGGCTAGAGCTATATCGCACCCCATTTGCATCTGTCGACCAGTCTTAACTAAATGGCTCTTATGAATCTTATAGTGTCATTTTGGCATAAAAGTCTTATATGTATTTATGTTCAAGCATTATTGTTTTACTTTTGTTCTTAAGTAGATGAACACATGTAATGTGGGTTTGGTTATTTACAGTGCCGTTTGGTTTTTTAATGAAAACAAGGTAAATGAAGTGAAGGACAATACAAGCACAACAATTTCAATATCATTCCATTGTAGACCATTTTTCAGTAACATCTCCATTCCAAGTTGCAAGCAGACAGAGCCGGCCTAACATGCTTGCATAGGACATAACAGGTGTATGAAAGCTATGCTTGGCAAATTGCGATTAGTCATGATCTAGGGTTAAAGGAAATGGGGTAAAATAACACCACACACTCTGAGTGACATGTCAGCTGGACCTCCTGTATACGTGGATGAACATTTAGGCTACATGTACATGCATCTGTGTGTGTCAGAGAGATAAAGTGCTTCTGTATGTGTGAGCCATTTCCTTGCGAGAGATACATATCCCATGATGTAATACACACCAAATGATACTTACTCAACTCTTCAAATTATCTTTGAATTCATCCGTTACTCACAGAAGACTGTTTAGGGTTTAAGGAGGAAATGAAGAGTGTGTGAGTAGTTGCCCATATTTATCTCATCAGCCATCAAGTGGCAACTCACTGCTGCAGTCTCACGCAAAACGTTTTTGTGCCTTCTAATGCTTCTTGTCAGTATTTCAGTATGAAATGGAATTATTAACATACTTCAGGCAGCACACAATCAGTTATCAACACCAGAGACTCCTGATTATATCCTTAATTTGATATCATTCCTTTCAGCCTTGGTTTGTAATGTTCTGTGAGATGCTGTATGCAAAACATACGGAGCATCGTGCTCTAACTTTTGTCCACGGAACTGTGTTTTGTATATTCTGGTGTATAATTTTGAGAAAGGCTGTGAAAATTATTGTTGTTATATTAACTAGAGTTTCATTCGTACATGCACAGCTAACCCATTCGCTGGCCTTTTTTTTTTTAATAAAAAGATACTTTTTCTTGATATTTGTCTTTCTTTCATTCTTATTTGCATCCATATTTAGCTTCAACTTTTTGTTTGGATTTGTTCTTTAATATTTGGAAACTATTTGTGAAAAAAATAAATGAATAGATTTAATTGCATTGAAGTTTGCCTTTATGCTGGATACCAGCTTGTCTAACATCTGTACTGCGAGCTACAGCTGTAGGGGAGACCAGTGAATGATTTTATTATTCTCAGTTTTCCAAAGTGACAGTAATAAACCTTCACAGTAAATGTAACTTTACTCAGGTGGACATGTAAGTCTATCAATGACTTTTGCAAAATGCAAAATACATCTTGCTGTACAGCTCATAAGCTTTTTATCTAGAAATATACAGGTGTTGAAAAAAAATAAAACTGCCATGTTGCAGTTAACAGCTTAGTGCCACTCTCATAACCTACTGACCTTACAGGGCCTTGAGTTGACACTGAGTTTATATGTGGCTATAGACGCATCAACCAAAATATTAAGTTCAGATTTCTTCGTTAAACCACCGACAAGAGAGGAATGAGGAGAGATCTCATCTCTGTTGGTTCAGCGGGTAGAATGCTCAAGTTGGCCCTGGCATGCATGCCAAGCAGCCGTCCCTAACCAGCCTAGGGAGAAGCCAAGTGCCAGGGCCGCGCTGCTGAATTTTAATGATTCATTATGCTGTGGAGGGGCTCCATTGTGTCCCTTTATCCGGAGAGCTAGAAAGGAATTAATTGGACAGAAAATAGAAGGGCAAGGGGAACTGACAAGCCATTAAGAGGGTGCTGAATGGACGATTAGATGCACATGGGGGAGGATTTTTCCCCCCTCGCTGTCTCATATCACAGTGCTCCACAAACAACAAAAAACCAACAATAACAACCACAATGACCACCAGACCAAACTGTAGAAATCATATCAGCGCACATAATCTGTAGATAATAAAAGAAGATAATACCACAGCAGATGGGGTGTGGGTGGCTCAAGAACGACTTGTTGTTTTTCTTCCCTCAAAGTCTTTTTTTTTATCACCAGTGTTTGCCAAATACTTTCAGGAGGAACTCTTGAGAAAGAACAGGAGTGAATAAAAGTGAGGCAAAAAGGCTCTTCAGGGTGCTTGGGTCCTCTTTCCCTGGAACTTGTCCACAGTTTCTGATTGGGCCTCTGGAAAGCCTTACTGTAAATAGCTAAAACAAAAATGAACTGGAATGGGGCACTTCAGTATACTGAATGAAAGAATGAATGAATGAATGAATGAATGAACATTTTTACGCTGCAGTTGCAACTTTGCCTGAGAAGAACTGCACATTTATGGACAAAAACTCACATTGGGTACAGTGCACCATACAGTAGATGCCTACACCCACATAAACTCTCCCACTCACATATATGCAGAAATTGGAAATGAAATATAATTTACAGTAATTTTAACACCGCCGCACTGAGGCTTTGCTACATTCCAGCTGTCACAGTTATTGTTTATGAAGGAAGGGCGTTATTGGCCGAAGTGGCAGTTGCGGTCTTGGACCCGGAGGACATCAGGGGGAAGGCGAGATGAACCCAGGGAAACTGGGGCTTCCACCACCTGACCACATCCCATTGTTAGGAGCAGGATAACTCGCCTGGTAATAGTCTTATCCTGTTTAATGAGCCTGGCTGACTCAGGGCATGTTTCAGGGAAAAAGAGGGAGCTGGGAACTGTGAAAACTCTGAGAATGTGAGGCTGATTTGCAAGGGAAATGAAGTGGACATAAAGCATGCTTATTGCTGGCCACTGAATCTGCCCAGCCTGAGTCCACTGGATGCACCGAGTCTCTTTTAAGTTCTCTGTGCTAATGTCTCATAATTATAATTTTATTTTGTCTACAAAAAGAAGAAAATATGTTAGCAAATAATAAAAGGAGTTCTACAAAAGATGAAGTGGTAACACGTTATAATAATGGTTCATTAATTATCATGACTTCATGCATGAAAAAGCATGAATTCATCATGTAGTACTACCCTTATTTCTGTATGTTGCTTCCACCACAACTGAAATGTATTGATCATTCTCATACATTTAGGTGATGCCTTTTTGAACTAGAGACTTTCTACTTAGTTTATTTCATTATAAAATATGCAGCAATTTGCAGATAACATTGTGACTAAGAGGTTTGCACCTAGAACTTTAACAACGTATAGATCATGTAAAAATGGCATACAGTAGATTATTTAAAAAAAAGCCATCTGACCCACTTGTTTGCAGTATGTCACATTTTCCAAAGCAAACTCGTTCAACTAAATTCTTGCCACTTGTCCAAGTAAATGACTTCCTGAGGCTTTTTTTGCCTTGTCTTCTTGTTGTTCTTACTAAATAAAAGGACTCTATTTTGTTATTGGTGTCTCCATTGTTTGCTGGCATGAGCAGGCCTCGCAAAACAGGGTGGCAGACAGAACCAATGTTGACTTCCCCAGTTGCTCATGGATGGGCCCGCAGAGAGAAGAAGGGAGGAAAGCACAGTGCCAACACTCCGGCTCTCGAAATGCCACCAAATTGATGCTGGCTCCTCCAAGGTAACCTGCGATTGGCCAGTGATACTTACATCAACCAGTTCCTGTGAGGACATGGCGCTAACTTCAATCAGTTTAGCTACGTGTGTGTCTGAGAAGAAAAACAGAGCTTCTTTCAAAGTGCCTGGAAGTCCCAACCATAACGGTTTTGGTTTAAATGTCTATAAAATTGCAGTTTGTTTGTGGTTTAAGGGTTGAAATATATCTTGGTAAATCAAGACGGCTCAAAATAAAGCTCTTTGAAAACTTTGTAATCAGAAAATCTTTAAATCTGGTGCTTCAATAAGGCATGGGAAACAAATTCCATTTAGAAGTAAATCTGTCCCAGTGGAGTGGCTGATTGCGGTTGTTTACTGAAAAGATAATCAGAACTGTGTCTAAAACTATTGCAAATAATTCTCAGTGTCTGTTTCAACCTGCTCTGAGTGCCAGATGGGAAGGGATAACTGTACCACGGAATGTCAGAGATTGTCAGTTTACTTTACTTTTCTGATTAATGAAACTTTCTGGTACTCGTAAAATTTGGTAAAAATCACACACTCATAAAAGTATAAAAACAAAGGTTTGATATTATTATTTTGCCAAAAGTGGGGTTTATCAGCACTGTAAAATGGCGAGAGTGATGGTGTTGAAACAAACAGCCACCACAGGTGGAATGTTGCTAATTTATTTGTTTTCTAAAAGGGAGAAAGGAATGAAAGAATATTGAAAAAAATACAGCAACAATTTGACATCTGGTCACGTTGTGTTCTCCGAACAGTTGTCCACAGTCTTTCACTATCTTTTTTCATTTGTTCTCTCCTTTTCACTTTTTTCTTGGCACATCTCAATTGTGAATGGGGTGGCAGCATAGCTGCTCATCTTCTTTCCACAGCTTTAAGACTTGTTGATTAGTAACTATGGCTGTGTTTTCATTGTCACAGCTTTCTGCTTTTGATAAACTGTGGCAGGGTTCCATCCTCATGTACTTTCTCCATCTTTACTTGAAGTTGTCTCATTTCAACCTTTTTTCCCTTCACACTTCGTGTCTCTCTACTCATTACAGAGTGTCTTTACGGTCCTGTGTTAGTCACACTGGAAAGATGATGATTGACGGCCGCTAACATGATATGTCTTTGTCCCTTTTGAAATGCAAAGGAGTAGATCTTTAAAAAAAGACAAATTATCTGAAAATCTTCTGCTCATTATAAATAAGAAGCTATCAAGAATTGTACAGTATACAGCCATTACTTAAATCTGACATTAGTTGAGGGTTATTGAGACCCACAATCATTAGTTCACATTTTTTATTTCAATGAGGGAATCGCTCTTCTGGCCATTGTAGTTAATAATGATGAATTAGCATATTAATGGCACCCCTACACACACACACACACACACACACACACACACACACACACACACACACACACACACACACACACACACACACACACACACACACACACACACACACATACACACACACACACACACACCTCTGTCACCGATGACAAAGCAAAAGGAGGGAATGGAAGAGTGACAAGAAGCCAACAGAATATGATGACGAGAGAGGAAAAGAAAGAGGATGAGGAGCAAACACAGAGAAGGCTGGAAAGTCTCAGGTAGAAAGAAAAGAAAGAAAAATATTTCTTTTATTTCTCTTGTTTGCGGAGCTGCTTGGCAGAAAGTGCGGCAGGGACAGCAGGACCAGAGTTTTAAATGTAGCTCAGTGTTGGCAGAGCCGTGTGTGAGCGCACTCTGTGGGAGCACCAATTCTTGTCGCCCAGCGCAACATGGCGATTCAGACAAAACAGCAGAGCCCATCGAAACCCATTTACCCTGCTAGAGCATATATACCCCAAAAGCCTGCGGTTGGATTTTCTATACTCACTGGCTGAATTCTCACAAGCCTATATACTGTAGTGCCATGAGGAATACATTTTAAAACCATGTCTGGGATGCCACACTTTCTCTGATTTCTGGGCCGTACACCGCAACATATTAGATGACCATTGCAATATTTGTTTAATACACATATGATCAGCAACACATGTCCATCCTCTCACACTTGATATATTTTGTGGTATGACAAAGAGCAGGGGAGAGGGGTAGGGGTGGGGTGGTGGGGGGGTAAGGAAGAGTTTATTCTCCCATGTGGTTTTGGTCCATTCTGATGGACTTGGAGCAATGCCAGTCTATCCCTGGTCCAGCCTTTGATATAGATTGGGTTCATTATGTAACTGAATCCATTGTTAAATAATAAAACAATAGGGGGCCAGCAGTAGAGGTGTGTGTGTGTGTGTGTGTGTGTGTGTGTGTGTGAGTGTGTGTGTGTGTGTGTGTGTGTATTGTTTGTGTTGTTTTTGTGGGCCACAGAGGACCTAAAAAACAAGTGGCTGAAGGGGCATTTACACAACCTACAGTCCAGACACTGTAAAACACTCCTGCTCCCTACTTCGAGTTTAAAATGAGTTACACACTGTATTAAGCACAATGATCTCCTGCCAGGTTGCTCACTCTGCAGTTGTAGTGAAATGTGTTATAGCATTTAGCAACAAATATTTCAAGAATTCATTTACTTGTCTTTCTCACTCTTCTTTTGTATTTAAACCTCCCAAGAATTACAAATGTGTAGCATCAATCAGATATGAACCTGCTTACCTCATCCCTGCTGTTTTCTCTTACGCAACACAGAACTTTATTAGGGCAAAAGGGTCTCAACAGGATCGCAACAGACACAAATAGGGGCTAAAGCAATCATGACACTTGCTTTCACCCTCTTTCTCTGTCTTACCCTTCTCATGCTACAGCGAGACACCCTACTGTGGCCTCAGCGAGACTGAGGAGCTGGGACTGAGCATGGCTAGTGAGAGCCTTTTAGTGGTCTGCTGAGTTCATTACGGCTGAGCTATGGTGAGAGCAACTAACCTCAGCGTGGTTGAGAGGTCACCCACTGCACAATGCTCTGGCGCCTCCAACTCAACACTTGGTCCCTGACCATTGTTTGCTCTCACTGGCAAGGTGAGGACATATAGGCCCTGCACTTTGCTTTAGGATGTTGGAACAGTGTTTGATAACTGTCACCGCTGTGCTGGAGACCAGCAGTTTGATTTGACTGCAGCAGCTAAACGCTGCTCGATGCAAATGGGTACGGCATGTTATATTTGGATCAGTAGAAGTGATGATGATTTGAATGTATGAAAACGAGAGCAGCGTGTTTGCTGTTTGAAGAAAAGATATCATAAGGCAAGCTATTAGAGGGTGAAAGATAAAGTATGCATAAACTTTACGGCCGTGCTAGCTTGTTGCCATTACATCACTCCAAACTTGGTGTTCTGCAATGTGAATGATGTGAGATGGAAGGGATGACTCAGTGTAGGTAAATGGTCAAATGTGGAGTTTGTGACTGGGTGGGTCGTCCTTGACCACAAACAGCTAGTAATACAAGACTGAAGTATAAGCCTGGAGCCTGTGGTTTCCAATCCTACCTTTCTCTACTCCATATGTTTGGCTTGGTCCTGCTCAATTATTTTTTCCCACATTGAGAATCAACTTGACAACAGTCAGTGCTCAGGGACAATTATATTCATGATATTTCATAGAGAAGGAACAACGATGTTTGACAGCACTATGTTGACTTTTCAGGAAGGCCATGAATAAGCATAACATGTAGCACTCAGTAAGGACACCCACAGCCAGAACCCAAAAAAGTAAACTGCCTGGTTTGGGTTCAAAATCAACAAAAACCTGAGATCACATGTCTGCCTGTCATTAAGCAGCTTCCTGGTTGTGTACTCACTCATAAAAACACTCAACAAAAAGATTTGATAAAACAACATACTGGATGCTTAAATTCCCTCATGACCACAGATAAAAGTCTCCCTTATAAGTCTCTCCTCAGTTCTTTAGCCAAGAGTCCAAAGAAGAGATCCAATGCTCCCAAGTCGTCTTACGACCCACTTCCAGTCACATGTTAGCTGCATCACTCTTCACTAAAAAAAAATATCAGAAAAATCACCGTTTGTCTTAGTGACAGAGGCATGATGTCACATGGTTATGAAGTAAATGGCAGTGTCAAATTTTATAAAAGGTCTGAGAGAGAAAGGCAGAGAGAAGACTGAGCAGCGAGGCGGGTGACGTAGTGAACTCTCGCTTGTGCCAGAAAGGCCAACTATTCATTGTAGCAGCTAATGAGCGCAAACTTTGACCCTTTATAGGCAGGAGGCCTGGTGCTAGACTGCCCCTGGTACTGCCGGACTGTTTTTTTTTTTTATGGTTTTGCGGAAGAGGAGTGGGCTGCAGAGAAAATGGTAAAGCTTTCCACAGAGAATATATGTTGCTAAAGAAATGGATTTCATACTCTTATTTCAGACATGTGGCTGAACTCCAGCTATATCTCCACTATTTTTAAATGATCCGATTAGAAAGATTTTTTTTTTCTTTTTGCAGTTGCTGTTGAACTTGTGCTAATTTGATCTGGATGTCTTTATCAAGTTAGAAAAGCTATCATGATCTCTCTTCTGCTACGTTAAATCACAACTGCCAAAGATTTTGTACAAAGGTATGCATAGGACATACACAAACACAGCTAGTCAGGTAGCTAGCATTTCACTTCCTGGCAGTGTTGAAGTGGGGTAGGATGGTGTGCAGGGATTATATGATCAAATGTGAAAAGTGATCTGTAGTTTGGGGAGTTGACGGGTTTTTAATAAAACAGATCTTTCACTGCTTTCCGGTGTGATATCCCTGAGAAGAGGTGCTCTCGCTGCTGCAGGGGAGTGAGACAGGAACAGGGTAACCAGATGGGCCGGCTAACTGGTGAGGGTTACTGGAGGTCAGAAATCTACTAAATAACAGACAAAATCACTGGAGTTGGAAGATAATTTAAGGCACTTCTGGATAAAGCAAGACAGTTTTTTTCTACATTGTTTCTTCAGCAAAAAAAATAAGGGTTGTTTAACATCTCATTTACAGTACTGGCATGTGTAAATGGAACAAAGCCATAATTAATATTATTGGTTACATTAGTCAAAGTCAAAATATCTGCCCTGAGAAAGGTAATGTGAAGCATGGCTGGTAGTGTATGTATTGAAAATCTGGGCCAGGTGAGCAAATCAAAATGTCTAGTAAATTTGTTTCAAAAGCAGCAATTTTATTAAACATCACCTACATCTGTACAAACACTCAAAGCCTCCCTCTCCCCAAAATTCAAGTTTCAATAGCAATAAAAGGATTGACTGAATCCAATTCTAGATCATTGTTTTATTTATTTTTTGGTCAGATGCCTTCATAAGCCCATTTGGGATTTTATTCAACACTTTTTTTTAAATGATGATATATTCTATTTTCTTTGTTTTTTTACATGTCTATATAGAGACTAACTTACAATGGATGTTTAGCCCTGCACACTTCATTCCACTAAAATAAGGTAGCTGCCTGTATTTATGCTGCTGATTGTGGGTACTCAGGAATTCTATGTTTCTTATTTCTCAGTTCCCATCATTCTTGACACTAACCTCTCTCTTTCTTAGCTTTGCCTTCCTTCCTTTTCTCCAATTATAGGGTTCATAATGCATGTAAAGCGCGCGTGTGTGTGTGTGTGTGTGTGTGTGTGTGTGTGTGTGTGTGTGTGTGTGTGTGTGTGTGCATGCCTGCCTGCACACATGTAAATGTAGCCACTCTCCCAGGATGGGACTAATCCCGGGGTGGCAGGAGTGCAGGGGGAGACAGCACATGTGCAAATCTTTCAACTGCGGTTTGCAATGTTTAGTCTTGCTTCGTCAGCACTTCTTGAACCCGATCCAGAAAAGCTTTCAATCGGCCATAATTCTAGACTCTCTCCGCATCCTGAATCCCAATCACCCTCTCTGCCCAAAGGACTTCCCCATCACAAGATGAAAAAACAACAAAATAAATTTAACAAAATCATCATCAAAATGTGATGTTGATTTCCCATAGGAGGTAAAGAAAGAGTGCTTTTGGTCTCGTGTTTTTGCCCTGCAGGGACTTTCCAAATATCACTCATGATCTTTCATCACAAGGTAGGTTGGCACCACCATACTAGACTAAGGTATCACTTGCTTGTCATCCCAATTTCTCTCCCGCCTCCCTCTCTCTTGTCCTCAATTCTCCTCTAAAATATCTTAAGAGCAGCTGATTTGACTGGCAAAACAAGCCACATTCTGGCAGGAAGGTTGAGGGGGTTTCCCCTTAAGATTTTGGACTACAGTTTCATTGGCGTCCCTGTCAAAATATAACCCACAGTCTAATAACATCAAATAACATCTGAGAGGATGGAAAGGTGCATGCATGTCACATGCCTGTTTAAAGCTTTAGTGCGTAACCTTTTGATATTAATACTGTACACGTCCGTTACATTCAAGCCATTGCCAAATGAGTTGCTACAAAGCTAATTAAGACTATCAGCTCCACACAACTCTCTCTGTATTTCTCAGTATGGCTACGTTCAGAAGATTGTGTCGTCCGGTGACTTTCCTGCGCAAAAGCTAGAGTGAAGATAATTACTTCTTCTCAAGAATCCATCATGTTTTTCATCCTCCATGTCCTCCTTGGCTACGGGTAACTGCGTGGAGGAGGGGTGGGGGCCCGTGTGCCATCACGTAATGCTTGTATCATGTGGATGGGCCGACAGTTTTGTTGTCATTACTTAGAATTCCTCAGAAACTACACACTATAGCTTTAATAAAATATTGCTCAGCAATACAATCAACGTGCATCATTATTATTCTGTTTTGTTTGCTGCATACACTCTTCAGACACAAAGTAATATTATTTAGCTTCATAATTTATTATTATTTTATTTATGAAATATTTGTTGTCACTTATGTTTATATGTGTGAATGGACACATCACTCTCACTGCGGGCTCTGCACCTTCCGCTATAATAACACTTAGTTGCAAAACACAGGGCAACTGCTCAGCACAGTAATAACTTTGCATCTGTCGACCAACAGATGCAAGGCTGTCCGGTCAGGTCCTCAGTTCATAACAACAGCTGAAGCTCAACCACTTTCCTTGCAGCAACCTCCATGTCACGAGTGGCAACATAATATTAGATATCCCTCTAAAGCTCTCCTTAAACTGGTAAAACATGTTTGTTCAGCCTTTTACTTTTTTATTTTTCCTAAACAATACTTTTTAACTACCCTTTCACCTTAAATAATTCAGTCCATCCATTCAACAATGATCTAAGGCATGTTAAAATTAAGTGAAGCCCCACGTGCTTTATGCCAATTCACAGATTCCTCTTCATCCCAACCCTCAAACAATACCAGGAACTAGAAGCAGGGCCTCTGGTAACAGCTAAAGTGGTCCAGTGGAATCAAACAAAGTGGGGAATGTATGTGTCATCTTCACTTTCCGCTGGTAAATATAAGACCCACAGGTGGTTAAAGCTGCTCTGGAAAAGGAGATTTCCCCCAAAGAAGAGGCCAAGTTCCACCTGTTCTCCTAGAAACCAGTTACAGCTGAGTAACATGACCCTCTTACCATATGAAGCAAGGCTGTACATTGTGATGGTTTTAAATTTGTGGCTTAACGCTGACAGAAATATATGTACTTATGGATATGGCATGTTGCATAATATATATGATTCTTGTATTTCCATAAAGAGTTGTGTCATTCAGAAAGGCCTGGGGACTGTGGAAACATATTGAGTTCACCACAAGATGGCACTGCAGCACTTCAAATCAATTCATTTTTCGATTATCTGTTGCTCCACCAAGTGTTCAGAAGAACACATTACACACAACTTTCCTTATTTACTTCTATAAACTAAGATATATTAGTAACCAAACCTTTTACCTCATTACTTAAATCCCAAAAATGGAAATAGTAACAACTCAATTATCTTTACAATAAAGTGCACACATCCTGAGGAATGAGAAAGCAAATCAAAAACTACTAACTGCTACTTAATGGGTAATGCGGGTATTTATATTGTTGCTAACCACTCACAGCAGAAATGGCAAATTACTGCATTCTGTATCTCATGAATGGGAATGAGCATGAATGTTGGTTTATTTTAATGAAGTACCGTAAACAATGCATGCAAGCTGAAAATAATTCTTTTTCACTGCACAATTTGCAAAAACAATGAAACTGGGCTCTAGACATGCAGAGGACGTTAGAAATCAAGTTTGTCTCAAGACAGAATAAAGATATGAACTTTGTTATTCTGTCGGCAACGGAGAAATCCTAAACAGTCTAATGCACAATTAGCTCTTTATTATCCAGTTGCGCATGCCAAACAAAAATGGTATCCATTAATTTCCTGGGCTCTGTAAATGATGTCAGCAATGATAGATGATGCCTCATTAAACTCTTATCTTACCAAACTGCCTCCACAATAAGTAACTGTGGAACCTGGCAACCCATCTTGTTTGCACATTGGTATTTACATTAGCAACATGTGGAAAGTTTTATTCCAAAAGACAGTCCCGAAGAAAGCGTTCTAGTTAACAATGTTGAAGAGGCAAAAAGACACTTTTTGGGACTGCAAATCAAGCAAACACAAGAAAACATATACCAAGGAAAAAAGAAAAAGGAACAATGAAGAATACACAACAGGGGAAAGACAAAATTATTACCAGTTTGCAGAAAGCAAAAAACAGAAAAATATAGTATCAAACTATTTATTATTATGTCTAGATGATTAAGTCATTGCTGTATTTAAGAACATTTCATCTTCAAACTGCACTGTACTGTCCATATACTGCCCACAAAAAGCAGTAAGCTTAATGACTGTGTGCTCCCAGCATGTACAGGATGTGTTCTGAGCTTCATTGTCAGAGAAAAGAAGAGCTCAGGAGGAGGGAGGAAGATGAGAAAAAGAGGTGGGAGGACAAAAAGGGAGAAAAGAGCATGAACAGAGAAGGATTCATTCAGCACTTAGGCCACTGTATAATGAAAGAGCAGCAACAGCTTCCATCTGAATCCAGGGCTGGACTGAGACAATTTTTGGCCCAGGCGGCCCACACCCACCGTGATTGGTCAGAGACATTCCCTGCAGACAGTCCTCTTAAAATATGCGTCCATTCTATGATATGAGTTGCCTATTGTTCTGCGTTCATGTGATGGTTTTGGATCCTTCAAGGAGGTCTCAAGACTTATCTGTTGATCTTACACTTAAATAATTAATTCATTGTTAGAGTTATGATTTGTATATTTATGGTATTTTTTTATTATTATTATTGATATTTGATATTGTATTGCCATTATTGTTATTATTACTATTTTGCTTAATATTGGCTTAGCAACTTTTAAAAACGGTTTACTGTTAATTTTAACCATTGTAAGATTCATATTTTGTTGCTTTGGACAAAAGTGTCGGCCAACTACAATAATCATAACCATAACCCTTCCCAAAAGCTACAATGAAGCTGAGAGTAGTATATGCCCTGGAAAAGAGAAGCAGTGTACTCACTCACTTTTGATTGGCGACCTGGAGGCCATAGGGTAGCCTACACAATGTCCATACTCAAGTGCAACTAATTGCCAAAGATAAAGTTTAAAGTATAATTTCAAAGTATTTAACAACATTTAAGTATACAAGTGCATTGTCAGTAAAGTCAATCAAAATGTTGCCTTGGCCCACACCAATGAACAAGAAAGATTTACTCTAACAAGGTAACCTTTAAAAGAGTGAGAAACAGAGAGAAATGTCAGCTAAGTTAAGGTATAATTCATTTAGCTTAAATCTCTGGGCAATGTAGAGAGACAGCTGTATACATAGTATACATGAGCCTAGTAGAACAGGCTGTATACATAGTATATATGAGCCTAGTAGAACAGGCTGTATACGTAGTATACATGAGCCTAGTAGAACAGGCTGTATACATAGCATACATGAGCCTAGTAGAACAGGCTGTATAGATCACAGACTTCAGCTACCCAACAGGCCAACCCTTAGTGATCCAGCGCCGTTTGCTGGTGCTTAGTTTTGAACAAAGATTGTCTAGTGTCAGGAAGAAAACAAGTCATTTCTATTGAATCAAAATGCAGTAAAATCCCTTCAACATGCAGGATTACTCTACAGGGGAAGGGAGACAAAACCAACATACATGAATACACGTTAGCCACTCACAGTCTGATATTTCCCCCTGCATGTTATTATGAAAAAATGTCTAAACACACAACATCAAGACTTTTCCATTTGATGGTTCAGTCATAAAAAACGATCTTCTGGGCAATATTTTACATATCTGTAATCATCAGACATTACTGCAACAAACACAAATCTGAATCAGAATCATTTATTTGTCATTGTAAAACACTGTCACAACGAAATGTAAGTGCTACTCCTTCTGGTGCCTAGAAGAATACATTCATACGCACACGTGGGACAGGTAGCTTATTTCTAGTGCGTAGTAGTATACATTCATACACTTACTCACGCCGTACTCTCACAGCAAAAAAATCTTTTCAAAGATCACAGTACTGGAAAAGTGCAAATGCATCATTCAGCATGATGAAGTCCTATGTAATTGAATGTTTAGAGTTGTGATGGCTGTGGAGAAAAAGCTGTCTCTGAACCTGGATGTGCGATTTCTGACAGACCTGTAATGCCTTCCTGAGGGTGAGAGGAGTCCTTGATTATGTTTTTTGCTCTGCTGAGGTAGCAGGAATATACTTTACATATCTGTTATCATCAGACATTACTGCAACAAACCTTACAAGAAACAGATGTAGAATGTAGCCTATAATTACCATCACATTGTTTTTAATAATGAAAAACTGTTGAATAATGAAAAAAAGGTTGAATTCCTGCATAAACAAGACCTCTTTAAATCCACGAGCTGTATAAAACCATAACCACATCAATAACTGATGAAGTGATTAATCATTGATTTACTGTATTTTATAGGACATCTAATCTTCTTGATCTTTTTATTAGATTTTGTTAGTATTGCATCTCAGATGTGTGCGATATTGTCATGTTTGTCTTCAGTTGAAGGTCCATGACTCCAGCGTTGATCCTCTAATAATAAGCTTGTTGCTGACAGTTTGCAGGAATTCAACCGTTTCTTTCACATGGCTTCATTTCCCTGAGCACCTGTCTGCCAGGTGAGCAGCAGATAACAGATGAGTTTGACTTTTAACTTCAAATCTACTTGATGAGAGATTTAGGGGAACCGCTGGTCACCGACATCATCCTTGCCAGTGGCGGATCTAAAATTTGACATGGGGTGGCGAAAGGTCTTGGCAGGGTGGCGTTGGAAGACGGTACACGGAAACCCCCCATATGTAAATGACTTGTGTGGCAAATAGAGGAAAAATTGTAAAACTGCATAATATAATTCTATAATTTGTTTGACCTTTTGGTTGATCATAATTACTGATATAGTAAGACAAAAGAATGTGTCTTATTGTATTAGTAATTATGATCAAACTAAATAAACTGTAGTTTGACAGGTGACAGGTGAAACTCGCGTTTGTGCTCGTCACACGCACAAGTTTGTAATCATGACTATGCTAATTTAGCTAACTTTAGCTATCAAAAATAATAGATCGTGGTTAGGAAAATACTAGGATTGACACTTTTTGTTATAAATAGACCTGTGATTAGGGATATATGATACCACAGTCAGCTGATCTCATTCAGCTGTATGGCAGGGAGACACTAGTGCACAGAATCCCCATGGGTACCACACATTGATCGCCTGGCGTTTAATCGCGGAGCGTTCTCCTTCACGTGAGGAGCGAGATCCCGCGGATCCACGCGGCTACGCAGGCGAAGTGTGGCTCCCCGTGTGAAAAGCTCTTTATTCTCACAACGGGGGAATTCTCCCTGTTGCAGCAGCGAGGGACAGCTTGATATTTCACTTCCTTTACCACAACTTTAAACATGTACAAGATCAACATGAGCAGGGGATAAACGGCTTTTCAAATCCAACATTAAAAGTATTGGACAGTTTGAATAAAAGTAAAAAAGATAAAGTTTTATTGTGGTAAATGCACATCTTAATAATAATAGGTAGTTGAGCTGAGCGCACATGGTTATTGGAGTTAGAGAAAATGGCGTCCCAACATTTTCCTTTCCATATTTCGTAAAGTGTTCTTTCTTTGCCATATTTAAGGAGTCATCAGAAATCATTACATTCATACTGTACATTCAAACATAAACAAACTGGCATCCCATAGCAACATCCCATAGCAACAATAGCATCAATAGCAACAATAGAATCAATAACCATTTGGATTGAAACCATAAGAATACATGTTGTTGTTGTTGTTGTTGTTGTTGCCATAACGACACACTATGAATACTGGGAACCAGCTTTAATTCTGCCCATATTCACTCAGACAGCAGTTTGTATCAGACAGTCATTTGATTGTGACAATCTAAAGGTGCACATTGCAACGAGAGAAAAGACACTGGACCAGCAGAATACAATGTTGGACAACATGGAATTCAACGGCAGAGAGATCGAACCGCGGATGAGTTTCTACCTCAGTTTCCTTGAAGAACAGGCAAGGCGTGAACTGAAGGACGGCGAGGCCAGTCTCACCCAAAGTGGATCTGAGGGCAGAGTTCACCTGATCATCCGAGAGGACTTACTGGCCGATGTCCTCGATCAGCTCCAACAGCAGAGAGAGGGCAGCAGCTGGAACCGTGAGAAAAAGCTGATGCAGAGGGAGGTGTGTGGCTTGAATGTTCAGCTGGCTGAACGTGTCCCCTCCCCCCCCAGGGAAACAGAGTACCTGAAGTCACAGCTGGGAAAAATCAGCAACTTGCTACGAAAAACCCAAAAAGATCTTGACCTGCAGGTCTTTATTACTCAAGATCTGAAAGTGAAGTTGGAGCAGACAAAGGGAGAGAAGGAGGCCCTTCGTAAAGAGAGACAGACACTTGACACAGAAGCCAATACCACCAACGTGATGTTGGAGCGCTATCTGCAGACTGAGAGGGCTCAAGCTCAAGAGCTGAAGAATAAATTGAGCAAGATGGAGGAAGCTCTCCAAAAGCAGGCGGAGGCAAAGGAAAGACTGGAAAGGTCCCAGGTTTCACATTTAACTCAGCTGGGAAAAATCAGCAACTTCCTTCGAAAAGCCCAGAAAGATCTTGACCTGCAGATTTTCATAACTCAAGATCTGAAAGTGAAATTGGAGAAGACGAAGGGAGAGAAGGAGGCTCTTAAACATCATGTGGAGACTCAGGAGAAGGAGTTTCGTGAAGAGAGACAGATGCTCGCAGAAGCCAATACCACCAACGTGATGTTGGGGCGCTATGTGGAGACTGACAAGGCTCAAACTCAAGAGCTGAAGAATAAATTGAGCAAGATGGAGGAGGCTCTCCAAAAACAGGACGAGGGAAAGACATTACTGGAAAAATCCCAGGCTTCCCTTAGTGCCCAGCTGAAGATGCAGGACGACAACAACAAGAACCTCATGGCTGCTTTGAACAAGGCCGAGCAGCAGCTGAAGAGTCATCTCAGCGAGTGGAAGGAGGAGAAGTCATCCCTCCTTCAGGCCACAGAAAGCCTGAAGCTGACTCAGCAGGAGAAGGAGCTGGAGTGGCAGAGGACCGAGAGCGCCATGAGGTCACAGCTGGTAGATCTGCAAAGCCAGATCAAGCCGAAGAGGAGGAAGTGGTACAGGAAGTTTTTCTAATGTCGTCCTAGTGTGTGTGTGTGTGTGTGTGTGTGTGTGTGTGTGTGTGTGTGTGTGTGTGTGTGTGTGTGTGTGTGCGTGTATGTTTAGGAGTGTGTGTGTGTGTGCGTGTGTGTTTAGGGGTATGTGTGTGTGTGTGTGTGTGTGTGTGTGTGTGTGTGTGTGTGTGTGTGTGTGTTAAGGGGTGTGTGTGTGTGTGTGTGCGTGCGTGTGTGTGTGCGTGTGTGTTTAGGGGTGTGTGTGTGTGTGTCTGTCTGTCTGTGTGTGTGTGTGTGTGTGTGTGTGTGTTTAGGGGTGTGTGTGTGTGCGTGTGTGTTTAGGGGTGTGTGTGTGTGTGTGTGTGTTAAGGTGTGTGTGTGTGTGTGCGTGTGTGTGTGTGTGTGTGTATGTGTGTGTGTGTGTTTAGGGGTGTGTGTGTCTGCCTGTCTGTCTGCGTGTGTGTGTGTGTGTGTGTGTGTGTGTGTGTGTGTGTGTGTGTGTGTGTGTGTGTGTGTGTGTGTGCGTGTGTGTGTGTGTTTAGGGGTGTGTGTGTGTGTGTGTTTGTGCGTGTGTGTGTGTGTGTATGTGTCTGTCTGTCTGTCTGTGTGTGTGTGTGTGTGTGTGTGTGTGTGTGTGTGTGTGTGTGTGTGTGTGTGTGTGTGTGTGTGTGTGTGCAGGGCGTGTGATGCGTCAGTGCAGTAGTGCTGGAGTAGTCGTGCTTGTAGCTGCTTCTGCTTCCAGCTGCTGCCACCGGATAGCTCTTTGTTTTCAGGGGTGAAAAGAGGAGCCGAGTGTGTAAGCCTCCTCAGCCGGTACATAGCCTCTCCATGGCCAAGATCTCGTACACGCCTCCCCGTGGCACACATGGTAACTGGTCCCTTGTGGTACCAGGCTAAGTTGTACGGGATCTCGGAGCAGCAGTGGGCCCCAGAGACGTGGCATGCAGGCCCATTGGTGAGTGGAAACGCCCTGATGCCCGTCAACCACTGCCCCAGTTATGGGTAAATAGCCCCAGCTATGGGTAAATAGTGAAGACCCCAATGGCGGCGCAGGCGGAAGATGGTGGTGTGAGAACCACCACAACGGCTGGGAAGGCGGAGGAAGGTGACCCCACAGCCACATGGGTTATCTCGGGTAGGCAACCCTGCACCTGGGGACCGGCACAGGCAGAGTCCACCTGACCGGACCACTGGCAGCCCCCTGCAACTCCTGCCAGACGAAGGTCGCCATGGGCGCCCTCATGCCACTGGACTTCATCTGGTAGGAGTGAAGATGGTGGGAGTGAGTTCTTCGAACCCACAAACTTACCTTAATCCTCACATATGCACAAGCTTCTTTAGAAAATTGAAACTAGTCCTCACAACTACATAATAACTAATGCATACACACAAACACTAGCTACACAAATAATCTTTAAAATAAATGCATAAAAATGATGTCATGTTTGTTGGTGCGACGGTCCTGGGCCTGTCGTACACGTGTACTGTGGTTTGTCTTGTTAACTTGCAGGTGCAGCGGAGGCGATAATGAGATGACTGCGATCACCTGGCCGGTCCTCCCAGACTATTTAACCCCGCCGGCCCCGAGACCAGGCGGCCGCGTTCTCACTGATACTGACGATCACACCTCATTGTTCTCTTGTTTGCATCATTATTTAATAAATGTCACTTTATTATTGTTAAGTTGTTGTGCGTTTCCCTCTTTTGTTGTGGCCCGTGAGCCGGTCGTAACAAGTTGGGGGCTTGTGTGCCGTGAGTATAAAACCAGGACCTTGTTTGTGGTTTTCTTTAGTTAATCCTAGTTAGTTGCAGTTGAGGCAGTTTGGTTTAGTTGAGCTAGTCTATTGTAGTTTACATGTTAAGTTGCACTACAGTCATGTGTAATATAGTTTGATGTATAAATCAGGGCACATTTGCATCCTAAACCCCCAAAATATAAGTTGGCTCAAATTATATTATATGTTAAATATAATATACTAAATATAGGTTTTTGTCTGGAGGTACATGTTGGTCATCCAAAGAAAATAATTAAATTAACACCACAGGAGCATTTCTTTCAGGACATTTAGCAGGTTTACTACGAGTCTAATGTAGCTTTAGACTTTAAGAGTCTTTCAGACACAGCTGCAAGTCAAAGTGTTATGAAGAAGAAATGCTTTAGTATAATGTTGTTTTCATCAAGGAAAATTATGACAAAATATCGTCGTCAACGAACCTTCATCACTTGTATACATAGTATAGGCTGTATACATAGTATACATGAGTCTAGTAGAACAGGCTGCATAGATCACAGAATTCAGCAACCCAACAGGCCAACCCTTAAACAGTTAGGTTACCTGACAGCTACTAACTTTAATGTTACTGCCAAACTGCTTGTTGTCGTGCACACTGCTTGTTGTCGCGCACACACACACACACACACACACACACACACACACACACACACACAGACACACACACACACACACACACACACACACACACACACACACACACACACACACACACCCTCCCTCCCTGAGAGTCCCTGTTAAATTCGCGTACTTCTTACCGTCGTCAACTACTCTCTCTTCCATCTGTTCCTCCCTCTCTCCCGTGGCCCTGTCATGGTCGCTCTCCTCCTCGGTCTCTTCCCTGTCATCATGATGTTGTTTCTGCTTCTCTCTGCCAGCCACCTCTCCTCCTTTCTCTACTTCAGGTAGCCTAATGCTGATGTTGAAGCAGCTACTACAGCCTACTACAGTCAGCAATTTCGGCACATTTTGAGGCACTCGCCTGTAGATTCTTAATCTTTTTCACATCGTTTGCGTATGGGGTTCCGTGGTCGTTTGTCCATTTTAACGTGGATGCTAAACTTCCAGCATATTATAACGTTTACAGCTCGTGTCTCAGGGCCGGGAGTGGGGAAGGGTGTTCCTGGATTTGATTGGGTTAGGTCAGTGCCAATAAAGAATATTAACCAATGGGCCGCTGTCAGTTATCTATGGGCCGGCGTTTTTGTTTTTTTCCACCCAATTACTTATGGATGCTAAAAATGCTATTTTCAAAATGTCTCTATATATTTCCTAGAAGCCTATACAATCTTGTAAACATATTGTGCTGTGCTACACATGGACTAGCCTACTGTAATTGCTCAATGACCTGCATGCACCAAACAGCATGGTAATCACAAATCACTGTCACAGCCTTGTGGCACAAATCAGTGTCACCGCCTTGTGGAAATACAAGAAATACAAACACTCTTACATATATCACATTTCTAAAGGCCCATTACAAAAACATGATTTCAACTAATAACTAACTAAAAACAACAAATAGCTTAAGGAATAGATGGAGTCTCTTAAGACCTGAGGTGTGGGTTTAAGGATTAATAGTCGCAACAGTAAAGCTGAGAACACAACCTCAACACTCAAACATGATGCAGTTTTCACAGATTCACATTTGTTTGGTGTGGGTGACTCACAAGTCATAGCTGACCATACCTTCAATTTGCCACTGTCAGAGTTGGAGGTGGTGGTTTCAGGACAACAAAACCATATTACTCTTATATAATAAAGCGGTTATGTCAGAGTTCACAGTGCAACACGATGCACCTACTCTGGCTGAAAGAAAACACAGCTGCTGTTCATGACAGCTGCAGTAGAGAAGTGTTGTTTTCTTTCACCTGGAGTAGGTGCAGTGTGTTGACTCTGACATAACTGTGTCATTACATTTTTACATGCTAGTATGCAAAGATACAAAGCATTATTTTCTTAGCTCATGTTGTTCTGAGAGTTAAAAAAAGAGGCAAATACTGTGAAAGACATTAAGGAACAAAGGATTTAATGTGTTTATTATGCTTATCGTGTAAATATAAAGGTAACAGGGATCTATTCTAATAATGCCTTGTGGCCTTTCTTTAATCCTCTTCTTTAAAATTCTCTGTCCATCTTAACTGTTGCTGTGTTTTGGGCAACAAAATGCCCATTTTCCAGTTTCTGCTTTTGCCAGAGATCTTGAATGGGTGAATGGCTAACAGATGGATGTCAAGAGAATTCAAGATGCTCAACAATTATTAATCAACATATGACTGCAGCCTCCTGTGGTGTGGACACATGCACACACATGTACACACACACACACACACACACACACACACACACACACACACACACACACACACACACACACACACACACACACACACACACACACACACACACACGCACAAACAAGAACCACTTCTGTAAAAACTGCAGCTGCCCTTCGAGAACACTTAAAGGCTCAGAAGGTCTGAAAATGAAGCGTTGTGGTCCATATGGGATCACCACAGCACTTAATTAATTTTATTAATTATTTTTTAATTAATATCAAATGTATTGTCTCCAACACCAACAGTGATTTTAGTGTATTGCAAAGGGTTTGTGATGTATGGTGTATCCTGACATTTTTTTTGTTATTAACTACTAATTGATTATGTTTTTTATTTCTCATCAGGATCACAATGCATCAGCTAACATTCTCCTTTACTGTAACATGCAGCTAAGGGTCACAGGGCCACTAGATGGCACATCAATACAATGCTGAAGAGTCTTATCTGAAGAGGGAGCTTCAAAACACAGCTGAATGCAACACGCCACAAATCCTGTGGGGATGTGTCTTCATAAGAAATCTTGAGTATTTATTTATAGTTTTATAACCCTAACCAGAAGTCATCAGGTGGCAAAGTGAAAAGGAAAGAGTAAAGGTGGAGGTGAGTAGAATTTGACACGTATATGTATAGAGAAACAACATAAGCACAGTTGAAATAACAGAACATAGAACAGAATATAAATAAATAAACAAACAAAATATTATAACAAAAATATCTTATTTATGTAAAATATTAGTAAAGTATGATAAATAAAACTTTCTAAATAAAGGGTCACACTTGGCCCCATAACAATAACATCACACTATAATCAACATTAACCCTGGTGTAAAAGTAGTGGATATAAGTTGTGTACATTTTGCAGAGCCTACCCTTCAGTTGTATAGGCAGGGTTAAACTGTGAACTAAAACCACAATCTTTTTCTAACCCTAACTAGGTATGAAGACAGAAAATGCTCTTGTGGGTCGTATTTCCTGCCACCGCTAGAGCGCTCATTTATGAAATGCTCCTGTGGTTCATATTGGAGGGTAGGTTAAAACAACCTATGTCGTATGATTGATATTTTCAGTGGTTGATCTTGAATAACGAAAGCTGCCAACAAATAAATGAATAAAGTACCATTAGTCATAACAGTTATTTCATTGAATAACTTACTAATACATTTTCTTCTTCCTGTACATGTAGGCCTCCTTATCTTTTGTCAGCACCACTATTCCAATGCTTTATTTTCACTCTGTGGACTTTTTGTAAGTCAATGATACTCTCTACTAAATAGTTTATAGTATTACCTGTAACCCAATGTCCCTAGCTGCAAGTCAAAAACAAGTTAGAGCGACAAAACACAATCACAGTGACCTTATGGTTCTCTGGCGCTTGTTACCATTTCTTTTCAAGCTTGAACATAAACTTTTGTAATAAATGCATCAGAAAATCTCTACTTTAAAGTAGACAGACATCAATATCTGTAGGGATGTTTTCTTTAGTCGTTGAATGTAATCCGAAGCAGCTGTTTCCTTGACAGATTTTTTTTTATATTATTCAGAAACCAAGAGAGACTAACATATTTGTTTGAAATAAAGAGGGCTCGATACCTGCAGCATTTTTCAAAAACAAAAAGGCTCAGTCAATATTAGAATGCTGTTTTTGTTTTTAGTGTCTATCACTCCCTCCGTGAAATAAACAACACCATGGTTCTGGTTAGTGATGGATTTATTGCACGTGTCATCCTTTTCACCGCGATCACATCCGCTGTCATTGGCAATCCATCATCAAAACTCGCTGGCTGCTGCATATAAACAAGAGGGAATGAGTTCACTTGAAAATACCCGGTTCAAAAAACTAAAATGAAAAACATCTTCGTAACTCTTGTCATCCACACACGGAGAATAACTTCTCACCCCATGTGTGTTTCTCCTGTTGCACCTTCGACACTCAATATTCATGAATAGATTAAATACATATAACAAAAACATGTTAAATAATAACAAAAATAATAAGTTATTTTATCTTTAGTGCTGCCTCATGGAGTCTGAAAAGGAACACAGGCTGCAGACAGCCCCCTCATAAAGAAGACACAGTCAGTAGTTGCATTACAGGGTGCACCTGACTGATCTTAAAATAAAAGAAAAAGCCCAAAGGAAAGTTGAATGTTTTCTGTGCGAAAGTGTAATTCATTTCCTCTTAATGCCTCAGCAAAACTACCCAGACGAGATGTTTTGAATTAGTGGGTTCTGCCAGACACAAACAAGTGCCAGAGCAGTGTGTGCAGCATGGTTTGTTTGCCCTGATGGGGCAGGAAGAAAAACACTAATGGTTTTAAGTGCGTAATTGAGGGCATGGCAAACAATGTGGCTTTATGTCTTGGCCAGTAAGGATTCCACCTGTTAACAATACATGGAAATATAAGAAAAGTAACAGTAGCCCATAGGTAAATAAGTGTTCAACTGCTTAAATGAATGAAACTGGAATGGTGACTACGTGGTCCAGCCAACTTCAACTTGATGAATTCCATGCCTGATTTTTTGGGATTTTAAATTAAAGAAGCTTAACAAAAGTTATCACAAAACAGCACTGTAAAAAAGCCAGAACTGATATTTGAGGGAAAAGTTATCACCAATGAAAGTCACCACTGAATGCAACATATCAAAGATTAATTTGAGTATTTAACAAATAAATGTCTCAGAACACAGAAGCACAACATAAATGGATATGGATATGAACAAAAGGATAAAAGGTCTTTGCAGTTGCTGTTCACAAAGATACTAGATGCCTGTTCAAAATGACAAAATGAGAATCTTTTCTGTAGCGTCTTACTTAATTTCTCACCTTGAGACCTTTTTATTGACTAAATGTCACACTACATTTTATAAAGTATTACCTCACGGTCTCCTTATTTTGTAGGATATCATATGTTTTGGTGTGCATACATTTTCCTACGATTTCATACGGATTCTTTCATGAGAATGCGGTTGCCAGATTCAGACTGCTGCTCTTTCTCCGCTGATCTTATATGATTTTCTGTGTACCCCCTTTGCCACTTTGCGTACCCGTTTGGGAACCAATTATAATAAATAATATATATATATGTGTGTGTGTGTGTGTGTGTGTGTGTGTGTGTGTGTGTGTGTGTGTGTGTGTGTGTGTGTGTGTGTGTGTGTGTATAAAGTATAACACATTGTACCAGGACATTGCACATTCAACTGTTAAACCGACAGGTAGAGTATTGCACATTTAAACCCTACTGTATATGCCCTGTGGTTTAAACTGATCTGCACCTTGAAATCTTAATTTTTTTCCAAACTGTTCATAAACAAAGACCAAAAGCCTCATCCTGACACTGAAGTGACTTCTGAATACATTTGAGACAGTTGTAGAATCATGCTCAATTTCAGTGGGTGCAAACCTCTCTCTGTAGTGCATAAAGTCCCTCCGTGGTCCATTAGTTCAGCCATGGCTACATGTGATACTGCTGTATAAATACAATAGCCTAAAAGTTTTAAAACGAGCAAAGATGTAAATGCACTGCCTGAGCAAGTGTGATTGAGGTAATTAGTTCCATAACAGCAGGCTAGATTAGTCACATCGATCTCCAGGGCCACTTAATCTCCTCCTGCCAGTGTGTCTAATTAGCCCTCCTCTAGAGAGGCTTCTCTCTGACAGACACAGCTATGTACAGATGTTCTCCAGGAGAACACGCACATGGTATACTAGAGTCCCTTTTACTCAAAGTTTAAAAGAGAAAAGAAAATAATCTTTTTCAGGAATTGTCAGAAAGGTTGTCGAAAAAAAAACTTTTTATATGAAAACCCATCAAATTTGAGATGGTAGTGGAAGAGAGGCCAGTTAGCAGGGACTTTGGCTCTCTCTTTAACACGTAGCTGTCATTTTGTTCAGTACCTGGATGACATCATATTAATTAGGGACATGGCACACAGTGTCTAAGAATAGGCATTTCTTTTCTGATCAGGTGGCTTCACGGACAGGGGGATTTTTGTGTGGCATAATAGATGTATTTCTGGATCGGGGTAAGAAGAAGAAGATGAAGAAGAAGAAGAAGAAAATAAAGTGGATTTTGATAATATGTAGACAGCAGACCAGGATGACAGCCACCACACTTATGCAATTATTGACTTTGTATCTGAGGGAAAAATAGAAAATTAAATACAAAATGATTATTGGTGGGGAGCATAGAATGTGTTACTTCGGAGGTATTTGTTTACCCATGCTCTGTCTTCCTTTTAGCAGCTACATGGCAATACAAAACATAATTTATAAAGAATCACCAAGACCGCCAACTAGATTGATATCAAAATCCAAACTGGCATGTTCTCAATGGCCATATGGCAGGACTGCAACCAAACCTCGATCTTCAAATCTGAGCCTGCTGCAGCTTCTGAAAGACAGAAAGTGGGCCAGGCCCGCCAGCGGGCCGTCAGAATGGCAAGGGGTTAACATTTAAGCTTTTATCCTGTGTTCTGAAAACACACTAATCATTTTGAATGTCTATTCTTTTGGCAGACACCACTGCCTTCAGTGCTGCTTGAAGTAGTGATATTATGGATGTGTGTTATAAAGAAGCATGATTCCTTTTCTTAGTATTAGTAGTTTCTTTAGTAGTATAAGTGAGCCTGGATGAACGGTAAAATGTTTTCAAGTTGCTGCTAAGCAGCATCGTCTTTACAAAAACACTTCTTAATTGCATTAGAGTTTTACCTATGCATATTTGTAATTTTGTTCAGTACCTGGATGACATCATATTAATTAAGGACAGCGTCTACGAATAGGCATCTATCTTCTCTTCAAGTGGCCTCAAGGACAGGGTGATTTTTGTGTAATAGATGTATTTCTGGATCGGAGTTAAATGAACCTTGGAATGTCAGAGTTAAAAGAAAGAAGAAGAAGAGGAAGAAGAAGAAGAAGAGTAGATTTTGACAACACTTTGTGCTTGCTCTCCCAGAAAGGATCCATGAACCACTGAGAAAATACTTGCTGCTCTTCAGCCGTCCCGTGCCGTGATAATATTGATGGGATACTACTGGGAGAAGTATTATCAGGTCTTAATCCTGAAAGAGAATGAACATTAGTGTCTTACCCCCCAGTGCTGGTGCACAGAACACATTAACCCACCTGTTATCCTCAAAGTTCATCTTTTATCCTTGGTGTCAGTTTGACCCCAGCATTTAAACCACCTGGAGGTTTTTTATTTTTTTCAAGATTATTTTAATGACCTTTAATCGACAGGACAGATTGAATACAGGAAAGGGGAGAGACAAGTTGGATGACATGAAGCAAAGGGCCATTGAATTATTTGACCATTCAGTCCTTGTCTAGTACAATCCTCATGCCCTGATTCTTTTCAGGTGCTTTCCCAATTTCAATATTCTGGGCATAGCTGGACTTTGCATGCTGCCCATATTTTGATACTGTATTTGTTCAGTTTGTTTGGTATGCATTCAAAAGGCTTGTTATTGCTTCACCTTTTGACTTGGACACTCCTGCCAAAATTACTTTCCAACTGTCCCCATACAGTTCATGTGAGGAGAGGGACCATGATAACTTTCCTTTTTTGGAAGGTAACATGTCCACTCTTGGAGGCTGATAGAGAACAGAATCTGCTGGTGGTTAATAGACAAGAGGAGGGTCAACTCAAATAGTGTCATTTTCATCAGAGGAGGATGCCTCCTAATCAGAGTCCTAGTCAACATTCCTCATTCTCAGATTAACTGTCTATTAACTATGTAGAGAGCAGACCAGGATGACAGCTACCCCACCTGTGGTTATTGACTTTGTATTAAAGGGTAAAATTAGAAAGTTAAAAACAGCATGATTATTTATGGGGAGAATAGCCTCTCTTTCTTTGGGGGTATTTGTTTTCACATGTTCTGTCTTCCTTCAGCAGCTACATGGCAATACAAAACATAATTTATAAAGCATCACCAAGGCTGCCAAGTAGATAGAGATCAACATCCAAAGTGGCGTGTTCTCAATGCTCATATGCCTGCGACCAAAAAGAAAAGAAAAAAGCCAGTGGACTTGATTGCTGCCTCCAGTTCCCAATGTCACATGTTTCCAATTGATCTGTCTATATTATAAACACCTTGTGTACATGAAACGGTTGCAACACCAATAAATCAATACCAGGAGATGTGTGTGAAATAATTCAGTCAGATTCTGCCAAAATTGTTGTTTTCCACATCATCCAGTTTTACTTTCATCCACACCACCACCGTAAGAATATTAGGACAATGCATTTTCTGATTACAGTTTGTTGTAGATGACTACAGATAATATTAATAAGTAACTGCACATTTGTTGGATTGGCACATGGATCGGAATTCACACCAAAAACAAATCATTTGTGCCTTTTCCTGTGGCCTTGCGTTCCACTAGCGTTCATAGAAATCTGTTTTGTTTTTGAGATGTCCTGTTAACTGACAAACAAAACCACAGCAATACTGGTCTAGACACAAGTGTTTGGGGCAAAATCTAAAAAATGCCCAATCACTCTCATCCCTGGCATCAATAAAAGCAATGCATTTTAGATTGTAATCGAGAAGGCTCCTGGTCCACTGTTGGTCCTTTGCTTGCACATGCCTGTCAGTGTATCTTAAGTGTATCTCTGAGTGGATGTCGCAATGTGTACCGAGCACGTGTCCCTGTTTGTGAGCCGGAGAACAGAATCTACGTCAGTATGATGATTCACAGGCGCTACTACTATTTGCTGAAAATGCTACAGGGTTAAGTGATGGCATCACCAGAGGTTACATTTGCATATTTGGTTGACAAATAGTGTGTTTTCATCCAGCATGAGTGGTTGAGCTACATTCTGTCTGAGAAAGAGAATGCTAGTATACTTCGAAGCCAACATGGTGATAATGGATAGTTGCAAACATACAGTATAACTGCATGAACAAAAATAATAACATTAATCCATCAATCCATTCATCCATCCATCCTTAAAGAAAATTCATCTGTGAAACAAGTGGATGAGGATTTTTTGTGTGCCAGGATCATTTTAATAAGATATTTGTTTCCAATTTTTTTCACAGAAAAAACTACAACTTTATTATTATTATTATTATTATTATTATTATTATTATTGTTGTCTATTTCTTTATTCAAAACCTTGTTTTAGTCTCATTAGGAGAATAGTTTATATCACCTGTTCATGTTTGCCAGTGCAGAAAGGTGATAATTAGTCACAAATGGAAGGAGCATTGAATCCAAATATTGTTTTTGTTGTTGTTGTTGATGATGTTATTTTTGAAGAGATTTCTCTAATTCGTCAGGGGATTTGAAACAACAACCCTCCACCAGATGTACATTTCATTATACAGCCTGTTTGAGGAATTAGTTTCAATGCAACCTGAGTCTGTCAGTAGTTCTAAATATTCTGTGAACAACTCCACACTTCTTTCAAAATAAGATGTTTTTCTATTCCATGCCACCCACCACTAACTCATCTACACTTCAACAGGATTAGCCAATGTGTCCAACGCTGGACGAGGAATAGCCTGTTCTCATACATACGGTAGACGTAAGGTTTTATCATGTGGTCCATCAACTCTCTTTCTCTCCTTAATCTGAATGACAGAAAAGTTGTTCAAGATGTACCAGTCTTTGAATATTGCTGATGGGGATTAAAAGAGATCTGACCGTGCAGTCTGGGGATGTGGATGTCATAAGTGGGAGAGATCGCAGTTTTCCTTTTTGTCTAAATAATAGAAAAAAGGGATTCTGTCTGTGCTAAATGCAAACAAGAACAGTATGTGTATGTTCTCTCTCTCTCTCTCTCTCTCTCTCTCTCTCTCTCTCTCTCTGTGTGTGTGTGTGTGTGTGTGTGTGTGTGGCTCAGCTGGTCTGATAGCGAGATACAAATGGGAAAAAAGTCATTTGGAACAGGAATCAGCAAGGTGTAAAGATGTGCACAAGAGTGCGTGCACGTACACAGGTCAGGATGTGTGTGGCCTACTGAGTCAGGAGAGAGAACAGCTTGTCCAGTGTGTGTGTGTGTGTGTGTGTGTGTGTGTGTGTGTGTGTGTGTGTGTGTGTGTGTGTGTGTGGGTGTGTGTGTGTGTGTGTGTGTGTGCGTTAGCCATCCAGATCTAGCTGTCCTCTCCTCCTAACCTTTTCCACTACAGGTTCTACTTTTGGTCCAGGTCGTGCTAAGCACCTCGGATAATGTTCTGCTCTTTAAATTGGGCTTTGACTGTGATGGCCTTAGCATTAAGGTCTTGTGATAATGCCGCAGAGCTATTGAAAGTCAGCACTTTTCTCATTTGTTTGTGTCTTTCTACTCTTCATTCCGCATCTTCTTGAGAGAACAGAGTGTTATGTTCAAGATGACTTAGGTGGTCATTTATTCTCTCTATTGCACAAGCTATAAAAAGAGTTTAATTATGAGAGTCTGCTTCAAACTGTTTCATCCTGTGAAGGCTTGATACACAGTAAATAACCTACTGAATAATGAGATAAAGAGTGAGAACAGTCTGTCCCTGATCGATGTGCATAAAGCAGCCATTCATGCATAAAAGGAGTTAAAGTTTGTCTCTTCATACTTCTCTTCAACTTTGACAGACACATGCAAGCAGTCACACAGATGCACAGCACACTAATAATACAGTTCTGCTCCTGTTCTGTTTTTATTGGAATAGAGGGTTCATGTTAAATGATATGAGCAAATCCAGCCAGCTGTCAGCAGCTGAGGTAAACATTCTTACAGCATCTATCAAGCTTTTGTAACAGGTGAAACATTGTGTACATAACATTTTTGGCTTTAATCAAGAATATGCATACAACTACTACTAATCCTTTACGACTGAAAGGGATAGTTTTTTTTTTTTTAGTAGGGTTGTATAAGGTACTTCCTCCGTGTTTGGAGAAGCAGGCAGTACACCAAGATATGTTTCTGAAAACACACGAGAAATAGGCAATGCAGTAACACAATCTTCATTCATATTTAATTAGTGCTGCCTAGTTTGACCGCAGTTCATGAGCAGACATTGACTCCTTTGCTCTGATTGGTTGTTTTCCTTGTGGAGCACAATGAGGAGGCAGAGGACATAATGTAGTACTGTCAGGATATAGTGAAAGGTGCAAATATGAAAAAAGGTTATTTTTTATGAAAGTCAACAACTGCAGCTTTAACTGATATCGATTTTTTTTAGGTGGGCCTTTTTTTTTAGGTGTCTATGTTTGCCCACGTCCACAGCAATATATTGCTTAGCGTCCGTGTCAGTACTCCTGCCTGCTTCTACAAACTGAGGGTGTGCCGACCACCATCTAGGTAATACAATGACTATAGATAAGTACCTTATACAACCAAAACAATTCCAAACCATCCTTTTAAGTGCACCTTTCTGCAGTTGTTATGGGTCACTGGGTCCAACAATAACAAATTGACCAATGGAAGTCTATATGAGGGCAGGTGTGTCCTTGTCTCTAGCTGTACTGAGGGAGTACATGTCTTGGATGTCTTGGATAACGGCCCTCCCTCGCAGCTGCAGCTGCAGCTGCTGCTAGTCATACTCATGTTCCAGCCACTGCATTGTCCTAGTCCGTGTTCATGTTAACGACACCAAAATGTTGTGTTTTTGTTCGTATAAATAGCTTGGACAGTGAGCATTGTTTCACAATGTGTATTGAACAAAATGAGAACCTATGACAGAAATAAATATTTATTTAACCACACTTCTGTTTAGACACAGGATATAGAAAGTGTACATTTTGACATTACTCTCAAATCTATACCATTTTTTTCACAATGCTGAATCTAAATACCACCCCCCCCCCCCCCCCCAAAAAGTGCCCTATTCTGATGAATGACTATCTGAATCTTCATTGTTTTTGTCCCACTTTTTTATGCGATTTCACAAATAGTCCAGGAATATTATCGACATATCATATCCAAATTATTATACAATGATGATTTAAAGGCTCACATGATCTGCAGATGTGCCATAAACACAGTTTGTGGTTGGAGAATGACAGTGCATGTCATTACAATGATTAACCAAATATCTCATTGCATGTATAGTGTTTAATTACAGCTCATTATGAACACAGGCTGTTAATTGTTGTGGTACATCACGTACGTAAATAAAGTAAAACATTTTAAATTTGCCTCATACATGCGCAATGGGAGTGTTATTTAACTTTGTAGTACAATATAGCAATAGGGGATGCTGTTTTAGATAATAGATATTACATTACATTACATGTCATTTAGCTGACGCTTTTATCCAAAGCGACTTCCAATTAAGTGCTTTCAACCCTGAAGGTGCAAACTCCAGACAACAAGTAGTAAGTGCAAGTACATTAGCTTTAAATTAGCAAAACTACAAAGAGCCATATGAAAGTGCAGCTTCAAGAAATATATATGAATATATATATATATATATATATATATATATATATATATATATATATATATATATATATATATATATATATTTCTTTTAGTTTTATTTTTAAATTTTTTTTTTTTTTTTTAAAGATTATTTTTTGTGGGCTTTTCCCTTTATTGGACAGTGGATAGACATGAAAGGGGGAGAGAGATGGGGGAAGACACGCAGCAAAGGGCAGCAGGTCGGATTCAAACCTGCGCCGCTGCAGGACTCAGCCAATATGGGGCGAACACTCTTAGTGGGTGAGCTAGAGGCCGCCCCTTTTACATTTTTTTTTATCTGAGGAGCGGCGTAGTGTGAGAGAACTTGGCATGATATGTAATCTTCTAACATCAATTAATTAAATTTTAGTTGTCACATAAAACCATACAGGGTACAATTACTCTGTACAATAAAATGCTATCCCATCAGCTCCCAACACCACAGCCCGACATCCCGCTGAAAACTGACGCAGGCATGGCGGACACCTAGCTCTTAGCCATAAAATCAACCATATGACCATGCATGCATACTTCATGTAAGAATGTCAACATGGTGGCCACACTGGCTTATTGAAATTCCCCATCTGCCTTACATCACCTGACTTCCTGTCACTGTCTGTATCCAGTGTGCTTGTGACGGGTTTAGTATCACACATGTGGTTTAGCTTGAAAAATATCTTTTCTATGTAAAAATGACCCAATTTAAAAAGTAGGACATGCAATGAAACTGAAAATATAGATAAATATATAACTTCTGTTTCATGATGCAAATATGCAAAACGATAGTGTTTTTCTGCTGTATAGTTCTTTATAGAAATCCAGCATTCAAGACAGATTGTTGACCTTTACGCCCAAAGAGATATTTACTTTGGGAAATCTGCAAAGTGGAAGATAACAATTTGGAGAGCAAAACATGGTGCATACAGCCAGCCTCCAAGGTAATCAGCTCCCCACTTCTGTCAGTGGCCACAGTCTATTTGAAATAAATACTCCACAAGGCCAAGAAAATGGTGACTACTCTCTATA
>CM042441.1:13312231-13317231 GCA_023631565.1 Gymnocephalus cernua
GTTATTAAATTGAAAACCTTTTTTTTAAATTAAGTTTCATTATGACTGGATAAAAACAAGTCATTAGTTATCCAAGATATCGAGTTGTATTCTCATTCTCTCGGTTGTTCTTACAAAATATATAAAAGGATTGAATTTTTTAGTGTTCAATGACACCCCAAACCCCCTATTTTAGGTCATATTGATATTTTGACTAATAACTGGTGCATGTTACAAATAAACCAGTAAGTGTGTAATTAAACTAGCCAGTAACTGATTTTTGGCCACTTTGAGACAACCCAGCTAGCTACATTGTCTAGTGTATTTTTCTTTTCCCTGTGGTGTTAACTACTGCGATAAGTAAAAAAGGTCTTGGAAAGACTATAGAGTCCAGGGTGCTCAGGAAGTTCAATCAGATGTTTGAAGGTGCTCTTTGGGGTTGGGAATTTAATTAAGTGTAGAAAAAAAGGAAAATCCAAGGCACTCTTCTTCAAAATTATTAAACTTTAGTAAAAAAGTCTGTTAAAAAATGTAATGAAAAGATTTAAAAATAATCAATTGTCTTATCTGACTCTCAGCAAGAAAGCAAAGGGTATTTCCCAAAATGTCAAACTTTTCCTCTAAGGTTGACTTGCTGATGTAGCTGGTTGATATTGTTGAGGATTGTAGTGTGTTCCATTTGTACTCGGAAGTTGGATTTTCCGAGGTCAAAGTCAGTAACACGCCCCCTGACCTCGGCTTTCCGAGCTCGGAACTCGGGCAACCACCGAGTACCCCGAGCTAAAAATCCAACATGGATGCCCCGTGCATAAACAGTTGTAAAAGCTGTAGTAACAGACAGTTATAAGCTCTTCTGTCTCATTTGTGTCTCACTAAATCAGTTGTACACACAGTCCTGTCCATCTTCTATCTGTGGACATGTTGCTACGCTGGTTATTGTGAAAATAAACAGCGTAATGTATTGTTATAAACTGGCATTGCTAACAATGGCTAACCTGGGTAGAGCTAATAAAAACAATGAAAATCCGACTTGTAAATGGAACGCATTCAACTCCGGTGTGATGTCATTCACAGCTTCGTCTTCCGAGTTCTGAGGTAAATGGAACGCACCATGAGCCATCATTCCATTTATCATGAAACCAGTATAATGATCTGATTGACATCCCTCCAACTCTGTAAGGTGAGTTCAGGTCAGGTCTCCAGGTCCACATTATCCAATGTGTTTGTGCGTTCTTCAGTCCATTAGCAAAATGACCACCTGTTCAGGAGAATCAAGGGTCAGTCAGGTCAGATAAGGAGAACCCTCTGAATCACCGTCTGTTTGGTGCATGTGCAGATATCAACCAGTGCCAACTCATTTCTGTAACTAACACAAAAAGGTCAGACATCTGAAAATAGGCCTACTCTGCTGATAGTTCTAACCCCCATCATCTCTCAAAAGGAAAAACTTACAACCCCAAATCAGAAAAAGTTGGGACAGTATGAAAAACACAAATAAAAAAAGAAAGTAGGCTAGTGATTTCTAAATGTACTTTGACTTGTATTTCATTGCAGACAATGTGAACACAAAATATTTCATGTTTTGTCTGGTCAATTTAATTTCATTTGTAAATATACATCCTTTCCTGTCATTCAGACCTGCAACACATTCCAAAAAAGGTTGGGACAGGAGCAATTTAGGGCTAGTAATCAGGTAAATTGGTTAAATAATGATGTGATTTGAAATAGGTGATGTCAACAGGTGATTTTAATTATGATTTGGTACAAAAGCAGCATCCACGAAAGGTCTAGTCCTTTAGGAGCAAAGATGGGCCGAGGATCGCCAGTTTGCTAACAAATACGTGAGAAAATTATTGGAATGTTTAAAAACAATGTTCCTCAAAGAAAGATAGGAAGACATTTGCTTTTTTCACCTTCAACAGTGCATAACATAATTAAAAGATTCAAGGAATGAGGAGGAATTTCAGTGCGTAAAGGACAAGGGCGCAAGCCTAAGCTGAACAACCGTGATCTCCAATCTCTCAGGCGGCACTGCATCAAGAATCGTCATTCATCTATAAGCGATATCACCACATGGGCTCAGGACTACTTTGGCAAACCTTTGTCAAGTACCACAATACGTAGTTACAGCCACAAATGCCAGTTAAAACTGTACTGTGCCAAAAGGAAGCCCTATGTTAACAGTGTCCAGAAGCGCCGTCGACTTCTCTGGGCTCGGAGGCATCTGGGATGGACCATCACACAGTGGAAACGTTTACTGTGGTCAGATGAATCAGTATTTCAGGTATCTTTTGGGAGTAATGGACGCCGTGTGCTCCGGACCAAAGAAGAAAAGGATCATTCAGACTGTTACCAGCAACAAGTCCAAAAGCCAGGGTCTGTCATGGTATGGGGTTGTGTCAGTGCCCTTGGCAAAGGTAACTTGCACTTCTGTGATGGCACCATTAATGCTGAAAAGTACATAGAGATTTTGGAGCACAATATGCTGCCTTCAAGAAGACATCTTTTCCAAGGACATCCATGCATATTTCAACAAGATAATGGAAAACCACATTCTGCACACATTACAAAGTCTTGGCTGCGGAGGAAGAGGATACGGGTACTTGACTGGCCTGCCTGCAGTCCCGACCTGTCTCCAATAGAGAATGTGTGGCGCATTTTGAAGCGCAAAATGCGACAACGAAGACCCCGTACTGTTGCCCACCTTAAGACTTGTTTGCAGCAAGAATGGGACAAAATTACACCTGAAACACTTCATCACTTGGTGTCTTCGGTCTCTAAACGTCTTTTAAGTGTTGTGAAAAGGAATGGCAAGATTACAAAGTGGTAAATGCTTTACTGTTCCAACATTTTTTGAAATATGTTGCAAGAACCAAAATAGGATTTATTTATTTTTTAAATAAAAACAATAAAAATCATGAGGAACACATTAAATTATGTGCTATTGTATTGTCTGCAATGAAATACAAGTCAAAGTACATTTAGAAATCACTACTTTCTTTTTTTATTTGTGTTTTCCATACTGTCCAAACTTTTTCTGATTTGGGGTTGTACATTAGCCTAACGGATTAAGTACGATCATTTTCTGGTTCTGTTTCCCTCTGAATGGGATAAAATCAGTGCCCAACACACTGTCCTAAAAGGGTCAGGAATATAAAATAGTTAAGTGTCACCCTACTTGTGCGTGGCTGCCTTGAAATCACACAGTGATGTTTTGCTTCACATGTTGTACGTCATGCAGGGAGTCCGACATGAGGTTGCATGTCACAGATAATAGCACAGTTGACAGATTGTCGGTTTATGAAAACATACAGGTGGTCGGCAAACTAAACCTGAAGTCAGGGCAGAGCTCTGATTGGCTCTGAAACCTGACACCTTTGTATTGGAAACCACAGGCTCATGCTTCATTCAACAGTTTCTCTGCACTATCGCTGCACCATGGCCTGGTCTGACACGCAACAGCCCCAACAGTCTCACGACATGTAAACACAGAATGACCCCCTCCTTCCTTCAGCATACAAGATCAGATGGCCTCTCCTGCACCAGTAAGACAGAATTAATCAAGTTTTACTCTCCATACGGGAAGGTATTATCTCGCTTAATTAAACTGATGAGTAGTGATTCTGCAGAGAGAAAAAATATCATTTAAACATATTATCCATCCGTGGAACATAAACTTCTTGGGATTTTCTTTTCTCGGTTGTCCCAGCCGACTGGACTTGCAGACCAGATAACTCATTGTTACATAATATAGTCTGAAGTTGACTTTATTGCATTTTTGTATTTAGATAGTGGAAAGCAAATTGGGCCATGTAAGAAACTTACATGGGTACAAACACAGCTCATTTACTGGAGTTGTGTAACCTGTCATCCTGTGAGGTCACAGATTTTGAGGGGTGGAGGGGAACAAAACAAATCCACATGATGGACGTACTCTTTGCCACAGTTTACTTTATAGTGTTCATACCAAGAAAGAAAACATACTGTACATTGCACAAAATTCCCCAGGGAGCACAAACCTCTGTCAAGGCTGAAAAATGATATCAAGAAAAAGGCACCTGCGATCCCTACCGTCTTGTTAGGTCAGCATGTATGCATCTGATGTTATTATGCTGAATCAGGTCAATTCTGTTTGGTTTTTGCCAACGCACCTGGGAGAATATTCGGGGGAGCGTCAACTACTTATATTATTAGAAATAGAAATGTTAATCTGCATCTAGGTCACAATCTGCATCATAGCTCACAAACTGATAGTGTTTCTTCTGCTGTTTTTTGTGCTTCAGACACATAATGTTTAATTCATAGAAGTAAGTAAGTCAAATTTGCTTTTCACTTACATAAAATGCTTTACAGGGCATAACAAAATACAAGACAAGAATCACAAGATAAAATGACAATGTAAGCACATGTTGAAAAAGTACAAAACTAAGAACACAATACATAATGAGAACACACTACACAATTAAAATTACACAGTAATACATAAAATGCAGACCAGGTGCATACAGGTCATCCAAAAACATCCAAAGACTCTCAGTCTGCTTTTCCCCAGTCTGCTGCAGCTAAGTCTTCGGCCTTTAATGATATTTTCACTGACAGCATTGGTTCCTTTACACTAAAACGTAGCTTTGGTTTACTGAAAACTGCTTCAAAACACTGCATCAACACTGCATCAAAACACACAATTTTGTTTTCACATCAGCAATGAAGCACTGTGTCCTGGCAGTCTTTTCCTGTCTTTTCTGTCCTCTTTAATAATTGATGAAGGCAAACACGGCTGAGAAGAAAATTAGACTAATGTGTATGATTGGCCGTGGCCTGAGTGAGCTGCAGATGGTGTGTTTACTCAGCTTGAGGGCCAAGTTGCCAGGACTGTGCATGTGTAGAGGTCCAGCTATGTAACAGAATAGGCTGCAACACAGGCTCGGTCACAAACACAGACTAAGACTAAAGACAAGAGTTAGGATGCACACAGACAAAAAGATTGTGCCTAAAAGACACATACGGTACCTACTGTATGT
>CM042441.1:13322231-13414731 GCA_023631565.1 Gymnocephalus cernua
CTGTTGATAAGGGGTGGACAGGGCTGACGCACAAAACAGCCATAAGGCTATAATAGCGGGTCTTGTTCCAGCTCGCCAAGCTGGAGGGTGACGCATGACGCATTTGGGAGGCGCGGCATACTTTCCCCATAAATCCCCAGCCTGCTGTCCTCCGGCTTCAGATAAATAGCGAGGTTAAACCCCTCACATCACTAACAGGACTTTAAAACCATATCTTGCTTTTGCATCGACCTTCGGTTGCAACTGCTGCATGATTAAGAAAATGTCACCACCTGAGAATGAGTTTGACATACCGGCCAAGAATTGCCACAGGATGGTGATTCTGGGCTCCACTAAAGTTGGGAAGACAGCCATCATCTCTAGGTTTCTGAACGGGAGAGTTGAAGATCAGTACACACCCACTATTGAAGACTTCCATAGGAAATTCTACAGCATCAGGGGAGACGTTTACCAGCTGGACATTTTGGACACATCTGGAAATCATCCATTCCCTGCAATGAGGAGGCTTTCAATTCTTACCGGTGAGTAGAGCTTTAAAACCCAAAGCCCATAGCATGCTGCTGTTTGCAGAGTGTATTGGCTTCTATTAAACTTGTATTACTATTTGGCATTGAACCTGTCTTCTTTTGTGTTTCCCAGGTGATGTGTTCATCTTGGTATTCAGCCTGGACAACAGAGACTCTTTCCAGGAGGTGCAGCGCCTGAAACGTCAGATTTATGAGACCAAGTCCTGCCTGCGAAACAAAACCAAGGAGAACGTGGAGGTCCCGCTGGTCATCTGCGGCAACAAATGTGACAGAGACTTTTACCGTGAGGTGCAGGAGGACGAGATCGAGCAGCTGGTTGGTGGAGACGAGCACTGCGCTTACTTTGAAGTCTCAGCAAAGAAGAACACTAACGTGGACCAAATGTTTCAGACTCTCTTTACCATGGCCAAGCTGCCCAACGAAATGAGCCCCGATCGGCACTGCAAAGTGTCCGTGCAGTACTGCGAGGTTCTTCACAGAAAGTCCTTCAGAAACAAGAAGTGCAAAGATGGAAATGCATACGGGAGTGTAGCGCCGTTTGCACGGAGACCCAGCGTGCACAGTGATTTGATGTACATAAAGGAGAAAGCTATAGGAGGCAGCCAGACCAATAGAAAAGGCTGCATCATATGCTGACATTTTCTGTCTTTGTGAAAGAGACTTTTTGTGAGACTTTCCAGAGCTGAAGCTGAGCCGTTCTGCAGGGCAACACATGCCCAAATACTGCAGACTTCAGCGCCAGAGACACAATGATTTAAGCTGTGATGAGACACATGGGGAAAGTTGCTCAGCTCATAGGCCTATCACCAGTGTAGTGAATGATGCAGTAGATGCTCCGAAAATGCTGTAAAATCTGCCTCTACATTAGCTTGACGAGAACGGAAATGTTTACATTTATCTTGTTTTTCAAACTTGGTGGAACTTGAATGTTTGTTGCATTATGAACAAATCTGAAATGTGTATTTATTATGTCTACGTCAACTTTTGGATAAGAGACAATTAAAAACTTGTTACTTTCATAGTCTGTCTTCCTCTTCTCTTTCTTTTCAAGGAAAACAATGAAGTTCCATGAAACACTGCAGTAAACATTTCATGCAGCAGTTCCCCTCTAATGGAAAATAGTCTCCATTTGTTAACATATACATCATATGTTGCCTGATAGCTTACCCTGCCACTTCATACACAAGCAGATAAACTAAAACTGCAACACACTGAGCTGAGGGTCCATTAGGGACCCACACACACTCCAGTGCTTTTAAGCAGTTTCACTCACATCTCACTGTTTTAGCCCTGTGCCATGAGCTGTGAAGTGTGGGCAGCCTACATAGTATATTCCATTATTAAATTATTGGACCCGAATTCCCCTCAAGTCGAAAAGCAACAAACATAGCAAACAAAGTAGCTTAATTGCGTCAAAAAGACGCATAATTAATGATGAAGCTACAGGCTCAAATTAATGTCTGTGACTAGTAGGCTGATTAAAAAATGCTTTACGCTGGTATCTCATAATCAATTGATTTTATTACAAAATAGGAATATTGAAATATATCACAATATGAGAACATTATACACTGAAAAGCTACATTCAATACAAATAGTAGGTCTACATAACCAAGTTTGTAACGCAAAAAAGAACAAAATCTGGACATTATGAGGTTCAGAAACATCACTGCGATGCAACTGACGAAACATAAGTCCTTGTCAATGTAAACGTCCGTCCCGTATTTTTGATTCCCACATCTGGTCCGTGGGTGAGGATGAAAACAAGCGTCCCTAATGCACCTCGACTGTGTGAGCTTCCTCCAGTCAATTATCCAGACTTCAGTTTCATGATGCTTTTGGCACGTCAAACATGCACAGACTTTTGTATTTCTGCAGCAGCTGGTTCTTGGTGCGGACCTGCTCCCGCAGCGTAGCCAGCTGCTGCTGCTGCTCCAGCGGACTGCTGTCTACCCCGGGCATGTTGGATATCTGCTCCCGAGCCTCCTGGATCTTTGTCTTCAGCTTGGCCAGTTCTTGGTGGACATCCTGGCTGTCCTTGTCCATGCTTTAAGATAGTAAGATAAGGTAAATAAGGGGAAATGTCATTGCTACGTTGTTATTTTTGACATTTAGCTACCTTTTCTAGTTAGCTAGCCTAGCGGTAATAGCTAACGTTAGCTTTAGCTAATAGGTCAACAATCTTTGCAACTCCACCAAAACGACGGTTTACGACAAGTAAAGCGGTTTCCACAAAGCGGAGAGTAAACATGAAACCCACACGAATCTGACGGGGATCTTACCATTTTATAATATCATGAACTAAAGGCAGCAAAGAGCAATCATCGCTCTCTTTCTCTTGCTTTGGTTGAGACACCGCCATCACGCTCCCATACGCTCCCTGCTTCGCGGCGCAGATGGAACACGTCACACATCATATGATGACGTCACCCATAACAAGTTTGAATTGCACTGCTTGAAAAAAATAATGATCCCAAGGTCTTATAGTCATAAATACATATTTTAGCAAATATAGCAGGTATAGGCCTATAGCATTTTAGTAAATTATGATACATGCTACAGCCTTATTGATTTCTTTCCTATTTGGGAGCAGGGCCGTCAAAAATATTGAGGAAACAGAAGTACTGAGGTATTTTAATTTATCTCATCGTAGAGCTGTGCCCAAATCTGAATATTTTACTCATATGTCACTTGCTTTCACAACAAAAATAAGTGGAAGGATGGTAATATTGCCTCAAGTTTCAACCTACCACTTCCATTTGATCATAGATAATCTATTGATACACAGAACAAACAAACCTGACCTAGAATAAAGCCACTTGTTGCTACCTAGCAGCCATAAGCATCTATACTTAAATCCAACCTTCTATGTCTACACGTGTATGACACAGCACATGCTGTGCATGTAGAGTAAAACATTCAATTTAATTTGATTTATAGTGACATGGCAACTAGTGTAAACATTAGTGTGTATGACAGGCACAAATATGGTCTAATGATCTCTATGTGTCTAGATAACAAAATATGGACAGGTAAGCATCACTAGTGCTTCTTGTCTACTGTATTTCTGAGCAACAGCCGACTGCCTCTTGAATTCAACTGGCAACATGAACATATGCATTCTCTCTCACAGTGAGTATCAGCATAATACAAATAGGCATGAGATACACACATACTGTTGCACTGCAAATAAAAACCTATCCATGTCCACCTTTTTCTCAGCCTTCATTGGCCTATATTCCTGTGATATCAGGTCTCAATCATCCACAGGTCAGTGCCAGTCATAAGCCTCATTAGACTGGCAACTTGAATGATTTCACATTAGGCTCACTTAGTGTTTGACTATTGATAACTAAATCAAAGTGAGTTGATATTGGTAATGACAACATCTTAATTGAGTTGATTTTCGCCAGCCTGCAAATGGAGGGACACCCATGATGAACAGCATCACAGATTACATACTGTGCTTATGATGCAGTTAAGTATCAAAGGTGTATATCTGGTCATTTAAAAACACAAATCTACATAAAGCAGCAGGGCTGGCTAATAAAACTTTGCATTGAAAAAATGAATGATCCCAAGATCTTATGTTTATAAATAAATATTTTAGCAAATATAGCAGGTATAGGCCTATAGCATTTTAGTAAATTATGATACAACATGCTACAGCCTTATTGATTTTTTTTCCTATTTGGTTGCAGGGCCGTCAAAAATATTGAGGAAACAGAAGTACTGAGGTATTTTAATTTATGTTATTGTAAAGCTGTGCCCAAATCTGAATATTTTACTCATATGTCACTTCTTTCACAACAAAAATAAGTGGAAGGATGGCAATATTGCCTCAAGTTTCAACCTACCACTTCCATTTGCCTAAATGATAGGATTCACAAGTCACAGCTAACAACCCCCCCTGTTTTTTTAAGTGTCCATTGTGTCATAAAATATATTTCAGGAGAGGCCTAATATGACGTTCATTGTCAGTTTAGGAGGTTATCGTGCTGTCAATGTAAGACTCATAAATGGATAGCCTATAGGCCTATATTTCCCTGGAAATAGGCCACAGATAATCTATTGATACACAGAACAAACACACCTGACCTAGAATAATGCTACTTGTCGTGACCTAGCAACCATAACATAAATTCAACCTTCTATGTCTACACGTGTGCCACAGCACGTGCTGTGCATGTCGTGTAAAACATTTAATTTCATTCATGTATATTAATTAATTTCCACTGCTCTCAAAGGATAGATCCAGCTGTGAAATCCCTCTGCTTCCCACACACACATTACTTCCTGCACCTGGTAAACAACCTGGGGACATATTCTCATGAGCCATCACATCTCTGCAGCCATGTCATGAATATGATTCACTCATCAGGGTAGGGAAATCAACTCACCAGTCTCCTAAAATATCTGCTGTAGCATGACTGCCTCATTCTGCTTCATGATGAATCATGCACAGGTTTAAGGGGCTGATGGGGTAACATTTCACTGGAATTGTACCTCATATAATTCCATGTGAAAAATAAAATTGATTGGTTGATTGATCAGAGAGACTACCGCTGTGACGCAGTGAAGACCTAATTAAGAGTAGCCTTAGTGAGACTTTGAACTTCACATTTAGACGTGAGGCTTATTTAACAGTTTCTTTGGTCACACCTCCAACTGAGTGGTGGTTGTGATCTTACCAGACACAGTCATTCAGTGCTAATGCAAATCTTTAGTATGACATGGACCGTTATACAAATAAAACTTACAGAGATGGTATACTGTATGTGACCCAGATATTAGTTTGTAGGGAATTATTTAGACCAAGTGTTTTACCATTTGGGTCATGGGGAAAGCTCAAATCACATGTATGGGGAAAGTGGGCCATTTCGTGACTCAACAGTTTCATCCCACATACAAGACTGGAATAACATGTACATAGTTATTGTAATTGGACAAATATTAGAACATAATAGCGGTGACATCAAGTAAATGATGTGTGCGCCAATAGTAGGCTAAAGGTTGTACAATTTCCTGTCCAGGTAAGATAGGTATTACATTAGTGTACGTGCACATAACCGTTTGTTTCATTCAACATTTTTCACTGTGAATATTGTTTATTCCTAAATTGCTTTGACCCATTTACAACTCACTGTTGGACAGAATCACTTATATCTCTTTGACTGATTTACTGTGTTTTTTCTTTGATTTGACCTTAATGCACACAGTCTGCAGATTAATATAATTATTTTAAAAAGCAATGATTCTGCCATAGAGCTTTGTCAGTGAACTAGTTTGAAATAGAAACAGTAGGTATATAATGCAATTTTAGAAATCTTGACTTCTATTCACACATTCTGGCTCTCCTCTCACAACCTTCCCTCATCTGAGCAACAATTGTTGAGGGCACAAATTAGTTTTTCCTTCTATATGGTTGATTATTTTTATTGAAGTACCATTGAATTCATTATAAATTCATTAGTATGTATTCCCTCTGCATAGTGTAATGGCCATTCACAAACATGTGCAAGGTAGACTACTATATCCTTTATCTTGAGTCAGTATCTGAATTGGTTCTCTGTTTTTTAAGAAAGGCTACTTACACAAACGCCTGCATGTCATTATCTGTCTTGAGATATATTCCTCTGCAGAAATGAATCTAACCCTTCTACGGTTCTAACAAATTTCAATGACAAATTATTTACAAAAATAACTGAAGATCGCTTAACATGAAAATGATAAGCCAGAGTGAAATCAGTGAGAAAGGGCAAGGCACAGGGGTTTGTATAAATTCTGGTTCCTAACATAAATTCCCATGAACAGTAGAGATGAAACACTAGCATCTTTCTGGAAAATACCCATGTGCAGCTCAGAGTAAATTTGTGCATTATGACTATCAAGGGAGTTCTGGCTAACTTTTTGACTGGGTGACTTCAGGCCTCTTCTAGTCGAACCCCTCCATAGCACTCCCCAAGTGGCTTGCCTGCCCCACCCAGCCTCTATAATGACGTCAAAGAGCTGCTGACAGCTTCCAACAGATGTGTCACTTCTCAGCATCTCTGGCAGAGAGCTCGGCAGGATGCAGATGTCCTGTCTACTGATCTGTGCTCTAATATTAGCAAGCTTCTCCATATGAAGGATAGTCTAATACAGTCAGTCAGTGACGCTGAATGGCATTGACATTTATAGTTTTCTTATTAAACACTTTTACTTTAAAAATGTACAAAAAGAGATAAAGAAATGTCTCTGTATAGATCTACCTCTCGAACCATCACACTTTGTGTTAGGGGTACTGCCAGCTAATCTTGAAGAGAACAGCCAAACATATCTGCTGAGAGTCATTTTAATAGCGAATAAGGTAATCACAGCCTCCTGGCTGAAGCCACACCCCCCAACAGTTACACAATGGAGGGATAGAATCCAAGACGTTTACAACATGGAGCATACAACAGCATTATTACAACTGAAAGCGGAGGTATTCCTAAATAAATGGTCATCCATTGTCCTGCATTTTCATTTGATATGAATGATATGCAGAATGTATTCTTTATTCTTAGCTTATTTATTTTTTCCCTATATAGATTTGTGCATGCACATTTGTGCACACCTTTGTTGTATGTGTTTTAGTTTTCTTTTTGTTTCTTAATATATATTCTTTTTGCTATTATTATTATTATTATTATTTTATTTATTTATTATTTTACTTATTTATTATTTTAATGCAATAAGTAAATATGTGAAATTACTTTATTATTTACCAAATGTAGTAGGTATATAGGTGATATTGCTGAGATAAAGATCTTACCTCACATGTATTGTGGTTAGGATGACAGATATCTATGGACTGCTATCTGACTTACCCGTGGCACCTTATTGTATTATTAAACAGTTGTTGTTTTTTGCGACATACTGTATGACTGCCCTTGATAAAAGGAAATAAAAATAAATAAATAAACTATTATTACTACTATTACTTTATTAAATTGAATAAATACTGAGCATTGGGGACATACATTTACAGTCAGATTGCCTGTGCAAAGCAGAGGTTTCATTTAACAGGACATGTTTTCCCTTCATCCTATATACCCAGTCCTGAGATACGCTTCTTGGAAAGAAACATTCACCAACTGTCTTAATGAGTACCAAAATTAAAGTAGCCGGTCAGCTGCTGATTGTTATTCATTCCTAAGTCACATTTAGTTGAAGAAACAATGCTTCCTAGTCATGCATATTTGGGGTAATTTGGTCATGAAATCCTATGTAATCGTTCAAGAGCCTCAACAGGGTCCTTAAATGAATAAATGGAATAATTCAGTGTAAACTGAATGACTGCATGTGCTTCATATTACTCAGAACTGACTCTGCCACTGCTAGATTATAAAACTAGTTCATACTCAACAGTGTCTTTTTGGGTACTCAGATTTCCTAGAAAGCGGAGGCTCAGTTCCATGGAGCCCTGATAATCTACTGCTTTTTAGCACAACTCCACAAACAGTGTAGTCTACACAAACAGTGCCTGTTCAAATCAATCTATTAAGCACTGTGGGTAAGAGGACTATTTGCAGGATAAGCATCCATCCATTAAATGCTGTAAATCTTTGATTCATAAAACAGTAAAACTCTCATGCAGTTAAGTTTACATTTTTTCAAGCAATGCAGTTAAGCTCCTGGCGGCCTATCCAGCAGTGCATCGCCAGCATTCCCACTGCAATTTTGTTAAGAAATGTCATTCTATAGTTTTTAATTAATGTACTCTTTAAATATGTTTTACTTATTCCTACATACCTTTTAAAATATAAGTTAGAAGTAATTGAGATGATTTTTCTGAACACCATAGTTAATACTCAACTGTAAAGGGACTTCATGGAAATAGACGATGACATGTGACATGTTGTTCTCTTCGCTGGGAAGATCTTGTTTGTGAGATCTACCAATATGCTGAGGGCCTGTCCCTAAAACCTCTCAAGAGTGCGTCATTTCTCCATGATTAACAGAATTATCTGGAAACACAGACACATTTCTTCTGTTAAGACAGTAGCTGACTGAAGCTTAAAACCTGTTGTGCCAGTCTGGCTTTAGTAGTGTCTAGTTTGATTTCTAACCTAATACCGTATGCCGTACACAAACTATATATTCAAGTGCTTCCCTATACAGTCCTAATCATGACTTTATGTTTCCTGTTAATACCAGACACCCAATGCCAGTCTAGACACCCAGAACTCTACATACCTTACTCAAAGCAGAATGCTCAGCCTTCATTTATTTACGCAGGAAAGTATAGCAATAAAAACAATAATGGAAAAACTGGTCCTCATAGGAGAAGTGGGAAAACTCACATTTAGCTCATGTGTAATTTGTATATGTTTCTTTTAAGATTTAAAAATGGCATCAGTTATTATTCATAAGGGATGGAGAAGGAAGAGACAAAGTATTATTTTCCTTACTAGTATTAGTAGTGTACAGTAAATTATAATGGCAAAATGTTCTCCTGAAAGCTACAAAGTTTAGCTGTGAGGATAACTAGACCTGTACTGCCCCCAAATGAACAACTGAGGGAATTGACTTTTTTTCCCCACAATTTCACAAACAAGGCCGAATAGCCATTTAAAAAAAAGAATGTAAGCAAAATTAGGGCTGTAAATCATGCTAGCCAGACCCAGATACCTGGCAGTCCGCCTATAGTTCACAATGTGTAAAGATGGAAATTACAGTATGAAGTTGGGATGGAGTAGAGGTACACCTTGCTCACATTGTAAGACCTATCTCCATAGCGCTGCAGAGTAGGGTACATCTGACAAGAAAATGTAGAATATACTCAGGCCAGCTGGTTGCTCTGGGTCATCTTCCTCTCAGGTGCAGATCTAGTCCATTACAACTATCTCCACCACCTTCCCCTCTACCAGCCAGAAATGAATATGAGGCCCCTGGGAACAGTGATACATGTCTTTACGTGTCATTTAATAATCCCAATTGAAGACATAATCCATTGACCATAATACAAACCAGACAAAAGTGAGTAATTATATACACCTGTACATCTTCATTGTAAAAGGACTCATTGGTGTTACTTTCCAACACAATGCAAATTGTTTAAGGTCCCATGACATGGTGCTCTTTGGATGCTTTTATATAGACCTTAGTGGTCCCCTAATACTATATCTGATCTCTTTCCCGAAATTCAGCCTTGGTGCAGAATTACAGCCACTAGAGCCAGTCCCACAATTTGCTTTACTCAGAACGTGCCATTTCTGTGTCTGTAGCTATTGAGGAGGAGAGGGGGGGGGGGGGGGGGGGGGGGCAAGGTGGAGGGTGGGGGTGTGGCCTTGACCAACTGCCACTTTGCTCATTTGAAAGCCATGATGTTTCTCTCTCATGGGTTTGGGTTGGCCAAATTCTCTGGGCGGGCAAAGCAGAGAAAGGGGAGGTAACCTTGCTTGTTATGACCTCATAACAAGCAAGATTCCAGAACAGCTCATCTGAGCTTTCATTTTCTCAAAGGCAGAGCAGGATACCCAGGGCTCGGTTTACACCTATCACCATTTCAAGCCAATTGGGGACCATAGGCAGGCTGGGGGAACTCATATTAATGTTAAAAAACCTCATAAAGTGAAATTGTCATGCCATGGGACCTTTAAAGGCCAAACAGCACCCCAATACCCTGCTATGGTTGAATTCACGGGTCAGCACCCTATTATGACCCTTGTAGTTAAGTGTAGACTCTGACTTACTATGACTATGTGTTATCTCCCTAAAAAAATAGTATATATAAGTAGAACTGTTCATTTTATTTACTTATTTATTTTGTAAATGCAAGTTAGAAAAAAAACCTCATTAGATGAGGAAAGCTCTTGCCAAATCTGAACTTGAGTAACTCAGGGCTTTGGGCCTGTATCATTTTTAACTGTTGAAATGAGCTTGTTGGCATCGAGCAGCATTAGCCCTGTGCAAAGGTTTTGCCTCCATGTCAATCAGTGCTGAGATCCCGATAGAGACATGTGAGGCCAATATGGTCAGAGAAGCCTGCATGCTATCACATGGACACCTATATTCATGAAACTAAGTTGCCTTTGCAGTTGAGTTCGCTTTATAGCAGCGACTACACACATACACCATATAACCACAAGGTGGTAGACTTTAGTTGATGATACTAAAAGGGTTGAACGTTTACTATTATAAAAGCAGGAGATTTTTACTGAGTTCAGATTAAAAAAAATATGTTATACTTTTTAGATGTCACACACTAAATTGCATGCATGATTTGACACTGCGTACGCGAAAAGTGACTATCAAATACATGCATCCATGAGACAGAAGAAGCATCTGTCCAACATAGCAAACAATAATGATTGACATAAAGCGGGGTCAATAACAATTGTGTCCCTGCCGACAATGTTGCCTATTTCAGAAAAAGGTCTACTTTGCACCATTTAGAATGACGTTAAGTTTTGGGATCGGTTATAGATTCCACACTTCTCTGAATGGGAGGAGTTTTTCTTAAAGCAACGTCATCGATGCATCCTATGGTTAAAATCATAAAATTCCCCCATACGGAACTCACTGGGGGCCAAACCAAGCGCACCCAACGTGCTCTAAAACCAGCGTAGTGACGTAACGTCTTTGTGTTGGCAAATCACGGTGAACGCTGGGCGGGCATTGTGAAGCTGTAGTTGAGTGTTAGCAGGCTAACTAGAGAAAGAAAGCTAACTAATCGTGAGAGTGGAAGTGGAGCTAACGTTAAAGGCAACTGTCAAAACAGCAAGGGGAGCAGTATTTTTAGTGAAGTGATAATTCCTTTAGATGACTAGCTACATGAACAGGTGTGTAGCTAGTTAATCAGAGACCGTGTTTGTCAGATGTCCGAGGAGCATTTTGGATACTACATCGATTGTCCCATTTCCAAACGGAAACCATTTCTGGACAAACAGTTCGTAGCTAGCTAGCCATCTAGCTAGCTGAATCATCCAGGAGACTTCTCATTGTCACCTACAAACCCAAACTGAATGTTTTGTCTGTCATGAGTCCGGCCGGGTGCTCCCATGTGAACGGTTATAAGGTGGATAATTGGAAACAAAATCTTCGAGTCATATACCAATGCTTTGTTTGGAGTGGTACTGCTGAGACCAGGAGACGCAAGGTAAAAACACAGGAACTGCAACGTTAGCTTCAGAAACAAAAGTGAAATAATTTGAATGTGGCACAGACCGACACAGAACTGGAGTGCAAATGATGTCCCACGTGAAGCACAATCACTGAACGCGTTGAACGAAATTACGGGTTTAGTGAAAGTACTCTTGCAGCAATAATGTTGCTAATATTAGGGTTAGGCAGCTAGCTACGTTTTCACCGGTAAGTTAGCTAGCTAGCTAGCTAGCATGCAAGACTGCTGGTTGAGTTGCGGAGTCTGGTGGCTTCTTTGCTATTTTAACCGCAACGTTCAATTTCTCTTTACTACCTCGAGCATTGCTTATTCAACCTTTTTTTCGTGAGCCAATAGGCTAGGTTAGCTTAGCGGTTTTGTCTGTATATGCTGAACTGTTAGCTGCATGGCTAAACTTCGGTTTAAGGAGTGTAGTGGCCATGGGCTAACATTACCACACCAAATGTACCCATTGTGTCTCTCCACACGCACGCATTAAGGCCACATATTAGCGGTTCTCTCTTGGGCATCCCAGGTCAGTGTTTTTTTTTCTGCACTGGTCATTCAGTCAAGAGTTTGGATGCGGGGACATCAGCTGATAACTTCATTGCCAATTTCCTTTTGGGCTTATCCCACACCTGCTCGGCCTGCACTGCTCCGAATAGCTCTCTGTAATGTGATGTCATCACCGGACTGTGTTGCAGTTTATTTCACTTTACCACCATTTCTCTTCCTTTTTTGTCAACCAAAACTTGTTTTTGTGCCATGATGATCATTTAAAAAAAATCTTAAATTTTACTGTGGATTACCAACATTTCTAGGTTGCTTGACTGTTATAAAATAAAAATAAAAATCCATGCTTCTCTTATATATGTCATACATTTTTATGTCGTTGTGATAAAATAGGTGCTTCAGAGTGATGCAGGATGGACAGAGCTGGTGAGTTGATGCTTATCCCCTCCTCATCTTCACTGACATACTGTAGTTCACGAGCTGGCTTGCTTTCTCTTTTCTTGCTCACCTATCTGTGTGCCTCAGTGCCTTTTTCATTTAATGGACTGAATATTAGATGTAAACCTACGTAGCGGAAGAATTCAGCCCCATCGCTGTATCTGCTGTGATACACAGTTACAGCCAGTGAGATTACTGGGTGGGAGGGTGGACTATGAGCAAAACAGCCAAAAGCATAGCTCAGTTAACATTGCAGGCATGTCGAAACAAATGGCTAGTGCAAAATGGTCGTTGACCCTTTTGTTTATACAGCGTTGTGACATGCTTTGGTTTGAGCACAGCTTTCACATCGTCTTTATTAATGATTTTATACCCTGGTGCGCATCAGAATTGAAAAGAACTAGAGAGCATCTGAAAATGTCTGGGACAGCCCTAAAAGGTTATCAGGCAGTGTAGTGGGGGACACTGCAACACTTTTACCAACATTTGATAAATGTTAATATTGACTGTCTTGTTTTTTCCTCACACTCTACCGGACAGGAATGCAGTCAACAGGAGCTCAGTCAGTCTAGCACGGAAATAAGACTGGTCAGCTTTCTATTGCTCACTTCTTAGCATTTCACAATGTTCTGCCCAACCCCGTAGGCATGTTTAGCTGTTGCAAACCTTGCCTGTCGCTTAATTTTTACCATTTCAGTTTGGAAAGCCTCACTGTCTCAGCACTCTTACTGCTACCTTTTTTTATTATTATTATTATTTATTTAAATTTTTTAACAAGATGACCAGCACCATGACCAGTGCTTCAGCAGCAGCCAACACTTTTCTCCTAAGATTTACCTCTGACAGAAACAATTTGTCTCTGCCATTTTGAGAGAAACAATAACAATATATAAGGGGTATGGGTAAATATCTCTTCCCTGTTTTTCTACCATGCCCGTGGTGGCATGCTGCATGAAAACCAGCTTGCTAACGGTCATAGTCCTCAAGGTTAGATGGCATTCAAAGACAATTTTGCATTAAAACTATTTAGGTTGAGCTGTCGTGAGCAGGTTTCTGTACATTTCAAAGCTGTCATTGGTAGTTTTAGACTTGATTGCACTGTATTTGTATGCTCTGTCCTCCATCAGTCCATGTCATCTGTCAGTGCAGTTAGTATTTTTTTCTTAAAAATGAGCAGCACCTAGTTACTCTCACATGCCACTGTGTCGCAGTACACCCGTGGCCTTGGAATCTTGAAGTAAGCTTACATAACTGACAATAGGCCTTGCTATTTTTCTGGTAATGCCAGTACTGTATCCAATTGTGACATTTTAGATATATAATTACTTTTACAGGTGTGATGTAAGTGAAAAGAGAAGGGCACGCCCCTGTTTTTATTTATTTATATTGGCAATGCAGCTAATTGTTTTCTTCTGTTGCTTTACTGAATACAATTAAAGTTGATTGACAAATAGCATTATATCTCAGTTTTGCTTACATGAGCCATCCTTTTAGCTTTGCGATGGATTTTGTTGCCAAACAGCTGTCTCACATCTGTTAGTGTCTGTACCCATTGTCTTTGCTCTGCCCATCTGTAAACAGACACTGATGGTACTGGTGACTGATACAGAGAGAAATGAGATTGGCTCCTGAATGAAGTGTTCTCTCTACTGCCTAATTGCACTCCAGGATGGCTATATGGGAGTATGAGTCTTGTGTCTCACACCCCATCACCAAGGCTCTTTACCACCTAACGACTCTTGACATGCAGAGCAGGTGTAGTGCTGCTCCAGTGGTACACAGGCAGGGCATTCTCCTGAGGTGAGGCAGTCTTCTAGTTCATAATTCAGAGCTAGAAGACTAGGTGCCTTTGACATCACATCCTGCTTTCTTAACATTGTGGAATAAAAATACATGTAGAAATCCTGCATCTGTCCGTGCTACGTGGAAATAGTTATTTGAATAGATGTGGCATTGAGAGGAATGCTTGTTAGCATGCTTGATAAAACAAAAGCTTATCTCTGCACTGCTTAGGGCATATTTGTCTCACAAGAGTACAACAATAGAAAATACACTGCAAGCACTGTAGTAAAAGAGACACCTTATGCATAGAGGGAAGTTGAAAGTCATTGCCATTCAGAGACTGATGGATATAAAAGTAGCAGTTTGACATTGTATTTAGACTTAGTTTCATTGGTGAATGCCTTATTCCTTAATTGCAGTTTTTCATCTCCTCTTCCATTACACCTTCCTCATTTATTTTTTCCTTTTCCTGCAGTCTGTCCTCAGCAGCCTCCCTGCAAGCTGTCATCCTCTCTACCTCAAGCTAAAATCAATTCCCAGGCAATGTGCAGGAACATTATAGTGGCAAATCTGTCACCTGCTCTGCATGCACAATCTGAAACCCACATGGGTAACAAAAGGCAGAATGAGTGCCAGATATAGGAGTTTACAGAGATGACATCACCATCCAGTGTGGCTGGGGATCTGCTATCCTTAATTAGGAAAGATTAATTAATATTAATTCTTTTGTCAAGTTGGTCCTAGATGAAATGCCTCATTAGCTTGGGATGTGCTTATGTGTTCACACTAACACAATATATGAGTCTGCACGATGGAGTTGTAGTATTTGACACAAATGCTCGATGGAGAAAACATTAAATGCCTATTGAGCAGTGTGTTAAAGATATCCAACTAAGGGAGATGGCAAGAATAAACCAATATGCAAAAGTGTTTTCTTTTTGGTTTTGATGGAGATTCAATCATACATGATTTTCGTTTGTGCATCTGTGCTTCATTAAATTCTGTTCTGGTCGAGGTGTGCTGCATGCCATATAGCCAGAGGAGGTACACCCACTGTAGACTGTCAGTATGTGTCATGCAACAAAAATTGGCTCCATTTCAGATTGCAGAGGAGGAACTATTGTTCTGATGTACTTCCCCTTCTATCTTCCTGGGTCCTTACTTTCATTCCTGTCTCTGATTCTATTATTACTGTATTGTTGTGAGTGTATGTTTAGTGGGTCTAGTGAGTGATTGAGTACAGCACGTGGGCCTTTGTCTGCACATATTTCTTATGTCTCCTCTCTTAATTGAGACTCACGTTACACCGGATTGCTATGTGCCATTTAAGCAGACTTGCACAGCAGAATTTTGGCACAGCTTGGAGATAGAAACCTGCCCTTGCTTTAACAGTTGCATCTATTCCTCTTCAGGCCCAACTCCAGTCATACTTATAATTTATGGTTTGTGAATGGCTATGGCGGTGAAGGGATAGTGTGAATATTAATGAAGGTCATGGTTATGTATTGTGTGTGTGCTGCCCCATCCAACAGAATATTCTATTTACTATCTATAAGAGAAGGTTCTATGTCTACTAAAAACACTGCTGCCATGAAGGAATCTACCATGCAGTTAAACCAGAGCTATTATCTTAGGTTGAGTAGAAATTGGATGAGATGAATGCAGGGTTGGTGGAATTTTACAGCCATAACTTCTTTGAGGAATTTGCTGTCACTTTGATTAAAGGGCTAAGGGTGGTGATTAAAGAGCTGACTGAAGTCAGCTTTTTTTATCTTCTAGTTTTAATAAATCATATATGATCAGAGGAAGCATAACACCCCCCCCCCCCTTTTTTCCTACAAGTGAAAACCCCTTTCTACTTGTGATGATGGAAGATGAGAGAGAAAGCGTTTGTTAGATGTTGCTGGGAATTTCAGAGGTAGGAAAATGAATATATACATTTTTTTTTTTCAAGGATGACACATTTACTTCCTTCTGTCCTACACACACACTGCACTGAGGCTCAGCCAATCCCAGAGAGCGACTGATTCCTGTGCTGAGAGCAGATCTCTTTCAGATCTGTCTCCATCACATCACAGGCCTGCTCTCTGACTCATCAGCATATGTTTGTAGCATCAGGATCTAGTCCTCCAGCCTCTTAGCCCTTGCATGTTACGCTTCTCTGCTCACTCCCACACTTTTTCTTCCTCCTTTTCCTTGCTTTTGCTTTTTTTTCCTACTTGAAAACCTAGATCAGCCCACGATTCCCATTGCCTCTTGATTATCCCATTACATTTGTGCAAAATAAACCGCTTGTATTGTTTATCTTTTGTTATTACACAGCCATGTTGAATACTCGATTCTGATTCGGCATTCTACGGTTTTATTTTTGAACCCATTCAGGCTGATTCAAGACGGGGTTCTAATTCGCAATAATGACTGACTCGCTCTACATTTTCCCTTACGTAGTTGTTATAATTCTAAGATTACATAAAGTATACACAGTGTTGTTAAACAGCCATACTAAAATATAGTTTTCTATTCACAGATTATTTTTTTCATTCAAATAATTGGATCCTGTGAAATTCATAGCAAAGCCTCTAATCCTCTGATTTTCCTTTCTTCCCATCCTGTCCTTTTCCTTCATCCCTCTGGTTCATAGTCAACACTCAGTGGGTTTGGTGATGTCAGATGTTGGTTTCTGGCCCCCTTCCAGACCTATTTCTTCCATGTCTGTGTGCTTTCTGTCACTCCCAGGTCTTGTCTAATGTGGCTCAGTCACTGTGGCTGTGGCTCAGTGACTCAGACTAAGCAAATGGCACAATGTCTGTAACTTCCCAAAGTAATGGGCCTGGTGTGTTGCTTTGTGGTGTCCCTTTCTCATGCTATTGCCTCCCAATTTTTCAGTCTCAAAGAATCTAGCCTCCCACAGATATTCAGCATCTTATTTAAATGAAGGCGCTAAAGGCCTAATGCACACAGTCTTTGTTATAGTACTGACTGTGCTCGATGTGCTCTACCACAGTGCTTTCATCCTTGCTGTTTATTTTATTTCAGATATGTTAAAGGAAACTGCAATTGATTGAGAGCTTGGTCTCCTACTATGCATTAGTAATCTTCCACTCGGGAGCAATCCTGGTCAGGAAGATGCGATGCTTACGTAGGCACACAAGTGATACATAGTAAACCAAAAAACAGCATTTTTAAATGTAGTTATTGTAGCTTCATATACTATGTGCATTGGCCATGTATGTATGCTTATAAGGCTTAGTCTTTAATTTGAAAATGTTTGTGTCTGGAGACGAGCATGACTTGCATTTTGAGTAAGCTCCTCTCTGTGTAAGCTGTGTCGAGCTCTCCTCTCAGCCCCTCCTTGCTAGACAAGTTCACTTTGACTGATTTTCTCTTCCATCTCTCCTTCTGACCAATTCACTTCTTTGCCCTCCCTTTAACTAGAGATGGTACTTCTCATTTGACTGTCCAACAGGCTCTGGAAATACATCACTGCTTGAAAGCACGCAGGTGATGGCCAGAACCAGCCAATGAGGCTGCTGTCCAGCCCTCACTTTGTACCACCATCTGGCTAATGAGCTGTCAGTCACTCCCCAGGGCCCGGCCAAGCCCAAAACCAAGAGGCAATCAATCTCTTCTAGTGTGGACACTCAGTTATTCCCTATTGTTAAAACCGTGGGCCCAAGTGACAGCTTTTCTTCAGACTAGGCATTTTTTCCAGAAATGGTTCTCTGCCCTTGTGAAAAAGGGGATGATTGTGGCATTAGACCCTTGCAAGATAATTTATTACTTAGTTCTGCTCAATATATATTTACTTTTAAAGACTGCAGTACACTAATATCCCCACTGTGCTTGTTTTCTGCAGGCAGTGCTTATAGATTTTTCCTGGAGGTAATGTTCAAGGCTCTGTGAATCCTGATTGGTGCCATGAGAATAAAAAAGAAATAAACTACTTGTGATCTAATGGGATTTGAGTCCAAGGGGACCATTCAGAAGCTCTGTGTTATGGGTGTCAGTCACATCATGGGTCTCTCCTCAAAGTGTGTGTGTTTTCTTTTGGTGGAGCAGGGCGTTTGTGGGCATCTGGTAGCTGCAGGGTTTGACAAGTGATCACACACCCTTTTGTTAAGCTGGAGCGAGACTGTTAACCATCTGTGCAGACAAACACACTGCCGTCGGCATGGTCCTCCCTTTTGCTGTACATGTTTGTCTATATTTACTTTTTTTTTTTTTTTGCAGCCTTGTTTAGTAGTAGTAGTAGTTGTATCTTAGCTTAGTTCCACTCATCCTCATTTTATTCCATTTTATTTCTTGTCCTGGAGATGGCAAGAAGCTAGACTCCATACGCTGGTGCTCATGGTTTAACTATAATGTCCTTATAGCAGTGTGTGACAGTATGAGCTTCTAAACTTCACACTCCACCAATCCTTTGACCCTCCCACAACTCGGATTCATTTGGATGAGGTGGGAATACATTCTCACGCAAATACCATACAGCATGTCATATAGCTGAAGGAAGGAACTAAGATGAGAATAGAGTAACATTTGTATTCTGTGCTGCCTACTAAGACTATATTTTGCAGGCCAGGCAGTCATGTGGGGATAGTGGGAAGTGAAGGGAGGAGGGTTCAGGAGAAATTCTGTGTATCCTTTTTGTGCATATTTATAGTGTGCAGTACACATGTCAGCCATTGTTAATTTTTAGTGTGCAGTACACATGTCAGCTATTGTTAATTTTTAGTGGGCAGTACACGTCAGCCATTGTTAAGTGTGTGTGTGTGTGTGTGGAAGCATGCACAGTAGTGGTGTGCAACAAAATTGATTCATAGAATTCCAAAAATCAATTCATAATTAAAAAAATTTATTATATTTGTATTTTTATTTTTTTAAATTGTATGTCTACTGCAATCACATGATAGATAGATCAGTTATTGATCCCCAAGGGGAAATTCAAGGTCCCAGTAGCTTACAGACATCACACACAACATACACATACATCATAAACAGGATGATAAAATAACAAATAATAAACAAATCCACATGAATAATATGGACAATAAAAGAAAAGATACTAAATAAACTACATAAAAAATCCACATGAATGTACTAAGGGATGTATAAGATGCATACATACATGCATACATACATACATACATACATACTATGAATCGTGTTTTGAATCGCGAATCGTTTTTGAATTGAAAATCGATATTGAATCGAACTGAGCTAAAAATTGGAATCAAATCGAATCGTGACATTTTCTGAATCTTACACCCCTAATGCACAGGCTTATGAGTGTGATGCAGCTTGGTGAGTCACTGCTCTCATACGGCCGTGCTCTCTACCCCGTATTGACTCTCTCTCCCCTCCCCAGTCTGTTCTTTGCAGCAGCAGCATGAGCGTGCTCAGTAGAGCCAGACCTTTGTCCACATCATAATCGTCGTCGTCCGTTTCTCTCCCCTCACTTACAGCTCATCACATTACTGGCAGTGTTTGAATATATGAATGCATTAACCTAAATGCTGAGGTAGGAATAATGCAGTCAGATTAAAATAAAGCAGGAGGAGATGGAGAAGCTGAGTATGGATGGATGGATGGTTACTTTATTTAGATTCATATGTATGCAGATAGATCTAGAACCTTGGACGATTTATACAGTACTGTAGTTGTTGGACTTGTGTCATTGTGATCTGACAGCCACTCAGTGGACCCACAAAGCATGAAGTCTATCTTATCCTCAAATTGAAGATGTATTGGAGACATATTCACCAGTCAATGCCTTTCTGCACCAATCAACGGCCTTGTACATTAGTGGGTGATTCCCCTGGAAACTGAGCCCAGCCTAACTTGCCTCAAAGGGCGCATCCAGATGTGAGATGCAGCCTAGCACAGCATGAACGTGAGCTTGTTACCTGTCCGAACCTTGTTCCAGTCGTCTGTGCCAGCGGCAGATCAATAGCTGATCAAATAGAACATTAAAAGCCCTGGGTGCAGAGAAAGGCAGGACTGCTGACACTGAGGAGTAGATGGTCTCTGAACCATGGTGAGAGGGAGAGAGAGCAGAGAACAATTTTCTGCCTGCTCTAGGGGTGTTGAGGCAGGGGAGGGTGAGGGGGTGCTTGGCATTGGCAGGGTTTCTTGTTTTTGAATTGGAGTCCTGGTGCAGCGGGGATCAACAGCATCGCTGCTTAGTTAGGATAGGCTCAAAGAGGCAACTAAAATATACATTTAGGAAATCAGTTGAACTCATCCGTGGGGCCCGACTATTTACCTTTTGCTCGTGCATGTAGGATTTCATGTAGAATCTAAAAACACCTGTCCTGCTTTACTCTATGCTTTTAATCTCCTCTTTTGCTCTTAGCGTGACAATGACACAAGCTCTACCTCAAAAGTTCAAAGAGTCTGCTGTAGATTTGTTCCGTTTAAGTGGCAGTCAACACTTTTTTCCTTCCCTTTACTCACCATACATCCCTCTTGGCAAAGCACCCCTCGCTGATTTGTTTCTGCCCCCTCTTATACACCCATTCAGAGCTGGCTGGCTAATAGACCAATATGAATACAAACAGAGCTTAGTGTCTGTGACCCTCAATATCCCCTCCACTGCAATGTCATCACAATCCAGCCCATGCCTACTAATGCTCTGCCAAAACACAGACCTGATGTGAGTTTTGCGGTCTGTCTCTGCAGCAGTGCATAGTAGCATTTGTCTGGTGTTTCATGTAACACCCATATCCCTAGCCTACCATGATATGAGCAGATTCATATTTAATTACTTCTGGTACCCTCTGACAACTCCTCCATACAAATAGACGTCTGTGCAGGACTGTTATTTCAATCTTGCACCCACCTGCTCCGATCGTTTCCACACTCTCACAGATGAGAGTTTTACCAGTTTTGCAGATATTCAGATCTCTACCATGACAACATTTTGGTTATCACACAGCTAAAATAAGACACAGGTACAACATATCTATTTTTTGATTTAAATAAATGCACATGGAGTTACTGAACTGTTTATTAAGCCATCTTTAGAAGGGCTTTTATTATACCTTTTTAAAAAAAAAATAAAAAACATAAGAGATCTTAAGGCAGTATAGTGGCTAAACACATGGATCGATTTGTTCATCAGATCAAGATTCAGAGCAGCAGTATTAGTGTCATTGTTAATATATATAAATGAGATGTGGATTAGGGATGGCAAGTTTGTGACATTTTGACTATCAAACAAAAATGTAGCCTACGTCTTGATTAGAGAGCGAGAGTGAAACAGAACTTCTTTTGGCAATGCATTTGGATGCACATAGTTATGCACATAAGGGTGTCAGTAGGGAGTTGGGTTGGGAACCGGAGGGTTACTGGTTCAAGTCCCTATACAGACCAAAGTAGGTGCTCTTAAGCAAGGCACCGAACTGCCCGGGGTGCCTTTCCAGCCCCCGTCACATCTCTCTGTGTGTGTGTGTGTGTGTGTCATAACATTATTATTATTATTATTATTATTGGAACACAAAGCATTTCTGCATAGTCACGACCAATATCCACCACCATCCGTGTATGAATATGTGTGTGAATGGTAGGGGTGTGAATCTTCACTGGTCTCACGATTTGATTACCTTGTCCTCAAATCGATTCGATATTCTGTCACCTCCTCAATATTATTATATATTGCTACACATTGTTTTCATCAACAAATTCAAGCAGTCAGCTATATCTGAACTCCCCCTTTTTATTGTATCTGCTCTTAAAAAAAAGACACTTCCTGAATGTAGTGTAGTCTGAACACAGCAGAAAAAAGGCAAAAACAAGAGAAGCATCAACCGGAAAATTAACAAGTAACATCAGTAGGCAATAATCGATTATGGTCTGTCACTGCATCGATGCAGAATCGTCCACATCCGCATCAATGCAATGATTAAATTCAACACCCCTGGTGAATGGGTAAATGAGAGGCAAACTGTCAAGCGCTTTGTCCGGGAAGGTAGAAAAGCGCTATATAGATGCTGACTATTTACCATATATCCTGGTATATATATCCATATCCTAATATTGGCGTCATTATACTGACTGCCCACTTCCAACCATATTATACACTGCAAATCCTTTGTTCGTACCATTTGTATTGGTTAAAGCTTCATGATAAAATAAACCTAAAATGTTGTGGCCTTGGATGTTGAGGTTTTAAGTCATCCTTTGTGTTAAAGGAGAACTCTGGCCAATTTTTACGTTAATCTTGCTAAATATAACTATGCGAGACCTGTATGTGTGCGAGACCTGTGTATGTATGTATGTATGTATACACACACACACACACACACACACACACACACACACACACACACACACACACACACACACACACGCATGCTACAAATACACACGGGACTGCTGCATGATGATCATTACTGAAGCCTGACTGAACACTCTCTCGTCCCAGACGACAGCTAGCTAGCTAGCAGCTAACAGGGTAGGTGAATGTTGAAAACGCATCTTGTTGTCATGTAAGGGCCCTGTTCATGTTACACAGACATTTCAATTGCATTTTGTGTCTGTTAAGATACACAAAGGCACTATTTAGCTTATGCCCCCATAACTGCCGTTTAGCTAAGTGGGAGCGGTGGGCATTAGCTGCAGCAGCTCCGTCTATGTAGCTGCTGTTGCGCCAACTGTTTTTGCTATAGACAGGTTTCGCATAGTTATATTTAGCAAGATTAACGTAAAAATTAGCCGGAGTTCTCCTTTAAGTGGGATAGTCGATGCTTTATTATACCACAGCCACAGCAAACGCACACAACTTAAATTAAGGTTTATTTAATTTATTGATTAAACCACAACTATGGGAGTCTGGAGGAACAAAAGAAGGGAAGAAGCCTGAGCCAACCCATCAAGGGCCATCGGAGCCCAATGCACAGACCGTTATGTGTCATTCAGAGAGAAGGAAGTGAACCTGACTAGCACAGCTTCTTTTATTTCTCTTCAACAATACGCTTTAATGTTCTTCATATGGATTCAGGTTATGCTATTGTATCTCTAGTCAAAAGATAGCAATAGGCAGACAATCATGTAAAGGGACCTTTCTGTTTCTGTCCAATAGCTTAACCAAGGTGTGTAGGAGTGTGAGTCTTTCTTCCAAGCTAGTTTCACACAGTGTACCAGAAACTGAAAACTGGTAAATCTCACCAGCCAATAGTTTATTTCTCATTTTGTTTTTCTTCACTTTCCCTCTGTCTTCTCTCTGAGTGGGCGACTCATTGCGGCATGGTCTGCACCCTGAAAGGCTTTGATTAGATCACTCTCTTTTCTCTCTCATTCAATTTCTCCCTCTCAAAGCAGGCTTGCAGACAACATGTTGCTGTGCTTTCAATCCCATTACCAACATAATTGTATAGGGAAAGCATTGAGTGTAATCACTTCTGAAAATGCATTTGCTAAAGTACTTATTGTGAAATGATGGCATTTTAGTACACAATCTGCATGTTATAGGGTACATTTTTAAAGCGGCAGAAGTGAAATGAAAGTATTTGTCATACCTTATCACATCTTCAAATGCAGCTTGTTCGGCCAGTGTCACCTCACGCAGCTCCACCACAATTAAGGCTCCAGGCTTAGCAGCCGTTACACAGGTATTCAGCCATATAGCCTGTATGTCTGTGAGGCCTATGTTGCTTTGTTTATTAGCTTGACTAGTGTTGGATGCTCTAACAGTGACACCTGTTAGAGAGGGTTTGGGGTTTGTGTGAGTTAAATGTGAGAGCACTCAGACAGCTGTGGTCTTAAGGCCTTCATAATGCAGTTCCAAATGAAGATCCAAACTCATGTACATGTGCACCTGTGTGTGTGTGTGTGTGTGTGTGTGTGTGTGTGCGCGCACACACACACACACACACACACACACACACACACACACACACACACACACATCATCTGTATCACATTTCTGCCCCAAAAATTGTGACAATCTTCACCACACTTGTCTACCACACTTTTAGTTCATCCTTTCTCTCCCTTTATTAGAGCTGGGCGATTTTTTTTTTTCCCCTTAAAAAATCCTCGTAATTCTTTTTTTTTTTTATTTTATTTTTTTCATAAAAAACTTGATTTTCGATTCGCTTTTCCCCCCTTCCATTTAAAACAAAATAACTGCGAACTGTAAATATATTTTAAAAATATTTATTGTATTTAATTAAAGTACATCAACATAAACAAAATTGCAAAGGCAAACCCTCTAACTGAAGTCACTGTGCAGTGTACAACAAAGATTGTTAAACATCCAAATTATTCGATTCACTTTTTTTGAAAATATGAATCGATTTGACCTACCAACTCAATTTTTAAATCAAATCGATTTTTTTTCCCAGCCCTACCCTTTATCACACTGCATTTCACTACTCAGACTTGGTCATGGCCACTCTAGACCGCTAGACCAACAACCCTTCTATGGGCTCCCCTTTCATGTAGTTGTTATAAAACTTTCACATAGTGTAACCACCAAATTGAATCTGAATAGGGCATAAGACGGGGACCAGTGCAACTGTTCATTCCCTGTAGGGCTCATTTATTACAGGTTTGCAGAAGATGTCAGGCACTCTCAATGTTCAATTTCTCTCGGTCACCTCTGGGTGCTGTAGTCAAACCAATTACACACCGTCCAGCTACTGTTAGTGTGTGCTTCAGACAAATTCTGCTTGCCTTCTCCAATGTGCCTGCCAAGCAATAAATCCCATCATGCCCTGCCTGTGTTAGAAAACGAAAGATTCAGTGTGGAATTATGTTGTTATTCAACTACATTGAATTTGTCAACAGGCCCAGCGATCTTTGGTTTGTCTTCATATCAGGTCTATTCAATCACCATGTCATCCAAAGTGTTTGACTGGAACACATAAATCTGATTTAGCTGGCAGTGTTCCACTCTGCCTGCCTATGCCACTCTACAGTATAGCTTAGGGCTCTGTCCTGCTGCAGAGAATTTTCTCACCACACTGACTGTCCTCTCCTTTTTTGCTCCCAATTCCTTTCCCTCCTCCAACCCCCTTTCTCCTTTGGGTCTTTCTTTCCAGGCCAAGTCGTGTATCTGTCACATGTGTGGAGCCCACCTGAACCGACTCCACTCCTGTCTCTACTGCGTATTTTTCGGCTGTTTTACGAAGAAACACATCCACGAGCACGCAAAAAACAAGAGACACAATCTAGGTAAGCCACACACTCACTCAACTATTTAAGAAATCATTCGGAAGCAAATCTGAATTGCTTTGTAGTATTTTAAGCAACAAATTGTGTTTCCTAATTCTGTATTTAAAAAGGAAATCTCCCAATAAAGCTAAAATGATAGTTGATATATATCAGTGTGTATATACACTATATTGTCCCTGCCTACATCCAAGGATCAGTCCCATCCTGTCGGTCCTCACATTCACATGCACCCCCGTGGCCCACTGCAGCATGAGCTATTATCAGCGAAGGATTACAGCATTACTTTGGGCAACTTCCTCCTCTGAGCTGACAGGGAGCTAAACCTCACTCTAACCGCAGCACATTACCATTCTGTCATGGGTTTAAGTTTGCACTCTCCCCTTCATACAGCAGCAAGAGATGGATAGACATTGGTAATCCACAGCTACCAAAAAGCCTAGCTACAACATTACATTCCAATTATGCTAAATAAGATAATAACACTAATGAGCAAGATTTTGATATTGCCCTGACAGGACTACTAAATATAGAAAATCAGGGATACGGCAGGGTGGCTTGGTAGTTGTCTGAATGGCTTTAATTGATTTAATGCATTTCAACAGTTGGGTTACACACATACCCCAAGTGAATGGCCACAGTGTTAATTACCTTTGAGCTTTCCACAGGAGCCTCTCTGACACAGCACTCTGTTCTTCTCCATCTCTAATCAAATTAATCCAAACCCCCTGTCTGCTAGATAGCAAGCTCCCTTTTTCTCAGGACACCTTATTACATCTTTTTCATCTCCTTTTCCTAACAACCTCACTTCTCAGGACTCCTTCAATATCTTCTTTCTGTCCTTTTTTTCTAGCTACGTCCATTTTCTGGATGCCTTTAAACATCTTCTCCTTTTTTTCCGCCTCTCTGTCATCTCATTCTTTGCTCTCATCCTTCATTTAAGTAAATACGATTCATGAATCCCTGCCTGTATCTTGTGCAGTACTCCACAGTCTGTATCTTCTTCCTCTCACTCAATGATGACGTTTTTTCAAATTAATTTCTTTCTTGCTGCGTGATTTATTTCTTTGTATGTTCTCTTATCTCATACAAAGAAAACACACACACACACACACACACACACACACACACACACACACACACACACACACACACACACACACACGGCACTGGGACAACAATATAATAAACACCAGTCAGGTTTTCTACATTATGTGTTGGCTCACTTTCTCAGTGTGGGTAGCACCAAAAACAGAATATCTAGTTAAGGTAAAAATAGGTTGTCACGGCAACAGAGCTGAGGTATTGTTGCCGTGGAGTTTTAGAATGGAAGAGGATGGTGTGTTACTTGAAAGCCCAGGTGGGGGTGGGAGACAAATACACGTATTCCATCACTACTCCGCTCATATCTCTTATAATTGCTCAGTGCAAGCAATGAGATGGAAACACATTGCAGTGAGGGGAAAAGGCATGGCGGAGAAAGCACTTGTCTTAAGGCTGGCTGTGCCAGCGAGGTTGGACAGTAAAATAAAACCCAACGTGTGTTACTGTGGTGGAAAAATCTATTTGTAATTATGGTGCAATCTCTCTTTCTCCCTCTTTCCCTCCTTCCTGTTTCCAGCGATAGACTTATTATACGGGGGAATTTATTGTTTTGTCTGTCAAGACTACATATACGACAAAGACATGGAGCAGATTGCCAAAGAGGAACAGAGGAAAGCCTGGAAATTGCAAGGTAGAGCATTTTGTTTTCTCACAGAACTTAATCCATCTTTTGAAACAAGGCCACTTGATATCACAGTGCCGTCACATTTGTGTTCCTTTTGTATCCACAGGCATAGGGGAGAAATACACAACATGGGAGCCAACCAAGAGGGAGCTAGAATTATTACGACACAATCCAAAGCGGAGGAAAATCACTACAAACTGTACCATAGGTAAGCAATAGACTGCCCTGTTCAGTCTGCACAGCCTTTCATTCCTTGACAGTGTGTGTGCTGTGGGGATTCTTTATAGCTGTGTGTGTCTCTACATGTGCCTATAGCGCAAGTGTATTTGGGGTCACTCTTGCGTTTTAATTGTGACACCCAAGGTCAACAGGACCGGGCAGCCCCACAGGCAGTACACTGCGAAGCCAGAACACAGTGTTCCCTCGCTGATACTGCACACCACAGCGGACCTGAATTTGTGTTTGTGTATCCCCAGTAACTTGTTTTCTCTCTGTACAGTTTTCTCAGTGTTCTGTTGTGCTGTCGACTTATACAGGTGGTCCCATATAAGTCCGGAACTACCAACTATTTATCTTATCGATTAATTAATTGAATTAATTAATTGAATTCCCTCTGTTGGCAGCGGTATGAATCCGAAGCACTGTCCTGTTTAATCTTCGTTGCCATGTTGCTCTCACACTTTTCTTTCTCTTGTCCTGCAGGTTTACGAGGGTTAATAAACCTGGGCAACACATGTTTCATGAACTGTATTGTTCAGGCCCTAACGCACACACCGCTGCTTCGAGACTTCTTTCTCTCCGACAGACACAAGTGCGAGATGCAATCAAACTCCTGTCTGGTGTGTGAGATGTCGCAGCTCTTTCAGGAGGTATGATGCACAGTTTGTGCGTGTGAACATGTTACATAGGTTTGTTTAATCGCACAAAGAAAAGAATAATTCATAATTTTGGTTAAAACTGAGCCATGGTTTTATTGAGAACATACTCCCGCAGTGTAAGCCACTGCAGAAGGCTGAGTCACTGTTGATCTCTTTTGTTGAGACCAAAGAGGAAGGCAGAGAGGAAGACAAAATCCTGCCTGAAATGTACAGAGCCACATGCAAATGAATAAGCAGAATACAGTACTTACACTATATTGAACTTGGTCCGTCAATGCAAATTATGTTGCACAGCCACTTATAGCCACTTAATCTCAGCTCTTTGATAGTTTGGCATTTTATATCTAACAAACTCACTGGCCCTGGACGTTATGTAATATCTGCCTGGTCTGCTCCCACACTGCCTCGCTTTTTTCTTACACCTCTCACTTCCCAGTATATATGGGCCCACAGATGGCAAGTGGTGCTATAATAGGTTGCGTCATTCCCCCCGCCGCTTTACACACACACACACACACACACACACACACACACACACACACACACCCCTACCCCTACCCAGTTCTCACCATTCGGCTACATAACGTGCGAACAAGGTAATCGCTCACCTCTATCACCCAGGGAGGCAGACGTTGATTGAGTATTCAGCTTTGTGTGAGACAGACAATTTAGAATCAGTCATACAAGAGATATGAATCTATTTAAAAGTTCTCAAACACACACAGAATCACTCCCAAGTCTTTCTACCTCGACGCCTTGGCCCCAACTTTCTAATTCCATTGCTTACTTTCATCCCCCACCTTTGCTTAACCCACCCCCAAATCATCATCAAAAGCCGTCTTCTGACCACGCACACACACACACGCACAGAGTTTGTAAGCTTCAAAAGACATGTCAGCGTGGCATGTTTTCCCCTCTCACAGCTCAATCAGATTTCAGAGAGAGCTGTGGAGAGTAAAGCAAGGTGTGTGCAACATCTTCGTGTTGAGAAATTGGATCCCTCTCTGGCATTAATAAGGAACTTTATTGTAGTGTTTGCACCCTGTCAACTCTTGCGCTCTGCTCGGCTCTGTTACTTTCTTACCCACATGTCCTGACCTTGACCTGGATTGTCACTCACTCGAATTCCCATGACGACGCAAAGACTCCGCAACACTTCACAGATGGATGATTTTGCTCCAAACGCTTCCGCTTGCCAACGGGTTCTTCGTCTTCTCTGTCTTGCGCATCAAACCTCTCTTCTCTATGGATGAGCTGTCATTAGAGCTAGTGCTGTTAGGCGACACATGGTGAAATTAGAAATTTGTTTAAAATTAGAATTGTTAGAAATTAGCTGCTGAAAGAGTCAGAAAATCACCTTGACTGATAGAGTGGTTCAGCCATGAATTATAGATCACAGTGAGCAATGTAGCTATGAGACTGGCAAAGATGTTATAAAATATAATGCACTCAGTAACACCTGGAGAATAGACTAACCAAATGCTCCTCTTCACCCCCACCACCTCTCCCATTTTTCTTTCCTGCTCTCAGTTCTACTCGGGCCACCGTTCACCCCACATTCCCTTCCGGCTGCTGCACCTGGTGTGGACTCATGCACGTCACCTCGCAGGCTACGAGCAGCAAGACGCCCACGAATTCCTCATCGCAGCGTTAGATGTACTACATAGGCACTGCAAAGGGGATACCATCAGTAAGCTATATAACCAATCCATATGTCATTCTCAGCGTACATACTGCATTTAGCGTGTAAGTAGGTCTGAAGGGTTTACTATAGATTTTTTTTGCATATGCATTCTTCAATATTTTCTGTCAGCCCAGGATTGCAGCTTGTTCAAGTCAGACTGAATGGGAAATACAGCAAAGAGCAGTGTCAGTTGAGATTGAGAGGAGTGTGTCTGGGCCACCTACTGCCTCTGATCCATCATGTGGAGTTATACCTTAGATCTACCCACGGAGCACAGTGCCTTACTTTACTGGAAGAATAATGAAGGAGACTGACAATAGTGTGTACCAAAGGGACAGGAAGCAAGCAATGTGAGGAATGTCAATAGGCCTTGCTGCAGTGCGATGACGGGCTGACTCACCCACAGACCCTGCAGTAATGCTTACTACTAATAGCTAGAATCCAGAAAGTTGTGAAGTGGCAGACAGGCTGCGCTGCAGGGTAATGGATAAGTGAGAAAGGGGGCCGGACCGAGTCCTTCAGAGGTGCTAAACAGGTTGTTGGTGTTATCTGTGAGTCTATTTATACTTTCTACTCTTTGTGGTCCACAGGAGACGACAATGGGAAGAAGGCCAACAATCCAAACCACTGTAACTGCATCATTGACCAAATCTTCACTGGGGGCCTGCAATCAGATGTTACCTGTCAAGTTTGCCAGTATGTTTGTGTGTCTATCTTGTGTGTTTGCGACTAAACAGTGTAAAAATGCAATTTAGCAAAATAAAGCCACATCTAAGATCTTTGCTGCCCATTCATGTTGATGGAGCATCACATGACCACCTATTCCCTCCTTCTTTTCCTACATTTATACTCATTCATCCATCATCCATCTATCAATCCGATTGCGTAGTCTCCTCTCACCGCTGGGCTGATCGATGTGGACACCACCTGTCCTCCCAGAGTGGGTGAACCACTGGATGTGTCCTCTCCACTGCTCTTATTAAAAGGCCCGGGCCCTGCAGAGCTGCTGTACGGGCGGTTGTCTAGACAGCATCACAACCCAAGCGCTGCCATGCCCCTAGAGCTGTCCTGTCACATTAACACTAGCACGCTGCACTGAACTGCAAAGCACCTTACCCAGACTAGCAGGCAAGCCGAGCCCAGCTCAGTGCCATGTTACTTGCCTCCACGGTGAACCGAGAGACTGCTGATGCAGAGCTAGTGATGCTATCATTCTGCTATGCTGTAGTCATTAAACAAGTCTACTGTTGACTACAGATTACTCATGGGTAAGGCCTTAAGCAACAGAAAATACACTCCTCAAGGCTTTTTCAACAAAAATGGTACCATAATGTTGCCATATTAGTGCAGGGTTGCTCTCTCACCATCATAAATTCATGCCTACTTGCCTTAATAGCCACCTTCTGGTACCACCGTTACAGCACCATGACTCATCTAATCAACAGTGTTAATGCGTACTGCATGCATTCTACACTGGACGCCTCCATTTTGCCTGGGCTGAAGTCCATCACAGTCATTGGGCTGTAATAATACAAATTCCTTATGTAAGGCCAATTCTCTCTGATGTAACACTTCATTGAATTGCAAATGGACCTGGAAGAACAGTGTGTATATAATGCACATGCACACACTCAATCTTCCAGCAGGATTAAACAAAAACATGATCAGAATCTTCAGAGGCTGCATGAATTTAAGCTGTATTATTGCTATCGATGTCGTCATCCTTTCATCGTGACCTGTAATAAAGGGCACACAAACCTTCACACAACCACACAGTATTTATTCAACCTTATAATATTTATTCAACTTCATAATCAAACTCCTTTCCCTTTTTTTTTTTCTTTTTTTTTTTTTTTTCCCTCTAGCGGGGTTTCCACGACGATAGATCCATTCTGGGACATCAGTCTGGACCTTCCTGGCTCATCAACGCCTTTCTGGCCCCTCAGCCCGGGAGGGGATGGCAGCACAGTCAATGGAGAGAGCCACCTGTCAGGGTCCACCACTCTCACAGACTGCCTACGCAGGTACAGCTTCAGTCAGCTGACATCAGACAGATTGTCTTTCTTTTCTGCCTGTCAGGTTTCTCTTTTTATATGAAAAACATTTGGCAAGGAAAGGAGGGACTGCCATTTTCTACTTGTTTTCTTTCAGTTGGCTTATTTTCCTGTATCCCTTCGGCCACCTCTCCAAATTTATGGATATCAATCGTCTCCACTTGAAACAAATTTCATTCATCCCTCCACTTGTATGAGGGGTCACTTATTGTGTCTGCTCAGGCACAACAACCCTGTTATCCCTGGATCTCATCTTCCATCATCACCAGGTTGGCAGGGCAGATGTGACCTCTCATATCTCCTCTACTGCCTCTTCATTCTTGCAATTTCTTTTCCTTCTCTTCTTATCTTATTTCATTCCCTCTCCTCTCCACCTAATTCCTTTTCCCCCGTGCCCTCACTCTCTACCTCTCACATTTGTCTCATCCTCCCCCTCTTTCTCTCGCCTCCTTTCCTTCAGACCTTTTTTTTTTTTTTTTTTTACTGCAGCACCTCACACACCCCTAGTTGCTGCAGCAAGTCTCTTAAAGGTACAGAACTGGTTGGTGCTGTTGCCGTGGTGATAGAGGCGTTGGCATTACCAGCAGGGCTTTGGGTTGGGTGGGCTGACATACAGAGTGGCTGCACCAAAACTCTGCAGGCAGACATGATGCATTAGCCCCCATACATCTTCAGATTCCCTTCAGATCTGTAGGAGTAGAACTAGGTGAGGTCAAAGGGTTTATGTAACATAGCTAAAGAAAGTATAACCATGATAGTTTTCTTCCTCTTTTTCCCAGTTTTCGCTTCCTGTCTCTTGTTTGCCCACATGTTCTCTGCTCGTTCACACCCTCTCTTCTCTTTTACTCCAACCCTCCCTCTGCAGGTTTACGCGGCCAGAGCATCTAGGAAGCAGTGCCAAAATCAAGTGTGGCGGTTGCCATAGTTACCAGGAATCCACCAAACAGCTGACAATGAAGAAGCTCCCCATCGTAGCATGTTTCCATCTTAAAGTGAGTCAGCCAGTGACAACGTGCTGCCAGTTATCACTTGTTACAATCTGTCACTGTCTGACAATTTTATTATTTCAGGCTACACTGAGCTTCAAAATTTAAAAATTTCACTGAAGCCGTCTAGATCTTAAATTATTTCAAACGGGTATCAATTTTCCTATGTCCATGTAACGCTACCTCTAATGGTCAATAAAATGCTCCCGCTGCGTTTTTTCAAAATTCTGTGATGTTTCGTTGTATAATGACTCAGATGAGACCAAGATGCAACTTAATTTGGCGCATGTCTCTTTCAGATTGTACCACAGACATAAAACCGATTCTGTTCTTTAGCTATGGGGAAGTGCAAGTTTAGCGATACTTGGCTTACAACTGAATTTAGGGCTTGGTTAAAGCCAGTTGCTAACAACGTATTTGAAGCCTACTGCTTCTTATGCAAGAATGCAATTAAATTGGGAACGTTGGGTGTACGGGCGCTGGAGTCTCATGCAAAAAGTGAGAAACATCTAACTGCTGTGAAGGGTCTCCAGCAAACGAGCCAAGCCATCAGCCAGTTCTGCCAAATATCTGGCGGCTCCAGTCCCGGCCCCAGCACTACCTCCACACGGCCTAGGCAAGACCCACACAGCAGCTCCGCAACTCCCGTAAGCGACCTACGTGTGGCTTTTGGATCAGTCGGCACTAAGAGCGGAGGTGTTCTGGGTCCTCCACAACGTGACTTGACACCAGTCCCATAATGCGATTGAGGAAATCGGGGAATTGTTTTCCGACGATGTAATGGTCTCAAAAAGGTCTTTAAATTTGACTTGGTGAAACCCTGAAATAAGGTTGTTTGATGTGGCTTAAACGATGATTCAAATCTAGATGCTTATTTTTTCATAATTTGATCCTATTTAGTTTTGATATAATCTTTTTTTTTTTTTTTTTTTTTGAACAGCATCCTTACATATTCCAATACATATATTTATATACTGTAATAGATGCTAATTTTGTCCTGTGTGTATGCAGTCTTACATCTGATGGAGGCAAAGTTCAGATTTTGCAGTGCTTTAGCTTTCTGGTACACTGTGTTCAGAATTCAGTTCAGTTGTTGGTGCATTACCTCCTACTGTGTAGCCCTTTCACCGAATGTCCCAGGACACCCATGACTTCAATGAGTCGTTCCGTCCTCCGCTGGCCATGTTTTATTTATCATAACAGTATTGGAGGGCCTATAATGTATTTATGATATTCATAGGAACATGCTTCAAGAATATTGTTTAAGATCAATCCAAGCCTGTTATTATCTTGTTATGAATGTGTAAAGACATGCATTTTTACTAGCTGTGTTTCTATTTTGTATGTTGTAATGATGATGCCTTATTTCTAAATATGTGTCCTCTCCCCTCCCCCCACTCTCTCACTTTCTCTCTTGCCATGCTTCCCCCCCCTCTCCTCTCTCATCCTCCCTCTCTGGCCATCTCCAGCGGTTTGAGCACTCTGCCAAACTGCGGAGGAAGATCACTACATACGTTTCCTTCCCCCTAGAGTTGGACATGACGCCATTCATGGCATCCAGGTAAGCCTCCATCTAAGCTTTTGTACCCATATAATGGATCTTATCCTGCGAGTCTTCAAATCCAGATATAAATACACAGATGTTTCTAAAAAAAAAAACTGTAGCAGTTTAAGTGGTTTATTACATTTTAATGTTTGTACATGATACACTACATACTTTGTACTCAGGTATTGCACACATCTGCATCTCTGCCAAAATAGCATTATTAAATGCTCCATATAAATATATATTGATGTCAGTAAAGCATGCAGTAGCAGTACTGCCCCACCCCTGGCTGTAGCATCCACTCAGCTCTGTTCAGCGACCTTAAGATCATTCATAGATAGGATCATTCTGCCACCTAGTGGATTTATGTGTCAGTGTAGCATGTTTACGCATGCATGCAGCTTTAAAAATGCTAATGTCTTGCTATTTTTTTTTTGTCTTCCACAGTAAAGAGAGCAGAATGAATGGGCAGTATCAACAGACGGTTGATGTATTAAACAACGACAATAAGTGAGTACCTTGGAAAACATGTACTACAGCAAACTGATTTATTAACACTCTGCCACTTCACCGCAGTACTGACATAGTAGACATTTCTCCTCTAGCATAGCAGCACATGCTAATGACCTGAAGCATCCGGCTGTGACTTCCCCAAATTAAATCAATTTGAAGCCTATTAAAAGCTGCTTAGTTTTCTTCATCCATGACAGTTACAATAGCTTTCATTTTCCGGGACATTTACGGGGAATTTACTGTCTTAATAACATTAAGACAGGTTGCTTGTAGTAGAGACAAGAAGTCAGTATGCAAGGTGCTCCCTGATGAGGCCTCTAATGTACAAGAAAGACCTGAAAGAGCATCAGTATGGGGTTTAAAAGAGATAAAGGTGCCCATATATTGGGAGGATAGTGGGGCTTTAGATACTTTAAGTGAAGTCACAGCAGAACAAAGACAAATTCCCGTCTCTTTGTCTTTTATTTCCAGGTATTCCTTGTTTGCGGTGGTCAACCACCAAGGCACATTAGAGAGTGGCCACTACACCAGCTTCATCCGCCAGCACAAAGACCAGTGGTTCAAATGTGATGACGCCATAATCACCAAGGCCAGCATTAAGGATGTACTCGATAGTGAAGGGTAAGAATGGAAACAAGACATTAGCAGTACTACAAAATGTTATACAGTATGCAATTTGAATCAAATGTTTCTTTCTTTCTTTGCCCCCCCCCCCCCCCCCCCCGTCAGGTATCTCTTATTCTACCATAAACAGTTCCTTGAGTATGAGTAGTCTTTGTGACCACTGACCATGAAGAACCACTGCTTCTAATGAGAGAGCCAAGGGACTGGGGACAGGATGAAACACAATTACACAAACCTACCTGAAACTCTTTGACTAACCAGTCTGCTCCTCCAGCTCTGGAGGACAAAAAATAAAAAGACGTGTGAAATCATGCAACCTTTCAAAAGAAAACAAAAACAAACAAGCACTGAGCTACTTCTTGGCATCTACTTGACAAAACTGAATGAAGAGGAGTGTAGAAGGAGGAAGAGTCAGGCGTCGTCAGTTCCAGGCTTGGGCAGAGTGAAGAGGCCCCACACCCCTCACGCTCTCTCCCTTCCCCTAGGGGGACAGGGCTGTTTGAGTGTTTGGGCACATCTGGATTTTTCTTACAGTATTCTGACCCCCTCCAACACACACACACACACACACACACACACACACACACACACACACACCATTTCTCTCCCATGGTGCTATCGTTTCAACTGACCAAGCATTTAACTTGATTATGCTGACCAAGCATTTAACTTGATTTGTTGTCATATGCATATGGGACTGAACGCAAAAAAATAGAATTAACGTATTATGAACTTTGCAAGAACATTTTTTTAAGGTATGGTTATGATTCTTATCATTTGTGAATTTAGTTATGACATACTGTATAAATCTAGTATACATCTATTGTTTAAGAGCAAAAAAACAAAACAACAACATGGGAGAGCTTAGAGATGCTGCCTTTGCCAGTTGCTGGGGATGTGCTGCCATGGAAACTAAGTGGATTTGGACCTGAGTGTGCTCCTGTCCATTATTTACTGTTGACTGTTTTATTTTTAAGTCTGGTTGAGGGCAGGGAATATCTATTTTTTTAGCAACTCATTGAATTTTTGTTTACTGTTCTTTTCAGTGTCTTTATTTTGATTTCTTTTTACATTTCAGTACATTCATATTTCCCTCGCTGTTCTAGTACTGGAAATGTTTTTGGACGTATTATACTTTCATTCTTGTGGAATTGTTGGTATAATGATGGTGATGGTTAAATTGGCTAACCTTTTGCTGTTTATGAATTGTATGTTGAATGTGAGCTTTGGGTTTTGTATGGCATTCTGAAGAGAAGACTCGATACATGAGGTCCTAGAATATGTGAGAATGCTGTGGTCTCTCCTCATTTAACACCTTGAATGCTCTGTGCAAAAAAGAAGAAAGAAGCCCATATAACAACACTGCATGCGACTGGGCTCTCATGATCTTGTATGTGAAAAATTGCCCTCAGCAACACCTCCCAAGGCCTGGTGCCAATCATGATTTTTTTCCCCTGAAGTTTGGGGATGGGAAGACGGATCATGTGAGAGAGAGAGAGAGGTATATATATAGAGAGGGTAAAACACATTGCACGTATATGGGCACTGTGCGACCATAGCCTGGTTCTGAATCCATCAGTGTTAATCTTCTCCATGGCAACTGTGTAGCTGGTGTAGACCGGTGTGGTTCGTGGTGTCTTGACTCTGCAGTGCAGTAAACCCAGTGCTCTATTCAATCAGTATGCTGTCAAGTCAGACTTTAGATAATGCACATACACATCAGGGTGTTGTGGTATGTTTTGTTTAAATATCACTGATTGTGTATGTATTAAAAAAAAAGAAAACTACAGAATAAAAATATTCACTCATGTATAAGATGAGGGCCCTAACCTATTACAGTAATGCCACATGAAAACCACAACCCCTGGTTGTTTAGCTGCTCTGTAAATTAAAACAAACATGCATATCCTTTGGTCTGCTGCAGAACCTCAACTAGAGGGCAACGGCGGACTTCTAAACAGTAAAATCAAAGACGTGTGAATTGATCGCACTTTGGTTTTGAGGTATCATGGAGCAGTTGAGGCCACCCAAGGACATTCAGGGACGCAGCTGAAACGAGAAAGAAGAGGAGAGCTTCATTATCCGTTTCAGTGATTAAACTCAGAACAAAACTGGAATGTTTAGGTTCTGTCTTTTGTCTCATTCTTCCATTCACACTTCCTTCATTAGGACAATATACAGTTATGTCCCAGAATTGAAACGCTGTTGTTTATTCCTGTCGTGCTCTTATGGTAGAACACAAAAGTACTGTAAACAGGTTTTTTTTTTATTTACCAAGAGCTGATAGGCTGAATACAGTCCAACGCACTTGCAAACATGCACTCTCACCTTTAGGCTTTCTATTAAACTTAGTGTTGTTCTCTGCCCTGAGAGCAGTTCTAGTTATGTGTTTGATTATGGCGCCACTCTGTGGTCAAACCAAGAAGCTCAGAGGAGGTCTCAAAAAACAAAAAATCAAACCCGCTGAATATAATGCAGGTAAACTGAATTAAGGGGAATTTATATATTTTCAGTGAGGGAGCCTCACGTAACAGTTTTCATACTTCACAATAATGCATCATGATAATCCAATCTAGTTTGATTTAATGTAAACATACAGTACTGAAATATTTGGCATCTTTTAGTATTTTTTTCATAAACATTTCACAATATTGCACCAACAAAAATGACTGTCACTTATTACTTTATTGAGTTTCAACATAGCTATACACAATCCATGTTTGGTCCATTAAACTGGCGGTTTCATTATAATTGAACAAAGCAGGAACTGGAATAACATCCATAATGCCAACTTTCTAAACAGCTAAACTTTTGACCAATTGTAAGATTTCCCAAAGCTCATGAGACACAGCATTTGAGCAATTCAAATAAGGCTCATCATAAAACTCTAAATACTAAACACCAATGGAGCAAATACTAAGTAGAAAATCTGCAATATAGACTTAAGAAATGCAGGTATTTAAAATAAATAAAAAAAAAGCTGGAAAATAAACAAGCATTGTAAGAAAAGTCTTTGCTGGAATCATAATTATAACTACAACAGCTGGATGAGTTTTACAACACAAGATGTTTGGTTTTACATTTTGTGGTGCACACAAACTACACTTTCATCAGGTTATGTAACTGAGGTGTTTGGTTTTGCAGCCTTCTATTTTTTTCTTCAGTCATCTTAGCAATGTCTACATTGATAATTCATGTCCAGATTCATCTCTCTATTATTATTACCGTATTATGCTAATTTGTGTAACCATGGGATCAACACTCTTGGTCACTGTTGCTATGGAAATATAAGACACTAGAGGTGTGTCATGTGTTCAATGGTAATAAGATGTTACAGACCAGGTAACAAGTTCTGCAATATTGTAGAGAGGGAAATTGGATATGGAATTTTATTAGTCATGGCTGGTGGTTCACAAATTGTGTGTGTGTGTGAGAGAGAGATGCAAAATTGAAGAAGAAAACTGCTCAGTGGTTTGTATGTGTTATTTGTATATAATAGTACACGTGTTTTCTATACAGTAGAATGGCTGGCTAGTATGTTGAGATCAATGCAACACACATTCTTTGCGCATTAATCATAATCTGGCTAGGTAGGGTAAAGGTTTAACAATTTATATAGATAGTAATCTGATTAGAGCAACAAACGGGGAGTCACAGGATGACAGGATCAACTGTGGACTCCTGGAGCAGCACAATGATGATTATTATAAAGGAACACCAAAGCCTCTTAAGGATAAGTGTTCTAGCCCTTCACAAATTCACGTCACTCAGACACATGGAGACAGAAACAGAAGACGGCTCCAATATCATTATATAAAGTGTTTACAAATAGCTTGCAATGGGAGGCAGCATGAGATAAACTAAGCCCCTCATATCAGCAAAGTAATATAGAGAAACAGAGGAATTACCAATAGCACATCATCAAACAACATTTTCTGTAATACAAAACAGTGATACAATAAACAGAATGTGTTTTGAATGAAATATGTTTAAAATCCATCTTAAATCCCAGTTTACTACTTCCAAGATAGTGACCCATCCGTTTCCATGGAGCAAAAATAATCCTTTACAAAATACAATCTAAACAGATTTTATGCTCTCAGATGACAAAAAGTCAAAGCTGAGCCACTACTCAGCATTCATACTGAATAATTTAGAATCATGCAGTCTGGCATTTTTGATAAATGCCATTACTGTAATCGCTGCAAACAATGGCAGCAGCATTATTACATGATATACATAAATAATGGAAAATAAGCCATGCCAAAGAACAGTTTCTAACAGAAGGCCAGTAGCAACAGGCATTACTTGATATAATACTAGACAACATTGTAATAGAGTTTCTATACATTTTAGCAGCACTTTGGTTAGAGGCTGGCTTGGTATATCAAGCCAATACCATTAATGTAATATCAATTATGCATGTAGCTATATTGACGCAGCGAGCGAAACAGGACGAAATATTTGCCTGCCGACTGAACACTGTTATTCACATTTACATTTGATACTTTTCTTCACAACTAAAATTGTTCACACATTAAATCATGTGACTGTTGTACTACAAAACACAAGAATCAATGGCACTGACATTCATTAGTTATTCACAAGTCAGATTTAGATTTTCAAATGAAATGACACTTTCCTGTACAGTTATTTACAGTCAAAAATAGAAAATAACTTGCAGATGAGACAGGAACAAAATAGAGGAATGATCATGTTTTAACAACAGTATGTTGTATTACAGCATAGGAACACACTGGGATGTAGTTATTTTTACACAATGCAGGCACAGGCCCTCTGCTGTAAACTATGTATATAATCCCAAATCTCCAGGAAAAATTCATGTCACCCAGGGGACCATTTGCAAGTGGGCGTTAGTGATCCTTCTACCTCAATACACTGAGAACAAACAGTCAGACAGATTCCATTTTCATTCAAAGCATAGAGCCAACAGTTGTATGAACTTCTGATTATGTTATAATGGTTTTGTTTCCAAGACAATGTGTCAAAGGCAGATAGAGAAACAGTGCAGTTGGAGCTCCTGGTGGTATTTTTTGTCCTCCTTAACAAAAGACATGTTCCTCTGTGACATGTTTATTATTTAATCATGCCTTCTTCCTCTTTGATGTGATTTTAAAGATGTTGATACGAGCTGTTATTTGTTTCAGACAGAGATGCTCACACGTCTCTGAGCTAGAGTCCAAGTCAAGTCTCAAGTCTTTTAATTCGAGTCCAAGTCAAGTCTCAAGTCTCTCGTGGTTATAATCAGTGTTGTATCACCTGTTGCATTCCATCCAGGCTGCTCAGAACACTGCATAGCTAAATAGGCTATAATGAATTGAAACCATGTAAAATGTTATTATGACTTATTTATCTATTATCATGCAGTGTCAGCTTGATTAGTTGTTTGGTATATAATCAGCGTAAACAGGCTATAGCAATATGATAAAAAAACAAACAGCAATGCTTTACTTTCACGTTAATAACTGTATTTTTCCTTGTACCATGAACATACAGTACAGTACAGACCAAATATTGAGGTACTCAGGTTATGAGGAAAATATTGCTAAAATGAATACCTAACCTATTTTTCACTTACAGAGCACAGCCATGTAATGTGCACTGTGTCTACAACTAACGACAGCCTATGTGTCCAGGTTTGAGAGTCTGGACACATCCCCCAGACTCTCAAACCCAGTGGAACGTTAACTAAATACAACTCTAACGTTACATGATCAACAATAAACCTGTAACCGGCAGTTTGCAGCCAATGTTAATAATTAAAGTGGTGGCAGCCAGCCGGATGTAAATGATTATGTAACATTAAATCCCCATAAAAAGTTTGGCAAATAAACAAACAAACGCTCGTTCATCTTTTCATAACATCTAGTGAACGACAGTCGGAGTTAATCTCCGTAGGTCGTAGCTAAAGCAAGAAGCCGTTAGATGGCCATTGCTGAGCTAAACATGTTTGCTAAGCTATCAGGGTGCGTGTTCAAGTGCCTGATAAAATGAGATGTGGTTGAGCCAGAATGATTTATCTTGATAGCACATATTTAACATTCAGCGATTCTTTTATTTGGGCCTCACTGTCTGAAGATTTAAACCAAAGCTTCTGATGAATGGCACAGCAGTTGCCGGTGCGGTCGCCGCTGCCGGTGCAGTCGCCATGTTTGTTGGTGTCCTCTCATGTGTGGCCGCACGCAGCAGATACGTTGCGTATTACGTAGGTAGGTTACACAGGGAGGGGAATGACATTCAGCTCATCAGACGTTTCCTTAAAATAAAGATTGTTCCCCATCTTGAGTACTAGCTGAGTCTGAAGTCTTTTGAAGACGAGTCTCAAGTCAAGTCTGAAGTCACTGTGTGTGTGACTTAAGTGCAACTTGAGTCAGATTCTCAAACTTGAGTCCCCATCTCTGGTTTCTGATATGTATGAGTCTGTGTGAGTGTGTTTATGCGAGTCCTATCACCTTCCTCAGATGCTGGTCTGCAGGTCCCCATTCAGCAGAGTACTTTGGGTCTCTGTGGGGTCATTTATCATGCGAGACTTATCCTGCCGGCTGTCGCTGCGATCAGCCTCATCCAGCCCACCCACCTTCTTAAGACACAGAACATTCTGGAAACTCTTCTTGAAGTTTTCCGACAGGAAGGCGTAGAGGATGGGGTTGGCACAGCTGTTGGCGTATCCCAAAACCACCACAAAAGCAAAGGTGCTCCTCAGGATGGGAGTGGTGCTGATGGTTCCTGTCACCGAGGTGACGTTGAAGACGTAGAAAGGCAGCCAGCAGAAGACGAACACTGCCACCACGATGGACACCATCCGAGTCACCCTTCTCTCTGAGCGCTTCCTCTTGGAGGAGCCCACACGGATGCCTGAGGACTTTACCTTAAAGATGATGAACAAATAGCAAAGGCAGATGACCAAAAGGGGCAGGAAGAAGCCCAGGATGAAGGTGTAGAACATGAACACTGTGTAGTAGGCCTCTTGTGGCTCAGGCCACACAATGGTGCAGAAGCAGCCGTCGTGCTTTGTGATGACTCCGCTGTAGATAACGATGGGCAGATTAACCATCAGTGACACCCCCCACACTGCTAAGTTAATAGTCTTTGCCATGCGCGGCTTGCGCCACTTTGTGGATTTAATGGGATGCACCACAGCCAGGTAGCGGTCGATGCTCATGACCATCAGGCAGAAGATAGATGTGAACTGGTTCAGGGAGTCAACGGTCATCACCACCCTGCAGAGCACAGGGCCGAACGGCCAGTGGACCAGCGCCAGCTGGATGGCAATGAACGGCAGGCCCAGCATGAAGAGCACGTCGGCCACTGCCAGGTTGAGGATGTAGATGTTGGTGACTGTCTTCATCTTGGCGTAGCGCAGGATGACGTAGATGACGAGGGAGTTTCCGCAGAGCCCCACAGTGCAAACCAGAAAGTACAAGCAGGTGATAACCACCGTGCTGGTTTTGTTGAAGCTGTGGTCTGTGTAGTTCCCGTGGAGGTCGGACTCATTGCTTTGCATGAAGCTGTCATACATGAGGTGCTCCGACAGGTTCGGAGGGGACGATGGGAAGATCCAGGAGTCCATGATACCTCACTTTCTCACGTGGATTATGGCATCTCACCTGCACACATAAATACTTATGTCAGTAACAGCATAACATACTTTAAAATTACCCTTTTACTATACATTATTTTTTACAATCCTGGCAGTCTGGTTGATAGAGAATTTGATAATTATTCCACTTGATATTTGATTTTATGCTTTCCAGAAGAAGAAAAGTGAGATCCATAGTCATCATCTTCATCAGATATTAATTAAATGTGATCTCTCTTCCTTTCTACTTGCTGTCAGATATTAGTCTGTTTAACCAATGTAACGAGTAGCTATTGATATAAGTGATCTCTATGACCTCATAAATCCATGTTATCAGTTAGAACGATAGCTTTTAGATGTTACAGTATGTTTACTTGTGTGGCCCCTGGTGTTTTCAGTTAACCGGGCTGATTGGACCTCCTACCACGACTGTGTGGGTGTTTGTGGACTGATTGATTGATATCTTTCTGAGTCTCTTCTTAGATTTGTTGCACCTGTTGGGGCAGAACATGGACAGCTTTATCATTCTTATTGGTAGGAAAGATTTGTGACCTAATAAATTCCCATCTAAGCTCCAGCCCACCTTCAACCTGAGCAGAGGTCTAATCAGCCACAATAACTGAAATCACTTGTGTGGGTGTTCAGAGGCATAAAAAAAAGAAAATGTCCTTTTTCTAATCAGCCTTGAGACTCTGGAGAACAGACCTGATTGATAGCATATGTAAAGAAGAGAACCTCAGGATGTTTGGCTGTGCTTTCTACGTGAGGCCAGACATTCCTTGTGTGTTTTCTTGGCCAGCCACTGCTACCCACTACTCACTCTGCACACCCTACAGTCATAAGCTCTCCCTGGGGAAACGCTTGCCCTTCACATGTTGCTTAATTATCAGCTGTTACACTGAATTCTTTGCTGACACATTTGTTATGTTTATTAGGGGGTGTGCATGGATATAAATTATTCCCAGCCTAAGTAATTGAATGGCGGGAATCACAGTACTGCCAATACGTTTGCCACAGTCAGATTGAAGTGCTTGTCACTGCCAATACACAGGAGGCAAACATGGTCTGACAACTTATTATATAACATAAGAGGTTTTATAATGCCAGTGTATCATTTTCAGCCGGGCAGCGGTATAGGGTGGACACTGCTTGGAGTCTTGTTTTTGGTAAATAGGCAACTACATTTCAGCAAAAAGGATGTTTGAGCTCAGGGAAAACACATTGGTGTCTATAAATGTGGTGTCTATAACATTTGGAAAGTCATTGGGAGAAACATCTTTTTGTTTGTGTTGCATAAGATAAACAAGCATGATAGTTCATTATTACTACAGAAACAGAGCACAACAGACCACCGGAATAAAAGACAATACTCTCTTGAAGCACTTAGCTCTGTTGCTGAGGTGAACAATAAATGGATCTATCACAAGTCACTGATCATGGTTGCTATGAGTAATATTTTGTGAAAATAAAATATTATTTTGGGAACTGTTAGGTTGCTGTATTTGAGGCATTGTTCATACTGTGCAACAGGTATTCTTTCATAAAATCAGCCCAGAGACGGCACAGTCAAGAGAGAAAAATGCAGTTTGTCATCAGAACAACTGGTGAAATACTATTTTAAATAAAGTGGCTACTTCGAAAAAATAGTAATAACAAAATAACATAGTATTTCAGTATTTTAGATTTTTCATATAGTGTCATATAGTCTTCTTCGCTGTCATGACCATGGATTCTGCTCTAACCTTTGCTTTTAGCAGCTAAAAGGTAGAAGATTAGAAGATGAATATTCAGCTGGTGAATCAATTATTACATGCTCATAGTTAAATATGCAAATCCAGTTTATGGAAAATACAATATAAATAAGGTCAAGTCAGGTATTCAATTTACAATGTTAGAAAACCCAGCACAGACCCAGCTGAGGGTTTTGTTTCAATACACATGTCACAACATCATCATGTTCCCAGTTAACAGTGAGAGTACATAGCCTACTAAAACAATGAGACACGGCAGCAAATCTTGCAGTGAGTGCTTACAATGTCCTACATGCTCAACTTGACAAATTGTTTCAACTTAATTTGAACGGAATGTGATGTGATGACATTAACTTGCTAACGTAGATACTATCTTCGCACATCTGAGACAATTCCCCAACCACTCTACTGTGAGTCAACAAAGTATCGTCTTACCTGCAACTGGATTTAATCTCACTATCTACAAGATGCGCCACTTCTGTGCGGATGAAAGTATTTCAGTGTTTAGGGCAGACTCATCTTCTTCATCTCCAGATATTCCTAGAGTTTTTCTCACTGGCATCGAAGTAGGAAACCTCTCTGCAATGTGATTTTCCGTTTAAATAATCCCATAATCTCTCCTACATCACACAAGCCGAGAAAATGACAGAAAAGGTTGGACAAGTAAATATAATACAAACGTGCTCTGCACAAAGCTCCGATGCGCTCGCGGTGAGATGCGCGCGGTGACTGCCTCCAGCTGGAGAGCGCGGATATGTTAAAGGACGCACACAATTAGCGACAAGGAGGTGCTGAAGATCTCACTTCTGAACGAAAGAGGCTGTCTCCTGTGTTACTCCGTATGTTTGAGCCCTGCATGCAGGTGGAGCTACGTGAAGAGTTTACATTGTAATGGATCTTAATCACATGCATTGATGCACGGAGTGAAAGCCGTATTGCTTGTTGAACATATAACATATTGATAAGGTGAAAGTGGGCACCGATAGGCCCACTTAAAATATGTCCATTTTAATTTACAAACGTTAATAATAGGAACACATAGTAGCCTTCTGGGCACCAGGATCAATGCTCAATAGGCTATTCATTTTCTAGTTATAATCCAGCGTGTAAAATTGTAATTATTGCTGTTTGCAAAAGTCTACGACTTATTTCTCACAAGAGAGTCAGTTGTCGGCTAATGGTTGAATAAATTGCCACTGAACCCAGGAAAAAATCTCATAATCCTTTCCCTTAGACCATGAGGAATTTCAAATTTGAAAATGATGACCAATTACCCAAACGCACCAAAGTAACAAGCATTTTTACGCACATCTTCGGATCCATTTATCAAAGTTACAGATACAAATCCAATATTGACGCTGTAGTGTTCCCACCGTCGTGAGCCTTCTGGACCTTTGGTAAACGATGGGTAAACTCCGAAAGTTAAGGTAGCCCCCCTGACCCTGACCCAGGACAGTTACACCGACCTACGCCACTGGTGGCCACAGGCTATATTGCAAGTGAACGCTTCAGCCATACAGTCTTGAAATCAGTTTTAATTTAGCTCCCAGCCATCAGAGGCAGCACTGAGCGCAAAGTAGCGCTCAAATTACGCGCCATGAAAATCCCACACACTCCACCGGATTAAGTTTAATCAGAGACGGTTTAGAACCGAGTATCTTTTGTTTAATATTCATAATATTAATAAAATACACGTAAAATGTGTGATGAAATGCCTCGGTGTAGTGGTCTCTCCGTGTTGTGGTCGTTGCAGTATGCTCTCCCCACATTAGTTTCACCCAGGCCTTCGATTTTCCTGAATTTCTCCAAATTAATTGATTTTAATGGCGAGCGACAAAACAACAAAAAGCAACACAACTCCAAAACAACCCTTGAGCATGATGTGGGTGATGATACAGAAGCAATGTCCATGTCCCAATGTGCTAGTATGAGTGTAGTCCAACCTGCTGTACAGGTAAGGTACATTCATTATCACTGAAACTGATGTTTATGCTAGTATCATTCTGCAAATGCAATCTGGGTTGCCAGTTTCGAAAGGCTGAAGTTAGGACTGTCATGCTGAATTGTATTTGGCATTTGCTGTGATAGCAGTAATTGTTTGTCAGAAGGTTATGTGGAGTGTTAATGGCACAACAAACTGCTAAGCATTATGTTTCTGTCACCTAAATTCTTAAGCCCTTGGCAGCATAGTGTCTGAGTGGTGCTCCCGTGGCAATCTGCAAGTGTTTGAAAGAAAAACAAGCAAATAATACACTGCAAGCAAAGGGGACTGCCAGAAAAATGTTTGGGGCGTTGGTAAATATGATGGCATATTATGGAGGTTCTGCTTAGGTTTCTTTAAAGCTGCATAGAGGTGGATGTGTTGCAACAGCTGCACTGAGCCCACAGGTCTGCCCTCACTCTGTTGTCTTCCTAGCTGCTGGCTCTTTGTTAAATAGTCCAGTCTTTGACATGCACTATTATTATTATATGGACTAAATATGTCAGGTATTATCTTCTGTAACCTAAAATTGTGGCTTCAACTTCTGGACTGTTTGGCTTCTATAGTTTCACAAGTAATGTATATGTGTTTGGTAGTGGTTTATTTAATTACCATTTGATATGCTATAACCATAGACTGTTTAAGCCATGACCACAGCTTTTCAGTTTTTTATGTCAGAATGACTCGCATCATGTGTCAGTTAAGCTAAACATCATCGATCCTCAATGTTTCAGATCACGACATCTGCATTTCATTTTTCACGTCATCTAAATGTTAAATAATTCAAGCTGGAAATCTCATCTAGCTGTCACCGCAAACTCCTCGGCAACATCAAAATGTGTGGACAATGTGTCCGTCACACATGCTGATGCTGACGTTACCAAATTTGGAGGCTAAGTAAGTTTTCATCCTCCAACACTCCAGTTAGCACAGGTGAGAGGTGTAATGTAAAGAAGTGAAGCTTTTATGTAAATCAGCAGAAAGAAGAGGCAGCTTCTTATGAAGTGTGTTCAGTCTTTTATCTCTGACCTGCACATCCTTATTAAAGGACAAATCCGGCGCAAAATGAACCTAGGGGTTAATAACACATGTACCGAGTCGACCGTTCTCTGGGATATGTTTTCATGCTAATCGAATGTGACCAGTTTTAGCGCAAACCACTAATTAGCTTATAACGCTAGTCGCCGGGGCACAGGTAAAGGAAAAAGAAATCGCTATTTCTTTACCACTAGCAAGGCTCAAAATAGCACCACACTTCCACTGTAGCATAATAAGGGTCCCTACATGTAAACCGAAGCTCTGAGAATGTTGTAAGTGTACAGACAGTTTATTAAAAATATAGTTTATAAAGTCAGTACCGTTCACGTATACAGGCGGGCGCCATCTTGGGAAAACAGTCACGACCAGTCGAACGACGGACGCCGTGCTTGAGCTTGGTTACTGCTTACACAGCGTTCGTCGTTAAGTTCATTCAAGTGATAGAATATGTTAAGTCGAGTAAAAAAAACTTATTATCACGGACGGTATTGCTATGATGCAGTCACTCTCCAGCCCTTTCATCAATAGCAGTTCAGGGGAATTAAGGTACTTGAGTACTGCATTGTCAATATTTGCTTGTTACTTCTCCTTAAAATCCACATGAGCCCACTAAATACTGAGTGATTCCACATTATTCTTTGGCCAATAAGTAATTTAATGAGAGCTGGAAAATGAGCTCATCTTAACTGGTAAAGAGAGACAGTTGGGTGTCTAAATCTGTGTATTGAAGTTTTGTGTTGACATGAACCATGCATGATGCAGGCCAAAAGGTCAAAGGGGAAATTAAACTGATAAAGAAGGGAAAGCAATTATTTATTAGAAGTTATTTTGCTACCAGGAACAATCGCTGACCAATTAACTTGATTTTGTGTTAAATACAATATGAGTAATCTGAAGTGATATATAAATGAGGCTGTGACATTTGAACTAGAAATTAGTTTTTATCTACCTTCTTGCAGATGAAGATAATTAAAGACGCTTATTAATGACCCTTTTAGATATTAGCATTGCTTATCAGTATTCTCCCAGGACTGAAACAAGCATGCTGATACATATGTGTTGTCATTGAAAGATGTCTGGAGGGAAATCCTGATGGCTCCCATTGGGTTGTTTAGTTATGTGTTACCAATAGTGGTGATATAATGCAGGAGAGAGCTTGAGGCTCAGTTCTATATTTGCTTCCTAATTACTGAGGCGTGACCAAGCACCTTTCTGGCTCCGGCCCTGAATTGAAAGCATTGATTATACATCCTGCCAGGGTAAATTGACAAACAATTAGCAGCCTGAGGCAGCTGCAAAATATTCACTGGATACCACTGATGATTTTGGCATTTTTGTAATCATTCTGCTATGAGAGAAAAAAAAAACATTAGCCAGGTGTTCTGAAATATATTGCTGCAATAAGTTGGTACAGAACAAAAGTATTACATTTTTTAGTGGCTTCAAGCTAACCTTTTATTTCCTCATTTTCAGATTCATTAAGATAGGAATAATGTTTTGATTTTGATTTGATGGATCAATGCCTCACAGTATCTCTTTCTTGGTGCTGTCTTTTTTTACAGTCTTGGATAGGTGTTGTACATTTCTTAATGTCTGTTTGATGCCATATGTAGTAGTTGTCCTTTTGCTATACAGTAAGCCCATGTTTCTCAAAGGCCTGTTAGCCAGAGGTCATTCCATCCACTACAAGTGATAATACTGTTGAGTGAGTCACTTGGAATATTTCCTCTCTCTAATTTATTGTAATGACACTTGCCCCTTTGGGGGTTAATGGTCATCAGATGTTAATCAACCACAATGTCATTGTCTTCCCCTCTCATCTTTTCTTATCAGGGTGTAACGCCACTCAGCACCTGACATCGTAAACCTTTTACAAAAACGTTTTAAAGCTAAAGGCCGTCACTGATTAAATTCTCTCTTTCCATCCATTATATTTAATTATTATTATCATGCTGGTAATGTGCTCATAAATAATTGGTCAGTGAAAGTCTCATCAAAACGGAAAATTATGATTACTTGTGTAGCTACCTGTAGAATATAATTGCCAGTCAATTATAGTGTAAAAATATTGACATTCTGAATAGTGAAAACATTGTTATTATAATTTCCTGGAGCCAAGTTTAATGTCTTCAAATTGATTGTTTTGTTTGACAAACCAAAGTCCACACCCAAAAACATAATTAGCAAAATATCATATATGACAAAAGCAGCAGGAAAACCATATATTTTAGAAGCTGCAACCAGAGAAAATGTTTATTCGATAATCAAAATAGTTGGCTATTAAGTATCTGGCGACCAATTAATTACTTCTGGATTTCTAGTTTCTTCTCTCCTCTGTGACAGTAAACTGAATATCTTTTGAATTGTGGACAAAACAATACATTTTAGGACGTCATCTTGGGCTTTTGGGAAACACTGATCCACATTTTTCACCATTTTCTGACATTTTATAGACCAAACAACTAATCGATTAATCGAGAAAATAATCAGCTGATTAATTGACTATGAAAATAATCGTTAGTTGCAGCCCTAGTTAAATTGTATTGTTATACTCACAGTTGTATAACCTCTAAAACAAACATTCCAACCTTCATGAACTGTTGTATTAGACTGCATTAGTTTTAGCTAGTACCTAACAAACTAGTAACTGAGTGTATTTTGCACAGTGATTTAGAAAAGCATAACTTTTAAGTTGTTGACCTGAAATGCGTTTGCGGCATTTTACTATTTGATATTAATTTGTCAGCCGATCAGAAGCCAGTTCCTTCTGTGACTGCAGTATAAAAACAACAATTTTGCTACTCTTTCAGTGTGACACAATAAAAGCAGTCTTAGTCATAAGCCTCAGCCAAGGTGTACAGTCTGCTCTATGTGTACTCTTTACAATGCAATGTGATAAAGCCTGCTGAGGCTAACTCCAGCTGCTAGGAGACATTGTTGTGGCGACTGGGTGATTCTCGAGGATGTTCTGTCCACTGTTGATGTTTTTCCTCTGTTGAAAAAGCTAGCTCTAAGAGAGGCAGAATTGTGTCTTTATTGTAGTCTTATTTTAAATGAATTTGTTCATCATATCTCTGCTTTTGCAACCTGCACCTGAAACACTGTCCTAAACACACTGCTTCATTGATCTCAATCAAACATTTGTGTAGATTGTTTGCCTTAGATTCTGACTGTTTTTTCATATAAAACTATCATAAATACCAGTTCTGTGAAGCTTGTCACAGACAGTTTTTGTCAAGGCTTTATTACACAGTTCAGTTTTTTAATTTTGTGTTCAATTTTAAGATGGCTTATGGTTATTATGTTTGGCATTGTTTTTTGACTCATAGTGGCTATTCTGTATTATTAAAACAGTTATTTCTGCCATATTATAAATCCTAAGAACATTCTACTTTCCATGTAATAATGTTATTCTGACTTGAGTGTGAAAGTCCATTGTTGACCATAGACTATAATCATAACACATGGTCAACTTACTAGCTTTTTTTTGTATTAAAATAATTTTGCTTACTTTTGGTGTCTTTGGAATGCTCTTAGTTGCCATAAACTGGCTTGAAGTTATAGATGTAGTGACTGTCGTTGTAGTTTAAAGCTGGTACAAACTTTGCATTACAGTTATATCTGTACAGTACACCAACATGGGGTTTTAGTCACAGCTGCAGCTCTGATGTAAAGAACAGATGTTTTGTAATTGAGCAGAAACACTTAATCGTGAGGAGATTTGAATTTTGCAGCACGTCATCCACACAGCCGCTGTTTTAACTCTTGTCACCTGTTTGTGTAATAGCTGACAGCTGGTCAGTTCCCGGTGTTTCCGGTGTGTCTGTAACCGTGCCCTCAGAGCCTCAGAGGCTTGTTGCAACCTGTTTATGCAGACAGAGCAGCCCACTTTTAGATGCTAAGAACTGCTCCTTTAAGGGTTGTTAAATGTGATTGATTGTGTTTGCTGCAGACTGTGCCACAAGACTTCTTAAGACTCACAGGTTCAATCCCATGCTGTCTTTAGTTCCCTTTATCTTTTAACAATAGCAGGCAGTAAATCTCTTTTATCACAGTCACTCTCAAAGTGTTAAAGATCAGACAGAAACATGTACTTTATACTACCCACGACATGACTTGAAAAGATTTTTTTATTGACTGTTTGGTGCCTTTTGGACTCACATTTCTATTTTGGGTGGCACTATGTATTTCCCTTTTTTGAGTTTAATTTCTAGCTAATTTAATTCTCCTTTTGGTTATGCATAGACGTTTCATTTCCAGTGGAACATAGTAATTAAAATGTAAATGAAGCCTTTGAATACAATACTATTTTCAGACTTCAAGATCAGCGCCATGTCTGAGCTTGGCAGCCAGCTCACAACCTTGAGATGTATGTGGGTTGGCATCTCAAAGTCTTTATTGCTTGCTGTCTTCAGGGTTAGCGACAGTATAGAGTGCTGAATGCTAGCTCAGAAACAGATTTTCTGTTCTTATAGACTTAAAGACCCTTGGAATGGTTTTCATCCATTTTTGATGCCAACCTTCAGGGAAAGTTTTATGATTTTCCTGATCACAGCTGTGAGATTACTAGATGGATGTAGTTGAGACTTCTGTGAATCTCACCCTGAAAGAAATAACACACCCAAATCAGTGGTAAATTGGAACCAGTGGAGTGAATCATTAAAATGGCAATACATATATTACTATATATTATGGCATGCCTATACATACATGCAAATGTGAAGTTTGAAATAAGGTATTAAATTCGGAATATATTGAATGAAAGTCTGAACATATGGAATAAAACTTGAATGAAATCTGACGTCGTCAAGGCGCTGGTGCCATCGTGGGTTTTCGATGTGTTTACGTACAGATGTTGCTGCAACAAGTGTGACACTATTAACGACTCAGCACGACATATTTTATCAGCAACCCTGAGTAATGAAGAGATCGTTTACACCCTGGCAAATGCATATACAGGCCAAAATAATACTGGGAACCTTATTCAATACCGTTCTACCGATGAAAAAATGTATTCACTGTTTCATCACGGAAGAACGAAAACACACTTTACAGGCCAGGATATAGTGAACCTCACAGGTCAGGCACTTCCTGCAAACATTAAAAGAAAAAGGAAACACGCCTTCAACCTCTCAACTACAATCTTCGCCCTTACATACTGTCACACTTGTTGCACCAACATACAGATTAATCACATTGAAAATGGCGACAGCACCTTGATGACGTCGGATTACATCAATATTCAAAAGTTTCATTCAGCATAATTTAGAATTTCAGTGCATATATTCAAGGTTTATTCCATTAAAGTTTTATTCATCTATCTATCTATCTATCTATCTATCTATCTATCTATCTATCTATCTATCTATCTATCTATCTATCTATCTATCTATCTATATATATATATATATATATATATATATATATATATATTATATATATATATATTATATATATATATATATCTTATAAATCCCTTAGTACATTCATGTGGATTTTTTATTTAGTTTATTTAGTATATTTTATTGTCCATATTATTCATGTGGATTTGTTTGTTATTTGTTATTTTAACATCCTGTTATGATGTATGTGTATGTTGTGTGTGATGTCTGTAAGCTACTGGGACCTTGAATTTCCCCTTGGGGATCAATAACGGATCTATCTATCATGTGATTGCAGTAGACATACAAAGAAAAATAATAACATATGAATCGATTTTGAATCGGTAGAGCTTGAATCGCGATTCGAATACAAATCGATTTTTTTGCACTCCCCTAATAAATAAATATATATATATATATATATATATATATATATATATATATATATATATATATATAGCGGGCCTGCTCTCACGACAACACTAACAGCCACACTTTACAAGCACTTTCAGCTTTACAATAGACGATGGGAGTACAAGCTCAGTAGTGGAGTTTGGTCGTTGTGTGCAGCTTTCTAATCTCATAAAACCAGAATTGCTTTTCACTCTTCTTTTCAGAGCCAGGAGATGATAGATAATATAGCTCATGGAGGGAGGCAGGCGTCAGCTCTGATTTCTCAGGTGGGCTCTGCCTGAATGAGCTATCAGTGGCACTGACCACCTTGCTTGGCCGTCTGTGACTCACAGTGCAGTGTCTGGCTGCCTCCCCCCTTAGGTGTTATAATCTTTGAATCAACACCCATTGCAGATAAACGAAGCCTCTTCCTTCATACAGTGGCTCTGTTTTTATTTCACTTGTCCAAACATCACAGTATGTGGTGTGCAGAGCTTCTTTTGAAGAATGGACAATTGCAGCTACACTTTCATTCCTACACTTACCATTATTCCTAGACCGTAAATGCCATTTCTTTCAGTGAATGTTGAAAAGTTACTTACACTCACATCATGTCATTTACTGACAGAGCAGCAGGAAGTCCTCTTTGCAGTGACACAAATTGCTAATTGTCTCACAATTTATTAAACATTTTTCCCCTGATACCTGCTGGGCTCCTTACAAAGTTCAGTGATGTGATAACTTAGCTTATACTTTCTAGATGCTATTCTAGTGAATGTTGCATAGTGTGCCACATTAAAAAAAATGATTGTGAGCACATTTTATTCATAAATTGCCTTAGGATCGTAGGAAAATGAATGGAGTGAATAACACAATACTAACTACTGCAGTTCTGTTCCTGAAAGATTAAAACTTGGTGCACAAGAGCTACATATTATTAAATTAATGATAAAGTACCAGACTGCTAATTTTGCCCACAGCATGATTTTTGACACTAAACTCATGAAGTATTTATCTCACATAGGAATAGTAAATGTTCAGATGAATCTAAAATTTGCTGTTTTTACACTTTCTGAATCTGGAGTCATCAGATCATCCTTTCCAAACATGCAGTGGAAGTCAAAACCATTTTGCAGTCACTTAGTTATAATGTGCATAAGGGGCTGCACAATATGAGGAATATATGCAATATGTGATAACGTTGTTAAATATCGTGATAGCGATAAATAAACGGATAATAAAATGTACTCAATTCTGCCTTTCTACTGTTTTTAGAATACTGCTTAAAATAAAACAAATTGCTTTTTGAATTTAAAAAAAAACAAGGACATTATTTCCAACTTTATTTTATTGAACAAACAAAGTACACCATTGAAAAAAATAATGATAGTTACATTTTAAAGTGCAGTTTTCTACTGATACTCTTTCAACTAACTAAAGAAATCCCTGAGTGTCTTTTGCTATGTGTTTATTGCGCAAGTTGATATTGCTTTTAACAAAATTTGAAGTTCTTTACTTGGTACCATGATACATATTTAACTGCTATTTAAAGCTATAGTTCATAGTTTTTGTCAGTAATGACAACAACACTGTCGGCGCATCCACATGACCGAAGCCTTCAGTGATAGCGCACCACCCCCACCCCCACCCCTCCTCCACGCAGTTGCTAGTAGCGTTTAGCCCATCAAATCACACGAGGACACGGGCGTTTAAAAAAACATGATGGACTCTTCAGAAGAAGTAATTATCTTGTAATTTGTATGTCCTCTTCGTCTCCAAAGCTGAACGCTGCTGTTGTCCTTTCTCAGCGGTGACATAAAACACATCACTCGAGCTGCTGTGTGCCAAAGTCGCCGGACTACACCATTTTGTAAACACCGAAATACTGTGTAATACAGAGAGAGTTTTGTGGAGCTGATAGATGATAATTAGCTTTGTATCCACTCATTGGGCAATGGCTTGAATGTAACGGACGCTCATAGAATAGTTGCTTACTATAGCATTAACTGCATGTAATGTGTTGTCATCCTTCACTTTCAAAAGAATATGCTGTCATACATCTGATCATTTTATGACTTAATACTAATCACAATTTGATGGCAAAAAGCAAAAAAAAAAAAATCCATAAGTTAGTCACTGATTATAATTGCCTTAAAATGGAATTGCTGCGATGGCATGACATATACCACGTGGAAGGATGCTGTGGTAGACTTAATATATTAGCATTCAGACTGGGGCAGGGGGAGGCAGATCTGGCTGCGGCACAGTTCTCGAGGAGAGGTGTAAACAGAACGCACAGCCATCTGCACAACACAGACCTCTCATCTACCAACTACAACTAAACACCTGCCACCGTTCAGATTGCTTGTAAAAGTAAATTAGAACTTAAAGTGGCCTTAACTGATTTTACAACATTACTCTCCTTCTGGGCATCCTATCTTAATTTATTTAACCTGCTCGATGAAGATATGTTTGCAATTAGAACAAGCTACTTGGCAATGGGCTTAAATAAATACCAGCCTCTCTCGTTCTGTCTGTTATCTTGACTTAATATATTATGTTTGTTTGCCACAGGATATCTCTGCCTGCTTTTTTTTATTGTACTTAAAAGGTTAACGCATAACTTCTGGGAACTAATGAATCTATTCAGCTTTATCTGGCAATGGCAGTGTGGCACAATTTTCCATGTTTCAGTTGTATGCGACGTAAACCTTCCAAGCTTCATATTGTAGCCTCTTTGGACATAGGCACAGCTGACTAAACTATAAAGAAACTTAATATTTTCTTATCGGTGTTAAAATCAACATCCATGTTCAGACACTTTATGCACAAGGCAGGTACACAAATGAAAGAGGTGAAACTATTTTCCTAGAAAACAATATAGAAAGGAATCTATGTGCAGACTTATGCTTGCGGGGCTCATGGACCCTAATTGTTGCATTTAAGATGCTTTACATTGACTTTGTTCAGTCTGAAAGTTTGCTGGTATTTATCCCTTCTGCTCCATCTTAAGCCTAATTTATACTCATGCGCAGAATCGACGGCGTAGGGTCCGGCGTAGATGCAGAAGGGTCTGCGTCTACGCCGGACCATACGCCGTAGCCTGACGTGCACCTCTCGAAAAATGTCACTACGCGTCGGCCGTAGCTTGGTAGCGTTGCGTTTCCCCCAACTCATTTCCTGGTTCTCCTTCACCATAAACAACATGAAATCAAGGAGAGGGTTAACTTTTCATGCTCCAGGTTTCCCACCGTGGTCAGAAAGAACAGGGGAGACACTTTGTTTCTCTCACTATGACTCTAGAGTCGGTACTCGCTCCGAAGCTAATCGCCGTCACTCTCTCACTTCCTCCTCGCTCTAAAACACACTCCCCACACACACACACACACGCCGGCTGGACGCACACACCAGCGCACAAGTATAAACATCAGGCCACTTACGTAGGCTACGGCGAAAGCTCTGCGTCGAGCCTCCGCACAACCGTTAAAAACCCTTTTTATACCGTCTGTAACAGCCATTGCAAGCCCTTATGCTTTTTTTTATTGCTTCCTGATGTGGTCCTGTGAAATCTGAAGACCATGTTTAGGGATGGTTCAGTTTACACACAGGTAGGCCAAGAGTGTTTAAAAACACCTGAGATGATCAGACTCAACTAAAGCTTATCTTTCTATCCTCACCACTCTTTTGTTAACTCAATACAGAGCTTTTTTGGCTTGTTGTGCAACTTGTATATTGACACTTAAATCATGAAAAACTGTTGCATTAACATAATGTTTCAGTAAGCTGTCCTTGAGCCTGAAACTGCTATAAATTTGCAACATCAGCATTCTGGCTTTTATCAGCCATGTATGATTTAGCAATGGAAAAGCATAAACTGGTGCAAGAATCTATCTACAATGAAGTTTTGTTCACAGTCGCAGAAACAGTTTATTTTACTGTTTTTAATAGGCCAAGTTTAGACAAAGCCCGTGAACAATCTTTGAATACAGAACACAGTTACAAGACGTAAGAAGCACATTTTCTAACATCTTGCATGTATTCTGAAAGTGTCCTTACCCCCAGCTAAATGAATTTGTTTTACCTAGTTGCTTCTTACCTTCTGTTTTCCCTGCAAATATAAAGAGACCTTTATGTAGGCTAACAGATGATTCAGTCCATTTTGTAAAGCCTTTTATGTGCGTTCTGTGGTTTAAACTCATCAGGCATTTGTCACATTGCTTCACATTGTTTTTGTTCAAAGGACTTCTAAGTTTCATATCTTAAGTTTGTATTTTTATACATTTAATTTATCAGAACTTTAATATATTTTGATGTTCCAGTTGACAATAAAACAAACAAGTTTATTTTTCAAATCTGTTTATGTTTTGTTACGCGTTTCTGGATTATTATTTTTTGAAATACATATGGGCCGATATATCGGAACATCGGATTTTTAAATCACCAAATATTTGTATCAATATCGCCCTTAAAAATCCTTTATCGGTCAGGCTCTAATCAGGATGAAATTCTACCTTTGTCAGTGTTTCAAAGCCTTGCCTCTATGTTTTGTTATGGTCTGTTGTTAACTAGCAAATGGTCTGTTGAAAATTGGTTGGTGCCATCTTTGTTGTAGCATATAGCACATTACAGATGTTACAGATTCACATAATGATTTGTTTCATAGACACATACACAGCATAGGAGCATGAGTTAGTCAGCACAAAACAGGCTGTCCAGTTTAATCAGCTAGATGAAAAGCAACTGGATGTAAGTGAGGGTCAGTCCACTCTGTGTGTGTGAGTGTGTGTGTGTGTGTGTGTGTGTGTGTGTGTGAGTGTGTGTGTGTCTGTGTCTGTGTCTGGGATGAGTTGTTTTCAGCTCTGGCTTTATTCATGCTTACATTGTGCACCCTGTTGGCCCTGCAGGGATTATCTCCGGTGCCGTGGATGTGCATATTTATCCTGCTTAAATGCCACTGCCTTGAATCTCTCAAAAACACACACACACACGCACACACACACTCGCACACACACACACACACACACACACACACACACACACACACACACACACACACACACACACACACACACACACACACACACACACACACACACACACGAAACCCCAGATTATAACATGAATCAAACTGTTTGTGCTTTTCTTTATATAAATTATATTTTATTAAGCAAGCCAGCTTTATATAATTGTGGCCACCTTAACATATTATTCCCTTTGGAGATACGGTTGACTTCATCACATGTTGCTTCTCATCAAACAATCCTCATTGAAACTGGTTTTGCTGAGGGCACATGTCTCAACTTACTTACTCTGCTTAATAAATGTATTTTTAAGGTGACAGCATCACTAATGCCATACATTATGACTTGGATGTGAATATTAATATATATATGTGGTGGTCTGAATATGGCGATTACATTTGTTTTAAGAATCCTGCTGTCTCATGTTTGTTATTAAGGAACTAATTGTGAATTCCCCAGTAAACTCAGAAGCTACTTTCCATAATCATGAACTAATGAGAGACTACTTGATAACAGATGTACCACTTTACTATAGAAGGCACAAAAAGGCTAACTAATGATTAAGTAATTAGTAATGAATAAGTGGCTAATTCATAGTTAATCGAGAATGACTCATGAAGACAGTGGTTGTTTTACAGATGAACTAATCATCACTTAATGATGCTTTAATATAGTGTCTCCCAGTCTGTTTTCTAATAACTTATCTTTGTGTACTATATAGTCCTTGAATCCAAGTGAGGAACTACCCATTAATGATTTATTATGCGGCCATTCCTTAGTGACTACTCTGTCCATGGCATAGCTGCCACTTTCACCTTTGAGTGACATTGGTGTTATTTTTTCTAAAAGTCACAAAATTTGAGAGTTGCATGTTTTGCTTTTGTTAAAAATGTCCTTGTTTTATTCAAACTTGCCTTACTGCACAAAAACACATGACTTGCTCTAAAGGTATTTTCCATTTTTTTATGTTTCTAACATCACTTGTTTTGGGATTTCTGTGTGCATGTAAAGCAGCCAAATTGGTGTAATTTCTTATTTCAGTCTGGTGGACATGCACACTGGCTCTCAACTGCCCTGCAGAGGTGTCCTTATTTCCTTGTGCATTTATTTTATTGGCTGCAGCTAAGTCAAAAAGTCACATTAATCAGTAAGCAGGATTGCATTGCATTTACTTGTTTATTTGTTGTTTGCTTGTTTTCCCTTAGAGGAGGAAGTAGTAATTTGTTTATTTGCATAATGCCCAGTGAGTAACAGCTAAGGATTTGGGCTTTGAAAGCTGTATCTAAGAGGCCTGCGTAATGTTTGCTTGGCAACACTGATCACAAAATACAAGGCCAGGGACAGATGGCTGTGTAAGGAGATACATAAAAGTGGAAAACGCAGAGAGGGAGCATTAGAACGTGAGAAGGTTGCTTTTCTGTAGCAGCTGAGGTGTGTTGTTATACACAACCAGAGACGCGGTTACAGATCTAACTAATCTGAGATAGAGAGCTCGGCTGCCTCCGGCTGCAGCAACAAACCCTGTTTCAATAAAGCATCGCTCTCCTCTTAATGAATCTTTAATATTGTACAAAGCAAGAACATTGTTGCAGTTGGAACCTGCTATGTGTTTCGGGCTGTGTAATTGAAGAGGTGATTTGAAAATGGTGCGGTAATTAAATATAAATAACCCAGAATTATATTAAACATATTACAAACAGTGAGCTGTCAGCCATTGTAGCTAATAGTGTTTAGCACTTTCACAAGTTATGACTATACTGAAAATGCAGTATAGTGCATTGCAATAGTTTGGTTGCAGTATGTGACAAACAACGTTGTGTGAATGTGAGCAAATGGTGACAAATCAACACAAGAAACTGAGATGTATGATGGAGTGGTGAGTGCTCTCTCGCTTACACAGTCTAAAAACAATCCTTCAGAGAATAGTCTGCCCAGTTACCCAATAAGCATCACTGTCACATTGCACTGCTGAGAGCAAGAATACATGTACGCAGCTTGTTGCTTGTGTTCACATAACGTTCGGTGACAGTGTTGAGCTTGGACAGTACCTGCTACCTGCCTCTGTTGAGGTGAACTAATGTGGATGGATGGGCCTTAAGGAGAGCAAATTAAGAAAATAACAGACGTGACTCTGTTACATTCATAAGGTCTGCTGAGGTGCAGAAGACCTTTGTGTCTAAGACCTTTGTGTCTCCAGAGTAAACAGTATCTATTACCATAGTATTGGTCAGGAGTGTCCATTTACACACATGGATATTTTTTCCAGGAAGAGATGTCATGCTCTTTGTTATTCTAAAGCACTGTGCTATAAAAGTACAGGCCATGACAAATGCAATGCTCTGTATTGTCGAAGACCACAATGAAAATAAATTATACATTTAACTTTATTGCATCTATCCTCTGCATTTTCATTTAATATGTATTTGGTGTAATTCATGTAGGATCGTTTATAATATTTTTGAAATGTCAAATAAACCAAATAAAAAAAAAATATATGGAATAGTTTGTTTTCATGCTGTAATCAAGGTTAGAAACTATTATCTTTATATGCCAAGAAAATCCAAACAGGCCACGATACAAGCTTGATAATGTCCTGCATTTCATCCGGATTACAGTCTGGGTCTCTTGAATATAGACCTGTGTCATCTCCATCCTCTGTGTTTAATCTTTTGTATGATTGCTCCACTGTAATTGTGTATGGATTGCATCCAACCTGAACAAAACAAAAAAGCAGCTCTAATGGGTTGTTTTTAGATTGTACCATAATGAATAGATGGGGGGGGGGGGATTGCTATCCAAGTCCCAACAATCCTAATGTCATGTCTGCATTGTTTTTTTCATGCAGCTACATCTTTTCAGTTTGCATTTGATTATTTTGAAAACCACAGCTGTCCACTGCTTCTTCAACCAGTCCCCGTGCAAATATTATACAAATATACGATTTTAAAGAGGGTTCATGTGAGACATATGACTGGGATGAAGAACTGGAACGTTTAACCCTCATTGTAGACCTGACATCAGTGCAGATAACTACTGTGCTGTGACATAGCTAATCACAGCTGGTGTCAAGAGTCATTTAGGACTTAGTGTACCATGCGCACGCACACACATCCCAACCCATCCTTGTCATTTTCCCAAGCACCCTGACTTTCAGTAAAGTAATGGAGCACATATAATGATAAATAGATGGAAGCAGCTCTGAAGCCACGGAGCAGAGAGGGGAATCTTAAGCCTATGGCTGTGTAAAAAAGACTCATATCACTGGGATTTGTATCTTAGCAGCTGTGTACAGAACCGCTAAATCTGATGAAGAGAGAACATTGGTATTTTAATGGGTTGTTGATGACAACAAATGCTCATAAATGGTCGTTATAGCCCAATACAGTTGGCGGAAATGTTAGCATGTTGCCTGTTATGCCATGGCTCATGTGGTGCATAGTAGTCAAAGTGTGTGTGTGTGTGTGTGTGTGTGTGCATGGGTGCATATTTTGATCATTTCATCACATCAATATTCAGGAGGTAACCCTATACAAGACTTAAGAATTAAGGAGTCTTTGATTTTATTGAGTAACATTTTTTGCAGTGGACTGAAGTGCAAGCAGCGAATCAAAGCTATAGACTGTGTTTACACATGGGCGCCTATTTTCATAAACGGACATTTCAACCGCTCTGGTTTCAAAAATAACATCGTGCACAGCTGTCAGTTTTCAGAAAAGTGTTCGTTTACACCCGTGTATATATGCCATCTATGCCGTCAAGAGCATGCCAGACCTGTAGGTGGCAGTGTAACGAGAAGCTCAATAGCCAATAGCCAATCAGAATCCAGAAAATAGCAACAACAACAACAAAGAATCACTTCCTCTCTCTTTTTTTCCTCACTTCCTTGGCTGCCTAAACCTCCGTTTATCTCAATTTACATACAAACGCGCAAACGAAGATTTCACAAATCTTCACTCTGGCCGGAGTTTTTAGAAAGTCACGTTTTCAGAAGCGAGTTCTCAGTTTGTGTGTAAACGAAGGGCACAAACAAAGGGAAATGTCTCCGTTTTTCAAAATAACCATGTACTTGTAAACAGGGCCATAATTGCTATTAATCACCCTCTTATCTCAAAATAGAAAAGTCGAACACCATACTTATTTGTCAGAATACAGCATTTTAATACAACTGTAACTCAATGACTCTGCAGTCTAACTGCAATAAAGTTTTGTTTTTTGGGAAACTAATACTGTATGTGAAACTCTTAAAGTGCAGTCTTGAGCTCCTACAATATAAAACTCACCCAGTTCCTGTAACAAATGTGTTGTTTTCTCCAGAGTCCATTATAACTCTCTTTACCATCTTTCTAGTGGCCTGATAAATTATATATTTTATGCATATATTTTTATGTAGAGATCTGTGTGACCAAAACACAATCTGGATGAACCGGGCATAATTTAGTTGAAAATGAGAGTTATCCAGAACATAACTGCTTAGAGAGATGAAATCATTAGACATAGGGGTTTTATTGCTAACTGGCCCATTGCTATATCAGGTGGCAACCCTGGAGAGTGAAAACCTTTACTATTGCTGGCCTTTTTTTTATTTTGCCATACTATTCCATATTGTCTTGTCCTCTGGGTTTACATATCCAAACAAACCAATAATTCATTGCCATGGTATATGATTTACTTGATAAATGGAGGAAATTAATTGATTAGAATACTAAAAACATGCTTGTTTCAATTCATAGACCCCAGAGGAGCCAGCATAGGTTAAAAAAAGAATTTAACTTGAGCGGAAATGCATTGCTCACCACACTTTGAGAGAAAAGGGTGCTGCTCATATGTCAGGATTAGCAATAATACATTCACATTGAGCTGAGATATAAAAGCAAAGCGTCTTAATAGGTATGTGCTTCATGCTGGCAGTTTGTGCTTGTCTTAACCCCTAACCCTTTTATGGGATTCTATGAGCAAGATCAAAGTTTGTCTTTGTTTTTGTTTTTCGCTTTAAATGCATTGAAGTCTTCACACATCCTTTTTTACTCACAGTTTGGCATATTCACCCAGCACATACTGGAATGTATTTAAATCGCAATCATTCACTCAATCATTAATCATACCTTCTCTTAGAAGTTCAAAATTCCTCTTCCTGTTTTTCCTTCCTTACGATTCTAGTTTGTTACAGACAACATCTGTACCATGCAGTCCAAACTTGTATTACTATTAGTAATATATAGCAAGTAGCATCCATCATTAAAGTCCTACAGTGTTGATTTGTCTTTGGTGATACGTGGATATCAGCAGAAACACGTTGTCTCTGGTTGCTCTCCTGTTGGCTTCATGCTTGTCAGTTGTCAGCGATTGCCATCTGTGTTTGGCCCTGCTACAGCAACACCAGAGCACTTGAAAGCACAGACACCTGATATGTTATTATCACACATCAAAGATCATAAAACATAAGAAAAGGATATTGCCCCAACCTAATCAGCAGTCACCCTCTGTCGAACACGAATGCTGAATGGCAAAGATTGATCGACAAAGACAGGGCTTTGTTCGCAAGAGAAATGGCCACAGTTTCCCTTTTTCTTCTCTCTGAAAGGTTACGGGTTTATTTACACTCATTATGAGAGCAGATAGAAGGCTTAAATGAGAATGCCTTTTATTGTATCCTCTAGTCAGCTGTGTCCCCCACAATCGGTATATGAGCAGCTGATCTCAGAAATACACAATCATGTTCGTGGCCCATAGGATAATGGGCTTTGATTTGTAGGCTTTGAAAGATAAGGGATTCTAAAAATGGCAAGGATAGCATTGTAATATTTTTTTAATTTTTACTTGTAATAATTTTCTCTTTCAAATTGATACGTGGTGTGTCAGCAGGATAGCAAAGGGGTTGTGTCAGGTGCAATAGAAGGAGTACTTTTATTGCTACTTTCAAATAACTTGCTTGATGTTTTTAAGTTTAGAATATGTATATAAATGCATTGTTATCTTGCTTTTGTCTGTATTAATAATATGGATGTAGTTGTTATAGGCAGATTATAAACAGGTAGGTAGTCCACTAATTGGAGGTTTTCAGTTCATACTGTATCCACAGAATCACGACTACCTAGTCTCAGGCAAAAGATGCATGCATGTCCAAGGATCTGACTAATGAATATACTAATTGGTTAGCAACTGCAACCCAAAACACTGTTATGGAGCCATTGATTTACAGACTGTCTCTAACTACCAGCACCACCACTGTTAACTATAATTCTTTTAAATATAAGATCTTATTTTATTAAATCAATTGTCCTCATGAGGTTCTAAGTGTACTTACTTGATCACAAGGTGTCGATTTAATGTTTAAATTCATGCACCCATTATTTAATTTTCCTATAATTGCACCAATTACAACATAGAGGTTTGACCACTGTGGATATATAAAAAAACACTTATGTTAAGAGCATGTGCTTGATGTACTCTCAGCTCAGCCTATTTGCTGCTAGAGGCAGGATGAGTCCTAGTCTGACACAGTAAACAGCTGGTGATAATAACCACTATGTAGAAACAGACAAGATGAACTCTTCAGTGCCCAACCTACTGTTTGCTGCCTAGTAATAGGAATAATCCGCTTGAGATCACATCGATTACAAACTGTCTTCTAGGTGCCAAATGATTGTATTGCTGTGAGTTGATAGGCAGTCACAGCTGAAGTGACACTCAAACCTTCAGTCATAGAACTTTCTTACATTACTCTCTTTCATAGTAAATACACATTTTGAATGACAACTTAGAGCTGTGGGATTTCAATCAGGGATTGAATGGATTTGTTGTGGCAACATACTGTATGTAAACTCATAGACCAACCACTCTGGTTCCAGATGCTGGTCCTTGTTTCTCGTGGCGGGACAGATGTTGGTTGGATGTTGGAGGCTGAAGCAGCAGGCTTCAGGTGCAGGACTGATACGGAGGAATTTGATTCATAATTGGCTTCTGTGTACGTAAGTCAGTAGAGTGCTAGGCATACATAGTTTGTAGTACAACAGGAAGAAGTTGGATGATGGTATGGGAAGTAAGGAAATAAATGAATAGATTAGAGCCAAGTGGCATGATGAGGGGGAGTAATAAATCAGTAGGAGGGGGATTTGATTTGCTTAGCAGAATTTGAGCCTCAGCTTTCCGCGCTGTGGGACAGAAACTGACTACACAAACTACATGAAGTAAACTGGCTTTGAGAACATCAAACATAGTTCTTTCTCTGAAGATGTCATAATTTTAGCAGCTGATTATCAAAAGATTGATGTTAAAGGAGAACTCTGTCCAATTGTTACGGTAATCTTGCTAAGTATAACTATGTGAGACCTGTCTATAGGAAAAAAAACGAGGCGAATCGGTGCAGCTAATGCCCACCGCTCCCACTTAGCTAAAATGGCAGTTATGGGGGCATACTGCCTTGGTGTATCTTAACAGACACAAAATGCATTTAAAATGTCTGTGTAACATGAACAGGGCCCTTACACGACAACAAGATGCGTAAAGTTCTCCTTTAATAGGTCTCAGATCTTATTTGCACATTAGGTGTGACATTAAAAGCCAGAACCTGGTGAGAGACATTTGTGTCACCATTTAAGCCAAATATGAAAACAATATTATTTAGTCATTTTGTACATGAACACACAGACATGTACTAGCACACACATTGTAAAGTATGTGCTGTTTTGAATGTCTGTGTCTTCTAAGGCCCCGTCCACATGAAGACGTCAGGATGAAAACGCATCCGTCTTCCCTGGATTCGGCTCAAGAAAATTCACATCCACATGAATCCATCTCTAAATGACTCAACACGGTACTTCATATGCCAGGCCTGTAGGCGGCGCTGTTACTGCTACAGAAATTAACGGAACGAAGAAGAAGAGCAGCCTTCAGTCACTTCCTTTCATAACCATAGACAGTATATAAAAGTTCATAACATGACTGTTAGCTAGTTCTCTTAGCTTAAGACATCCATGGACTAGACTTTAATAACTTACACCACTGCTCGTTATATAAAGGCCACCTAGAAAAAGAATGTAAACTTTGTTTACATTCTATCGGACATGATTGCAGCTAGCAGAGCCCCGCGTTAGCGCGCTAGCTAGCGCGCTAACGCTAACGCTAGCTCTGCTAGCTAACATCGGCAGTCAACAAACATCAATGATCCGATGTCTTTTTGATAATCTAGCTACACGTTTTTCTTGCGGTAGCCTTTCTACAATAAGCGGTGCTAAAAGTTACTATAATCCGTTCAAGGAGTTGATAAGCAGACAGATTAGCAAGCTAGCAGCGTTGCGTCCCTGCTAGCGCTGTCAGCTGGGTTGAAGGCGGAGCTTTGAGTCCGAGGTGTGTAGGGATGACATCATCGATACGCACGTATGCGGTTTCGCCGTCCATATGAAGCCAAACGTGAGCCGGCTTTTTTTTTATTCACCCTGGGACCAGGTTTCAAAAAAGTGCATTTACGGGCAATGCGTTTACAGGATTCATGTGGACAATCGGCCCAAACGATGCAAAAGATGTGCGTTTGCATTGAAATACGTCTTCGTCTGGATGGGGCCTAAGTAGATGTTGCACCTTCGCTCTCTTGATTTCACACATAGTGTTAATGATTTTAGGCTGACATTTACTGCTAAATCATAGCTGGGGGCATCTCAGCAAAATTAGTCAATCCTAATACCAGTAGCCCCAAAGAGATGAAGAAGCATGCACCTCAGTTGTGTTTCGAATCAGCTAAATGAAAGATTTAAGATACAGAGAAAGTCAGAGGGAGGCTTAATATTGGTCTGCAATTTCCTGGTAATATCATGTGATATCAGCTTTGCACTCAGTCAGATTGATATATTATCTGAAAGGCACTATGCAAGTGATCTACCTCACCCATAGTTAGTCGTGGTGCAACCCCATCTATTTTATAACCAGTCCCAGTGACCCATCTGCCAGTCTCCCTTTGTGGCCAATTAATCCTCAGCCACCAATTCTCAGGAAGCATTTCTCAGCAGTCACCCTGACTGAAAGACAGCTTGACAGCAAGGGAGCCATCCCATCAGAGCGCAGAGAAAAATCTATATTTTCAAAGAGTGAGTCACATTTAGAGTAATGTCAGCTTCATAAACAGGTTCTGTTTGCGCACAAGGTCAAGGGACACAAATTCTGACACAATATCCGGCACTGGGATTGCATCATAATAGTTAATTTTTTGGTGTAGCTTTGTTGTAAAGTACAAGAGAGACCGCAGAGAACAGAGAGCAGACAATGTCATGAAAAACATAATTGAACTTGGCTATTAGAGTTTGTGTCTTAACTAATTGAGCCACCAGGATGCACCATTGTGTACCTCAACTCTCACTATTAGCCTTCGCACAGTGCAACTGCAGATCTTGGTAGTGATCCAATGTGTGCCAAGTCCCCAGGAGACTGTTGAAGGGATTTTAACAGTCTCCTGGGGACTTGACATCGCTGGGCCATCACCATGGCTACTCCATGTCATTCATGACATTCAGGAACTCAATCTTACTTGGATTCTTATACAAGGAAATCAGGCCAGTTGGTGAACGACAGAAACTTCTCACCTCCCTCTCTCCCTGTCAAGCCAGCTGCCTCTTGGGGTATGCATACTGACTGTGCTCTGTTGCCCATCAGTCATAGAGCAACAGGGCTGCACAAGCTGCCACAGTATAGCATGAAGCAATGCAGTCAGTGTGTGTAAGTGTAGTCAGTGTGTAAGTACTGTGTACTAAGTCTTTACTCTAAATCTGTTCTGAAAGCCATTCCTTCACACCAATAACTCGGAAAAACCACTCAAACTGGTTTTTAATCACATCTATGAATGTATTGCTGAATGTGTGTGAGTGAGTCATTTTCTAATTAACTGATGTGAATGTGGATTGTCTGCACTACAGCTAATATAATAACTGCAGTATTTCAGTGTGCAGCCTTATTCCTGTTCATGAATAAGGCTGTATTCATGTTTTGTTTTTCTTTTTCAAAAGAAAACAACAAATGGAACAATCAAAACATGTTTTGTGATTATCGGTGTTCTGTCTGCTTGCTCCAGCTTGTCTGTCTCTACTTTCTGTTAAACACTGGCTGACTTTTTCTTATTGTAAACAATGACTCACTTTTCAGCACAGAAACTCTGGCTTTCTGCTTCGACTGACTGCCACCTTGGGAGCAGCTATATTAATGACCGGGTGTTTTTTTTTATTTTTTATGGCTGTTTATCTCTGCTTGGCACCATCCTCACACACTCGCCTCACTTTCCCATCAGGCCTCCCCTACAAGTGTTTGAGTAATTATCTTTATGTTTTACGGAGCCCTAAGCAGTCATACAATTCTGATGTCCAAGCAGAAAAATATAAATACTTGATGGAAATAACATAACATTTGCCAGAAGAAGGTTCCGCATGAATGCTTGTCTGGTTGCCAGTGGTAATGCATGGTGAACACTCTTATCTCACTCCTTCTTGACATATTGTTTTATCTTGAAACATTGCTAGTACATTAGTGGACAGTATATCAATATGTTGCATTTACAAGAATCCTCACATTCCAACTTTTTTTAGCCATGCTAAAAGTATTGGCTCTCAGTATGGCAGTGTTGGTCTGTCATTCAGTCCACTACTTTGTTCCAGACTGAAATACGTCAACAACTACAGGATGATCACCATTACATTTTCGACAGACATTTATGGTCTCCAGAGGATTAAGGATTGTAATGCTATTGCTCAACCACCATTGGATGGATTTCCACAGACGTTCATGTCCCTCTTAAGATGAATGTTGGTGATCCCCTGATGTTTCATCTAGCGCCACCATCAGGTTGAAATTTTTGGTTTTGGAGAAATATCTTAACTATTGGATGGATTGCCATAAAATCTGGTACAGAAATCCATTCCCCCACCGGATGAAATTTTTTTTGGGGCATTTAAGGCCTTTATTATATAGGACAGCTGAAGATGTGAAAGGGGAGAGAGAGGGGGAATGACATGCAGCAAAGGGTTGCAGGCCGTAGTCGTACCTGTGGCTGCTGTGACAAGGACTGAGCTTTTGTACATGGGGCGCACGCTCTACCAGGTGAGCTATCCAGGCGCCCCCCCCACTGGATGAATTTTAATAACTGTGGGGATCCCCAGGCTTTTCATGTAACGCCATCTTCAGGTCAACATTTTTGTTTTGTCATAAACTGAAGTATTGGACAAATTCTTGCACCCTAAAATGCTAAACTAAGGTGACCATGACTCAGGAGGAAGAGCATTCACTAATTGCAGGGTCCGATCCCCAGCTCCTCCTGTCCACAATGTCAAGTGTCCTTTAGCAAACTGAATACCAAATTCCTCCACCGTCAAGCATGGTAGCTCCCTGCCACTGGTGTGTGAGAATGTGTACAGTAAATGAGAGGCATAATTAAAAAGTGCTATATAAATACAGTCAGCTAACAATTAACCGTTTTACCATGGTATGTTCTGTTAGCACTGTGAATGTTTAGCATGATGTTTGCCTTGAGCTCAGAGCAATATTGTGCATAGGTGCAGTCTCACAGAGTGGAAAGCATGGCTGCATAGACTAGTTCAAAGTCTTGTTTTTACTTTATTCACTTTAATAGGCCATACCAGATAGCCATCACATAGGGCTGGGCGATATGGCAAAAAATGTTATCACAATACATTTTCCCATTTTTTATTTATATTTATCACAATATCATTTTTGTGCTGATACTGCCCGTTCATGCATACTGACTGAAGACTGAAGAAACCAGAGGTTTAATTACACTTTAGAATATAGTTTATTAACATATAAATGAAAAGAAACATGCCTTTACAATATTCAGCACAGTGTTTTTATTGCGATCTCACATTACAAATTCACATTATGAGATGCCCCACTGGTCAACAGAGCAGTAGTGCCCTCTACTGGCCAAAGAAAACTAAGAGTAGCCCTGTTTTCCTTATACAGCGTCATCTTACGTTCTTCCTTTTTTGTGTCTGCAATCGTGCAAACTAAGTGAGTAGTCAGTTTTGGCTACATTTCTTTTGATTTTGTAAACAGCCTAAAACTGCTTAAAAGCAACATATTAAATGTAAACTCCTGCCAAGAAAGCATTTAAAATGTTTGTAGAGGAGCACAGAACCAAACAAAGTAAACAAGTGTCTTTCGCTATTCACTACTACTACTACTAATACTACTACTACTACTACTACTACTACTTTGGACCAAACTTGCTGGCTGTGTGTGTGGACTCGAGCCAGCATTTTCATACTCTTTGTGTGGTCGCTAAATTTTACCTGTTCAGGTGATGGAAAAGATATGTTGCGTTTCCCTTCCTAGTTGGCACTAACCACCGACATTTTGCAGACAGGCTTAATCTGCTCCTCTACGCTTTTGTTAAATCCGAACCACTTCCACACAACTGACTTTGTGTAACCCTTTTTTTATTATCAACAATGTTTTCAGCTTGAGAGGATAACGCAAGTTCACGTTTATGTCCGCCATCAATTTCACTTTCCACTTTCGCTGTCGAAGACTTTTCAGCCATCGATATGTTTCCCCCTAACGTTACCTAAACCTGAACCAAACCGTATCTCTAACCGTAACAATGGATGTGGGCGCTACGCGTTTTAACAGGAGGGAAACGCTAAACACAGAAGGAGAACACACTTTAACACAACACTGACAACAGACAAGCGCTCACAATAGGAAGTGGGCGTCTGGCATCCAAGCCGACATGGCAGACTCTCGCAGTTGTGTTATGGGGTAAATATGTCCAAAGCTTATCGTCGTTATTGACCTGAGGTTTTTCGCGACCCTGTTTAAAGATCGTTGTGTCACCTAGCCCTACCATCACATGTCAGAAGATATTATGATGTTACACAAAACCATAGCTTTTGCAACCTTTTTATGTACAAATAGCAAATGGGATCAAATGTAGGTGCAGGCTGCTGTTTTGTTCCATTTATTTTCTTTCATTCTTTTCATCCTTTCAGAAGAAAACCAGCCTGTTGTTAAATGGTGTGCAGGCGGATGGCAGGCTCAAATATGAGATTGTTACAACCAGCAGAGGAGCATCTGAACAGACACTTCCACAACCTTAATGCATCTTGGTGGAATTGTATTGCCTGGAGTAGAGTCAAAATGATCAGCAGAGAGGTGACACTGTATTGGCAAACAGCAGCTAAAGGAATACGGGAGGAAAATCTAATCAACCTGATGAATTCATCATATTTGACAGCCACAATGCACAAAGTGCTACTCGAGGCACAGCTTCGAATATGACAAATGTTGTGTGCCTTTAATTTACTGAATTTGGAAATCTTCGCTGCATATTGCAGATAAAATTGGCTTTAGAAAAAACCTTCTAGGTTGTTTCCTGGTGTGAGCAGGTAAATGCCAAGGTACATACTGACTTACTTCCCCGGTTTGTCATCATTAAAGTCACAGCAGCTCCTCTTCGTTTTACTTCCTCCAGCTCAGAGGCAGTTTCACAATGGTTGTTTATTTGATCAGAATCTTCTTTCATTTGTTGTATCAATGTGTAGTTATATATCAATAGCAGACAATATTTTGTAAACCTCTATCTCACTGAAATAATTTTCTCTCTCTCTAGTTATGGATTGTACATCCTTTCAAACAGGTCAAAGTTGAACCAGGAAGTCACCTTACAAAATGCAGAATTTTAGATGAGAAACCTCATCACCTCTTCATCTGGCCAATGGATCTCCATAGCAGCCAGCCAATGATATCCTCACTTTCTCATGGTGTAATGTTTGTTTGCCACTTTTCCTGATAATTACTTGGTGATGAAGCATGTAGGCCGGAGATGGAGGAGATGAAGTGGAGCTGAGATTGTTTCCTGTGATGTATTTGTGGGTGTTAATGTAATTTGTTACAAATATTCTGCACCCTGTGTATATGTTTAAAAGCAAACACTATGTAAAACACAGTTTAATTTAATCCGTTTCTGCAACAAAAACAAATGTATTACTGTAGATTTACACTTTGTTACAACTCTGAAATGTTGCCCGCCTATGCCATGGCACACACCATAATTATAATTTATTAGAGCATTTTGCTCAGCTTTTTTGTGATAACAAAAATCACACAATTAGGAATAACAGAACAGCTCTGAGTTATTTTTCTCTCTAAGGTTAATGAACTTTAATAAGAAAATTCTACAAATGCTGCATATTTCTACCATACCTAAAATGTATTCATGTACCTGTGAGGATTACATTTTTGCCGCATTACGTACCACTGACCTCGGAAATAATTAAGCATTTTCTGTCTGTACTGAGATACTCAAAGAAGTACTTAAAACACAAACCATCTTTCAAATGGACACTAGATGCTGTGCTTTCCATATTCTTTGCGGATAATGACTTTTTTTAATGAGACCTTTTAAATATGCTGTTGCTGACGTCAAGCCGTTAAAGCACTAAAAAGAGGGGAGAGGGTTCTATGCTGAGCTGCAGTTAAATATTATCAATGTGTGTCATGGGCAACATGTTCATTATGGCAGGGGGTTTGAGCGTTTTAAAGACAAAGAACCGAAGGAAAGAACACATTGTATAAACATTGTTTTGGGAATCATGATTATCACATTTAATTTTACCGTGTGTCTCTCAGCTATGATATAAGCAAATGAATGTCCTTCAGACACATTCCTGTGGGACTCACCCTTTATGCTCATACAGATGGTTTTTAATACATTGTGAGTATTCCATTATAAAAGACAAAAGGAAAGACCGTTACTACCAGCTATTCTTATGACAGTGTGTGCTGTTTTTGTGGGTATATGACAGCTTTGTAATTACCTAGCTGCCTATAAACTCAAATGCCAGGCCAGAAGTGAGGCTATATAAAGGCAGGTCATTAAAGCGAAACGCAGCTTATTAGCCTCTGTTGAATACCACAGGTCTGACCTGTTGCTCTTTATTCTTCCTGCGGATGATAACAAGACTAAGATTCTACAGCCATGCGGTTCTGTGAGGCTGTATTGAGGAGCAGCAGTGCTTTGAGCTAAATACTAACATCAGCATGATACAACACTTTGTCTAATGGGTCCATCCGTGATTCATTATGTCTGCCTCTAGGTCTCAGATTTCTGTCCATCCACAAGAAAGGGACTTGCTTCTCTTTTACAATGACCCTGGGAGAAAAGTGTTGAGGGGGAGGGGCGGGGGGCGCACGCACACTCTAGTCTTTTGTGAAAGAAAGCATCAATAGGCTGCAGTTATAAGCAACACTAATGGGTGCGTTCCTTATGTGTGTGCATGGGTGTATTGGCATGTCGTGTGTATCCGTATTTTCGATAAGTGGTTGCTTGTGTGTGGCTCCGCAGCGTATTGTAGTTATCGAAGTCAGTAAGTAAGGAGCCTCCTGCAGTGAAGTTACCTACCTTCTTCACTGAATGCAGTCCTTAGTTTTTGAGTTGCATTGAAGCCTGTGATTGAAGAACTGAAAAATGAAGACTGCAGAATGAACAGAAAACTGTGGAGTAATTTGAAAGAATTGATTTCTGGAAAGTCAGCATAGCTCACTCTGTGCAGGGCTTTATTGTTAAAATCAATGAAACAAATAAGTGACAGGGATTGTTGATTGGAAGGGGGAAGGCAGATGGAGGTTGTATGCCTGCAGGATAGTTACTTTGATCAACCCTTAGAGGACCGCAATGGCTGTAATGGCGCGAGCCTGCATCAATAACAGCTTGTTGAAATGTGCTCCTTCTGAAATGGTTTCCTTTTTTTCGATTGGAGACTATTACTTAACAAACAGCTTTCGATCACATAGATTGCCATGTGCAATCAGGTGTTAAAGGTGCCCTGCCACACAAAACCGTTTTTACTTGCATTTTTTTAAATATGTTAGGTCCATATGTGTTTATGTTATGTCGTGAATGTGAAAATGGACTGCTACCTCTGTCAACTCTAGCCACTGACAAGAAATAAGCGGAGAAATCAGGCCAATTACAAAAGCTGGTCAGTCCTCCACAAAGCGTAGCCCCTATGGAGCCATTTTGTTGCTATCAAGCCATCACCCTCTGTTAGCATCCCATTGACTGCCATTCATTTTGGCGTCACTTTGACGGCGAATAACTTTACATCTGAAGCGTTTAAGTACTTTATTTTTCCATTGTTTATTTCTAACGAAACACGACACTGTATAAAAGGCTCCATTACCTTGTATCTCATGTTATGGCTCCGTAGCAGACGTTTTTGTAAAAATAGGCTAACGATTGTGTCATAACCACGTGACTTACTGTCGCATAGTAGAGGAATTACCGTACAGTACAGGAGAAGCTCGCAGGCAGTTTCGACTTACATTAGTTGTTTAAGTTTAATTACTAATGTTAACTAGCATTTTAGTTAGCAATAATTAGCCTGTGCCTATGTTATCTCCTTACATATACCTAAGCTCTCCGTCTCTGCAAGATTGGGAATGATTGAGATTTCTCTTGGCACAGCTACCAGAAGACTTACAACATTCAGACACGTTGCTCACGTCACATATACGTCGTCAAGCTCAGTTGGAGGCTGTGCAGTAACTCTCAGTCCTCACCGGAAAAGTGCTTCTAATAGACTTCACTCGTCTCCGTCGAAATCAACGGCGTCACTTTGTCCATTTCTTTAACTGTCTATGGTCTGACGTGGTGTTGCCTGAGCTCATTACTATTATGAGCTTGCCCAGTTGCGCTGGGTAAAGGATGCTGATAGCCAGGCTCTTATTGGCTAGCTGTTAGTAAATCAGAGTCAAGCAGCTTAGCTCGTTGAATATTAATGAGAACTGGCACAAATCGAGTCTTCCTGCAGGCTTTCTATACCATGCTAGAATGGCTTGAAACAAGGTAATCAAGGCATTTTTTTCCACAAAAAACATTAAAGAGTCCATGGTAGAACTTCAGACATTACCCCAAAGTAATGAAATATGTGTGGCAGGGCACCTTTAATGTAAAAGGTGATCTTGTGAATGTCACAATTTGGCTTCTGAAGCCATCAGACAAACGAGGACTCCCTTCAGCCCTCCTTATATCTAAGACGTGCTCATCATTTTTCTTTTACAGAGATTTCACATTTGTGTTAGGGAGTGCGCTTTTGGTGATGTCAGAATGATAGGCCCTCGATGTGGTTTGACTGCACATGCAGAGATGTGTGATTAGCACCCACACAACAACAACACTTCCATCAAGAATGTTGCCATCTGCATTTACTCTACCATCTACCACCCAGTGCTCGAGTTGTGTCCGACGATAAACCAGCAAATATATGGTTATGACACAACAAATGTTCCTGAGATACTGTCTCTATCAGCTGGAGTGACTCATGATAAGCAGATAAATAACCCCTTGTCATCTTTAGATATGGCAATATTGATTTCAGGAATAAAAGGATCTACAAGTAACACTTTTCAGTTCATTTCAGCAGTGTTATTTTTCTTCAAGCACCTCAGAGAGCCCTATAGATCTAAGAGATTTGTTCAATCTAGGGGCACGAAGCTCACAGTCCCAAAAGATTTATGAGATTATCAACAAACTGGTCCCCCTCTTTCTTTACTGCATCCATGGAGAGTGGGATGTTTTTGCAAGCCTAGATGGATGCATGTGATATGGTGAAGCCCTATCAACGTGGGATGATCTCTCACACATCTACCTCAGTCTGCAGCCTGCAGGGGATCTCGGTCTAAACCGCTTTTCATGTAACCAAAAGCAGATTTTAGGTTGAATGATTTAGTCACATTCTGTATCTGAGCAGGGACTGGACAGATATGTAGTGAGAAAGTTTAGTGATTTGTTGGCAGAAAATTCTGAAGCAGAAAAGCGCAGATGGCCCCTGGTGGTGGTGGTGGTGGTCGTGCAGTTTTTCCCAGTCAGTGCAGAGGTGGAGTGTCAGTGCAGAACAAGGTGAGGTTATGAGGGAATTAATAACTGACCATGGCTGTGAAGTTGACGTTGGAGGCTTTTCTTGAGATATTTGATGTGAATTAATGTATTTATTAATTCTGGTTGATGTAAAATTGGTATTCATATACAGTATAGTAATGATAGTAATAGTGACAGAAGTGAAAACAAGTGTGCACTGTTGTAGCAATAAATGCATTTTTAATATAAGATTACAGCAGGGGGCACTATAGTCAGTATAGTCAGCTGTATGTACACCGTGTTGAGATCTGCTTTAGTCCAAATATAATGTCTTTCTTTATGATTCCTCTCCTAGCTACAGATATTAGCAGTCGTGTTTCTCATAAACAGTTACTGTCTCGTTTAGGGTAACCGAGGCTGTGTTATGAGAAAAATTCTGGAAGCTCTAATTGCTCATGAATGAAGCAGGATGCTGGCAGGGGGCTTCAGAGCTCACACAGCCAGGAGGTGATTTATCTGAGTACAATGGCACAGTGACTCTGATGGCACAGAACTGAAGAAATCATCAGAGCACCATTCAATGGACAGATGGAAGTTCAAGTATGATGGAAGAGGCATGGATCAATACACATGAAAGATTCAGTGCATACGCAGTAATAGGCTGCAGTGATAATGATATTTGCTCTCCTATCTGGCAGATGAAATATCTGATGGCTGACATAATAACCTTGCACAATTATATGAATTACCGGTAATGTATGACCCTGGTTTAGTTAATGTATTCCCTGATCAAAAAAGTTCAACTATTACTGTATGTAACAAACATTTTTTGAAATGTAATCACTTAAGATGCATCTTTTCTATATGACCACTCATTTGAAAACTCCTTCTCTCTATCTGTCTGCCCCTCTCTGCTGTGTGTTGATGCCACCTACTGGTCAAACCTTGGTTGTACACACAGAATATGAAACTCCATGTTGCACGTGTCTCTTATCAATAAGACTCATATGACTCATGCACATCTTGGTTGTTAAGCCTCAGAGGGCCACAGTGTATTTGCTCAAGATGGGTTGTCTCTTATGCACTGAACAAAGCATTCCTTTGTTGGAGTAATTTACAGCACTTTCCCTTTTGTAGCTGCCTCTGTGCACTCATGATAAAGACACAATAACCTGCAGAAAACATGCATTTGATTCAGCCATATATCTTTGCCTTTGGTGTATGGATTATTGTCTTTATAATACTAGAATTCACTTGCACACAAACTGGATTTCGGTGAGATATTTTGACTCAACAGGTGCTAGGTATCAGTCTCGAAGCTGTACACCTGTCTTTGACTCAAATTCCTAATTAATCCCACCCCATGAAGGTTACCAGCGCCTGTGTGCGTTCTTGGCTATCCCATGTTTTTAAGAAGGAAAACCAAACATGGGAAACAAAGAGCCCACTGTGTCTGCTGGAGATATTCGTCACCTGTGGTAACACTATGATGTAGTGGAGCTGGGATTACACGGGTTTAGGAATGTGAAGGGTGACAGTTTGGACAAGATGGCTATTGTTAAGAGTACACCTGAACTGGTAGCAGAGGTGGAAAATGATCAGAAGTAGATGGGGAAATGGCTCATCACCGGCCAAGGAACAATTCTGGCAAAAATCCATAAGCATGTCATTTTACTGTCTGGAATGGGAAACGGAAGAACAAATGTCCAGAGCTGATGATGCCACGGTAACATTTTTAGGCACATTAATGCCAAAAAGCCACTAAATAAGTGTATTCTTCATATGTGTACTATATTTTAATATTAAGGTCTGAGTTTTAACTTTTGTTCACAGGAATACACTTCTTATCTCCAAGTCTTTTAAACTTTTCAAAATCATCTATGTTTGTAATACTATCTGAGGCACAGTAACAGTTTCATCTTATGAAGACTCAAAGACTACTGCTTTCAGAAGTACTGTGGCTATAAACCTTCGCAAACTGCCAGTAGAACAACACTGTCATGGAGTTTCAACATGTTCAGATCTGAGAGCTCCTCTGAACAGAGCACTGCTTTCAAGATCCCTGCATATAGTCATATTTTTCAAATAAGAAACTTTAAACGTCTTAAAGCCCTGAGGCTCTCACAGCTGTTCCACTAGAATCAGCTGTAACAGATCAGGTAGGAACTTTATGAAGAGTGAATAGCATTACTTTATTTCCAGTCGGGATACATTATGGAGTAGGTATGGTCAAGTATAACCTGACTATTTTAGCTTCCTTATAGGTCTGTGCCCTGTGCATTAGGTGGCCAGCTGCTGAGAGTTTTAAATCTTTTATGGCAAAACATTGAATAACATTTGGAGCGATTGAGAGGCATGGGACCCTGTGGAATGCACCGGAAACCTCTGTCCAGATGTGGAGTGGCAGGACGGGGTGGGGGATATGGGATAGTGGTGTGGAGTGGGTGTGGTACTGGTGGTGGTGAGGGGTAGGGGTGGGGAATTTGGTGTTACAATGTAGAAATGGTATGGTTACATGTGTACAACAAAAACATGGATGAATATTTGATATATAGTATACAGTACAGTCCACACACTGAGTTAGTTAAAATGCCATTATTGGCTTTCTTTGAATAACATAATGTCGTCAAGTAGTCGGGTGGCTCCACTGTCCAGTGTATGAGAATGATCATGTCCATTTCATTATTATTGGGGGGGGGGGGGGGCGCACACACACTCTAGTCTTCTGTGAAAGAAAGCATCGATAGGCTGCAATTATAAGCTGTGATGACTTTTTTTTCTGTTTTATGTGGATTGTTTCCCACTACATACACTACACTGTAAACTGCACAGAGAAGGTCTTAAGAGGGAACGCCTCTTTCAGAAATATATGAAACCATCTTGTGTTTCGACTTTATATCCTAAAAGTATTGTTTGCTTTCCCCATACAAAGCAGACGGTGTCGCCCCGTATTTTCAATAACAAGTGGTTGCTTGTGTGTGGCTCTGCAGCGTATTGTAGTTATTAAAGTCAGTAAGAAAGAAGCCTTTGTCAAGGCCATCATCTAAACCCAGTCACACGGGCCATCTTGTGCCAGAGAGCCCAACTCATTTTTACCACCGCATTCCTAGGCTGTTTGGTAAGCCCATAGGGGTCCTTTCCCTTCTCTCCTCCTCTCTCCCTCCCTTTCTCCCTCCCTTTACCTCCTCTCGTCTGGATACCTCATTCCATCTTCATTTGGGTCCTAATGGGAAATTTGGACACACACATACACACACACACACACACACTCACACTCACACTCACTTTCACTCTTCTACATTCATGCTTAAAGTCTAGTGTTACGATGACTGTAATGTTCTTTTTTCGACACTGTCATGGAGGTGGTAATTAAAGCATATGTTAGCATTGAGGTCATAGGTAGTGACGGTATTGCACTGGACTGCATTATGTTAAGATTGTTCTAATCTTCTGCCCCCTCATGTAAGGGGAGGACAAACAATTACAACAACTCTCAATATAATGTAGTACAGTACAACACTGTCTTTAACTGTGACCTCAATAATAAACTAAATATAACAACAATTTTGGCAATGCGCTTTGTAAAGATGGATGTTGTGGTAGGGCTGTTGTATAGGATTGCATTAGATTGCACATGTAGTTTATCTGCCAACAAAATAATCAAAATACAATTTATAACATACTATTTTTACCTTATACCTGAAATTATCAAAACATGATTTGTAATTAAACCCCACTTTCAAAAAAAGAAAGAAATTAAGCCAAAGGAGTCTACAAGTTACAAGTAAGTTACGAGTTAGAATGGCATTGTGCACTATTGTATGATTTTTCTTCCAAACTGGAAGTTGTGTACTATGATGGAACGAAGGCCAGTTGAAACTTAAGTTGGTCTTAGATGACTATATATAATAATATAAATCCCTTTTTAAATATATCCCTGTCCTTATATACATAAATTCTAGGCAGCTACTTTCCCGAGCCGTTGTAATTACATCACTGAGCCCTGGGCCCTGCTGCCAGCCCTGGTCAGTGGGTTTTGGAAACAGGAGGTGACAGAGAGCTTCCTCTCATTTTCTGCAGCCATATTCTTCACTCTCCTACCTTCTTTCCTCTTCTAATTTCTCTCCCTTTGTTTCAATAAAAGAGATACTTTACGGTACAGTACATTAAGTGACACATTCAATGTCAATATGACCACTTAGGTTGTCAGACGTTGTAGGCCTATTGCATACTGTGCTATAAGCCCAGCGGGAGATACTGATACACTGTTTTGCAGTATTCAGTTGCTCTTTTCTCGTCGACATTAAGCTCTGGGATTTACTGTCTCTGTAATAGCCTTGTGCGTTGCTCCCCACATCGTTTCAGTGGCTGACAAACAAACAATCCATTCATTGGATAACCAGACTTCCCAAGAAACTCAACTGTATGTTATGTTTATGCATTCTTTCAGTGAAAGAGCCTATTTGCGGTTGAGCTATTCTAGTTTCCCATATTTCACTCTCCCCTGTTGTCTCTCTCAAACATTTTCCAGACTTTCTTCCGTCTTGTTCTCTTCCCTCACTTGTGTTTGCCTTCTTTTCTCTTTCCACAACTCCTCTATTCTCCTTCATACACAGTAAGATAGTATGGCTACATGTTCCTAAACATTTGTTCAATTAAAAACTTAAATTTGTCTTGGATTGGAATGTATGCAACTTATGTAGCACAGTTTATGTATGGTTGACAAAATAGGGGTATTGGCCTACTTAAAGTGCCCATATCATGCTCATTTTCAGGTTCATAATTGTATTTAGAGGTTATATCAGAATAGGTTTACATGGTTTAATTTTCAAAAAACACCATATTTTTGTTGTACTGCACATTGAGAAAAAAAAACATAATATGAGCACTTTGAATACAATATACTTACATAAATAACATACTTAAAAAATGAATAAAAGATACATACTTTAGAATTTGGGATGGGTCAAAATCTCAAAGTAAAACAACATTCAACAATTGCACAAAAATTCCATGCACATTCGCTGCTTAAGTAATTCTTGCTTTAGATTTTTCTCTTCCTGAATGCAGCATCAGTCGTTGTTGGTATAAAACTGGTTGTGCACAACTGTTAATTAATTCTCATGTTTGTTGAGTCATATATATACACAGTCAACTATGATACCTTGGTTACCATGCTATCTTTGTTTGATGGGTTGGATGTTTTACTTTCATGCAGGCGAATATACGGGATGTGTGTCGGGACCGAGTCGGACAGTGTCTGAAACCATGAAGCTTGATTTGTTGGATAATGCCAGTGATGATAATTGTTGATGATCACCTCTATATAATTCCACAGGTGAAAAATAACCACTTTATAGGTACATTTACTGAAGTTGTTTCAGGTCCTAGTTCTTTACTTGAGTATATCTCTATTTTGAAATAAAATACATTTTCCTCCATTTTCTCAATTTTCTCAACAGCCTAATTACTTACTTTACAGAATAGATACATTAATATAAATATGACTAAATGTACCAAATGAAATGTTTTTTTTGTTAGATCGAGCTACCCAACAAAATATAAAGTGGCACCACCTAAGAGTAGCTCAGACACTAAACAGTTATGCAGAACTATGAAAGAAGCAACTTTTATGAGTACTTTTATTTTCTATACTTAATTGTATTGCTGACACTGCTACTTTGAAAAACTTGAATAATGATCTGAACACTTCTTCCACCTCTGTCCAATCCCCTGAAATTTGACCAGACAATGACTCAGCAAACAGGCTTGTTTGAGTGTTATTCACACACATCCTGCAAATAGTCTTTTATGAAGGTCCACGTCCTCTCTAAAGCAGGTCCACTCATAGAAAATATGAATGAACTCTGGAATGGCAATACCATGCTGCCCACATGCAAGATGGGATGGTGGAAGGGTTACTAGGGGTTATATGGTTATTTATCCTTAATAGTATATATTGTTTGTAATGATTTGTATCCACGGAAAGATTGGAGTTTACCATTTATATCCTACTTTCTGGAATTCTATCTGACAGTCTTAATCACTTTTGTCTCCTTTACAGCTATACCTAGTCAGTGGATTTAACTTAATCTGTGGGGTTTAACTCCTGCCTCAGCATGCTAATATTTTGGTCAGGTCTGGGCATATGTGGCAGGCAGCTTGCAACTTCCCGACTCTCCCCTGTGTTTGTCTTGGCAGAGTATCCCTTTCTGTATGATCTATTTTGCCACCCTGCCCTTCCCTATTACACCACGTCAGCCAAGTTATGAATGGGAATGGGCTTGTGTTTCCATAGATGACCTTAAAGTCTGTATGAAGGCCATTTGCTTCTCTAACTACATGACCTCTTTGTTGAGTGTGCAATTCTGCCATTACATTAAGTGGTCTGACTGCATACATAATAATATTGCTTTAGAGCATAATGAATATATTTGACATGAGCTATTACCTCCTTTAGTTGGTTCCTTTTTCCCTCTTTAAAGCTTTTCTCAACTTGAGTGGTTGGAGTGCGTTCCACTGGAGGTCAGAAGGGTTCAAACTCTGATACTGGCTTTTGATTAATAACTGAATACAGTGATTCTGGGTGATTAGGAGATTATTGGCATTAAAACAATCAAAATGGTGAAATATAGACTTCGAACAGACTAGACTTCCTACTTTATACTTTCTATTTTTATTTATTAATATCCTATCTATATTCATCAAATTTCAGTAATAACAGCTCCTTCATTTGGAGTGCCTCTGCTGGAATATTTATACATAATGCTAAGCATAGTATATCTTTCATTGTGTGTTACAGGACAATATTTTACTTTTTTTTTGCCACAGGTGTAACATTCCTTGCCAAGGACGGGTGAGTCAAATTTCTGTTTTTTAAAGTAGTTCCAGAAATATGACAGAGCTGGCCTTTTTAGCTGAAAAAAGAGAAGTTCCCTCCTTCCTTTCCCTTCCAGCTGACAAAGCTTGTTCACAGAAACCACAGAGAAACCCTTTCCTCCTTCCTTATTATATTACTTCCTTCATTTTTCTGTGGAAACATCTCCTGACTCCAAAACTGCCAAGGCACATTCTGTACTACAACAAGTAATGCGTTGTGCCCTGTTTAACTTCGGAGCTGTGGAAACACAGAGTGGCTCAGTTCCCTCCACTCTGCAGGTGCTGGGAGCACATTTCATAAACACCTGCTGGGAGTTTAGAGTGTGTGGAACTCCTGGTGAATCCTGGCTGATTGACACTGGACTGTGATTGTCTGGGTTACAGTTAGTGATATACCGTCTAGACTGTCATCTGTTAGTCAGTTGAGTCACCACAAGGTTAAGACTTTGATGTTGTATTTGAGAGCATTTGGCATGGCCAGCGCGATGGAAATCATCACAATTCTTGACTTCGCAACATATTTGACATTTCCTTGTCTGCATTAGTCAAGCGGTGCTTGAAGTATTTCTGGGTGCTCACTTTATGTGCCAGAGCTCCTGGACAGCTCTGGTCCTAACTCCAGCCACAGTCTTCCCTAAGCCCCAACCCTAACCTCAGCATCAACCCTTCAGCAGTTTAGAGAGCAGGAGGACTGAGCGAGCTGACCCAAACTTCCCAGGATGAGAAAACTTTAAATCTAAATGTTATTCTTCTGGGTCCTCAAAGGATACATTGTGTGGGGATCCAGAAGGACATACCAGGCTGTGAAAGAGGCTCTTTCTTGTTTTCTGCCCATTGGCCCCCTCCCAGTCTCTCCGGGGCGGCCTGTCTCTCTCTGACAACAGCTGCTTGCTGCCTGTAGAGGCCGGGGGTGAGCGGCGCAGCTCCAGACATCTGTAGGCCCTGAGCCTGGGCCGCCTAGCTCTCTCTTTCTTTTTCACACACACACACACACACACACACACACACACACACACACACACACACACACACGCACACACACACACGCACACACACACACACACACACACACACACACACACACACACACACACACACTGGAGCCCACAGTCTGCCCTGCACAAAGGGCTACATTCATCCCCCTTCGTACAGTCTCTATTGGTGAAGAGGTCGTCTGAAGCTCCCAAGCTCTCACTCTTTCTGCCTCCTCTCTCTCCTTCTCCATCTCCTGTCATTCTCTCAGATATTCTCTCTCTTCTCAAACTCTGTCTGTCTCCATCTCTCACTTTATCGGAGTGAATGTTCTTCCATTCTGATCCATGAGACTCGCATATTCATTAAACATTATGAGTCGTGGTTAACCAGAATGACAACGAGGGCTACATCTCAATTAGAGGAGACATAGTATTCATTTTGGGAAGCACAGCGACCGAAATGTGCATGTCTTTGAAAAATATGTGGGAAAGTGAATGTGTATGTGTTTGTGTGTCCCTCTGTGTGCATTTTACCTCCTAACCCTGAGAACAGGCATTCCAGTGCAGAGGACTTGCCGACTAAGTTCACAAAGGGATACTGAGAGAGGCCAGAGCGAACAGAGATCCTTTGTACAGAATGAATGTGGCCATGAGAAGTTTGGGAACGGCATGGTTTGAGAAACATCACAAAGTTGCTTTTAAAAAGCCCCATTGGTAGGAAACCATCTAGTTTCAACATAGGCGCTTGAGGTTGGCCATATGTCCATTACCTTGCCTTTGACAGACGGAGCCAGTCACTCAAACCATAACCTAGTTTGTGGGACCTTAACCGAAAAATGCACCTTGAATGATGATTGTTTTTAAGTCAGCTTTGCTGTCACTTTTCTCATCCTAAATATGTGTGACAGATGCACTGTCCTTTAACTAGACTGCCTTTGTTCAAACCCTGTGTCTTGAAGCATCTGCCTTAATGAAGTGCCCTTGAGCAACACAGTCAATTTCGGCAAGCTCATTGCGCACTGTGGTGTAGCTGATTGACTTTTCGCTTGAACACTGGAGCTCCAAACTTGCTGGTTGCTTGCTGGTCAGTGTGTGTTGCAACCACTCTAATGTGCATTTTTGTAAATGCATCCCACTGGACCTATTAAGGGAGTTTTTCATTGACTTCTTTTGTTGGATTTTTTTTACATTAGTATTGGACTGGAATATAAACCCCTTGTGTTTTGAGATGATACAAGCTGTTTCTGTTTGTTTTATCTAATTGTAGCTTACACACCTATTTCTCTTGAATTGCCTCTTCAACAGGTGTCTTCAGTTTTATTATATTTCCTTGTGTGCTCAGTTTTTTAAAATTCAATGGAACCACTTACTTTGTAGGCGTTGCTTATAATAACAATATATCAAGAGATAAAATGTACACGTTACACTATATTGTTTATACAGTACACTGCCCGGCTGATACATAGTGCATCTCCATTCTTATTCAGTGAGAAAATGGTTGATCCCAATCTGACCTATGGGTGGCACATGGCTGTATCTCTTCCACTCTGTCAGTGCTGCAGCTCAGCTGAAGCTATTTGTACTGGATTTGTACTCCAGAGAAAATCCCTTGTGAGATACATGCTGTACACTTCCCGCTCCTTACTTCTCAGACTCACTCACTAATTCACAATTCACACAATCTGTACGTAGATACCCTTTAAAGCTCTAAAAAGTTATACTTTTCATTGTTGTCATTCTTAAAAGAAATAATGAAGACATGCAGAAATCACTTATGCCTGAATTTGTGAATAATTGGCTGACAGTGGTCATAAAATCTGATGCAGACCAGAATGCATGTTTTACATCAGCTTGTTGTGATTTCTACATAAACCGTGTTTTTTAACCCCAGTCATGTTCCATAGCTCAGCAGTAAAACCCAGCTAAGCTCCACACAAACATGCACACATTTATTCAGACACACACACACACAGACACACACACACACACACACACACACACACACACACACACACACACACACACACACACACACACACACACACACACACACACACACACACACACACACACACGCAACTTGTCTGCTCATCTGCTTCTGATTAGTGACGACATGAGCGATGCCAAATGGGAGATATGGATCTCATTCCTCTGCAGACAAAGCCTCATTCATTGGCAGAAAGCTCAGATGTGGGAAGACAATTCCTGTGACTTGGACCTTAGCCGGCCCGCTCCTTCTGGGTCTTATGTTGTCCTGTGAGCGGGGGGCTTGTGCCATTTGTATTTGGATGATAGAGGAATTTTGGATCAGACAGTGGGAAGGTGCGCATTTACACAATATACTGTATTCCTGTCTGAAGAGCGTAGACAGTGGGTTGTTTCCATGAATTATATGAAGCCAAAGTTCATCTGACTTTTGTGAGAGAAAATCAATATTTTCCATTTAAGTCAGTTCAGTTAAAAAAGAGACACATTTACCATGTGAGAAAAGACTACATCGATCCTTCAAATGAACAATACTGTATGTTACAAGGAACAATTAGTTGCGTACATGATCTGCTCTTGTACTTACAATGAATCTTTTCTATTAGCATGTCAAACAGACGTGTGTGTTTTGGATCACTTACAGCATGCCTGTAACCTGTTTAATTATCTTTTTGTTTGCTAATGTTGTGTTTGGCCAGCCAGAGGGTTGCCTTAAGCCAGAAGTCAGTGGCCTGCAGATGTATACCTGACAGCTGTAAAGGTGATGGCACACCTACAACCTTTTGATGGCAGCTTACCCACGAGCCCCCTCAACTGCTCTGCATGACTCACTAAAAACAGACAGGTGCCAACGTTCAGATGAAGCTTTACCTCTGAGCTCCACCAAATATGACTAATACTCCAAACATTCTGAAAAACAGTCAAACACTGCCCTTCAAAAGCACACATGTAGATACAAACGTACAGTCTTTGTCCCTCACGGAATGATGTCACACTTGAAGTCCATAAGGCAAGACATGCACACCAACACCCCAACACGTCCTAGTGTAATGAAGTCCAATAAAGGTCATATTCAGCCCTTTAAACAATGTTTATCACCTCACGAGAATAATGGCTGTTAAGCTCTTTACTGCAATTGCCTGTGCTTTATAGTGTCCTATTTAACTCTTGATACAGTTGCTACATTTTAGTCAAGTGCTCATGCACTTTAACACCATTTTTCCTTTTTATTCTACATATTGCATATTGTTCTCATTTCTCCGCTCCTAATTACACAATATGGTTATGCTGTATGTTTGCAATTCAGGTTGCGGAGACTGGCAGTACATTCATCAGGATCAGAGGTTAACCTGATCATTCAACCATGTCCTGGCGAAATACGTCATGGATAATAATGGGGCAATTGTTCTGTCTTTGTTCCTCACAGGTGTTCAGTATCATCACTCTTACACAACTCCTAAACTGATCTTAATAGTTGCACTGTATCTGGACTCTATCTCTCCATCTCCTTCCCTCTGTTTCTCTTCTTCTCTCCTTTTCTCTCTCTTGCACTGAACCAGAGAGCAATCCACTCTCCAAAACGTTTGAGGGCAAACTCTTAATAAAGTCATTTCCCCTATCATATTAAGTGCACATTTTTTACAGGATAAAAGGTCATTGGCAGTTTTATTTCAGACCTGGGAGGCAGCTTGGGTGATTTTGGCTTGTGCTGCGAACCTCAACCACATTACACACTTGCCCAGAAACTAGCTCATGAGACTCGGGTGTGTAGATTTTTGTGCGTGTGTCTGTTTGTGTAAAACATGGCTATTTGTTTTTACTGTCTTGATAGGTCCTGATCAACAAAACCAACAAAAGCGGTCACAAGCAGCTGCTTTTAATAGAAGGAAGGCTGCTTAGTATTTTCCAGTGTTGTATCTCTTAACCTGTAATGGAATACAGCGTGTCATGTCATCCTAAGGTGTTAATGTTATTATCTTAGGGTTGGGTATAATGCCAACATGCACTGCAAGTCTACAGTAGTTTGTCAACAGTCAAAGATTTTGTTTGTAGCATTATACTCAAGGATTCAAGGTTTTATCAGTGTCATTATACAATACAGAATGCAGAATTAAATGTAGTTGTAGACCCATTCATGCTACAGACACAGAAAATGTAAAAACAGATATTACAAATATTTAAATTAAATTAGAATATAATAAAAATATATAATATCACTATAATAATATAATAACTACAATATAATTATAATGAAACATCTATAATCTTAACTATTTTTGTGAGTAATTTAGCAGGACTGCATAATGGCAATATTTTGCATCAATGATGTCACAAAATTACCTGCACTGTAATAGGAGACACCCAAACCACCTACCCCTTGTCATCATGTTTTGTAGTGCTGAGTTGTTATTAATAACATAAATTTGTATTTCCACAGGGTTGCATTCTTAATTAGACAGGGAAAAATAGCATCTGTGATACAGAGCAACTGATAGACTATATAACTATAAAGTGTATAGTGAAGATTGGAACTTTGGTGTCAATAGGATGTCCTCTTAATCCAAACCAATACATGTACTGTGTGTGAGTGTCTAAATTTGTGCATATGGACTTTTTCGTCCTTCTTTACTTCAGTGGCTGCCATCGGAGTCTGAGTAGGAACCTAGCGATGTAGCGAGTCACCTCGTCAAGATTTGAGTACAGAACCACCAGGTTTTCTGTAATCTGCGAAAACAAGCAAATGTTTTTGGCTTTTTTCTCCTGGGCACTCCCCTCCCTCTGCACCGCATGGAGCAGGGTTCATTTGAAAGGCGCTGTTTGTTAAGGCTTTAGCGGTTAGTAAGTGCTTCCTTTGTTTGGTGGGAGCGCGGAGACGGGGGGTTAATATCTCCCAGGGAGTGCATACAAAGAGGGCCTTCAGCTCCCCTGGCCGGAGAGGGGTGGCTAGATGAATAAGGCCGGGCCGTGGGGCAAAGGTGCCAGGGAGGGCACAGAAGGGTAGGGGAAGTGCAGGGGGCAGGGGGCAGGAGGCAAGGGCGAGTGTGCAAGGTTATGGGGGTATTAGAACAGTGGAGGGGGTCAAAAAGGCTGTAGGGGGTAAGAGACGAGTAGTTAACTTTTAGTAGTGATCAGGAATAGAGAAGTGACTTGGTGGCTAGGGATCACCATTAGTCAAAATGTTGGGTTGAAACAACCAATGCAAACTTAAGTAGAGAGCAAGTGCAGGTATAACAAGTCAGGAACTGAATGATTATGGCTTTTTGACATTCCTCCAGTCTGTTTCCAGTGCAGGATAGTTTTGATGCCAAGTGGTGGGGGTTTGGGCATATTAAGTGTTAGAACTGTTTGGAATAGGTCCCTCTGGACCCTGTGGTCTATGTGGTTCCTTAGGCCAGGTGCCACACAGGTGGTAGTACGAGTCCAGTAGGGAATATAGGAAGCAGCGATGAAATCACACAACCCAAAACCAACAAGCTCTTCATGGCATCCACACATCCCTGAGAGAGACAGACTCAAAACATGTCTTAATAATCAATTTTCCCTCTATTTTATTTTTTACTTTGCTCCAAGTGTTTTTTTTTTCAACTGTCCATTGCCCTCCACCTCCCTACATCTGCTCGGGACATCCCAAAGTGTGTGCATATGTGTATTTCGGTACTGCATATAACAAGAGTGCAGAGCTTTCTAATAGAGCTTGATTGTGAATAGTCAGCGTTGCATGATGAAGAACAATGGGATTTCTGTAGTAGTTTTGGATCAGATTGATGCTTTTATATCATGGGAATCAATGTGTGCTTTGGATTGCAACATGGGTTGGCTTGGTCATGATACAGATAAAATTAAGGGGGAACTTGGCTACAGGGAATAAGTCTCATTTTTTTTAAAATGGGATTTGGCAGAATTACACTTTTCCAGGTATTGATGGAGGATCAATAACACAAGTCTCATTACTTCCCTGGAGGGTTCATCCTTTTTCTGTGCCAACAGTACAAATAATGAAAAACACTCCATTACAAAGTGCTGTTTTCCAGTAGTACAGTTAATTTTCATTCATTACCTTGTATTTGATTAGTTTTACTCCCCCACTGGCAGCATTGTAATGGTGTGTATATGATGTTAGATTGAAATAATGCCTGCACTGAATCATTGAGGGCTGTTTGTGAGGGCTTTGTTGACATCTCCATCTCCTCTTCTCTGTTAAAAACTCATTGAGAAGAGGGAGAGAGATATGTCTCATTGAGCGCAACTCTTCCCACGGAACTCTAACTGAATTCCCGCTGCGTCTCAGGCCAAACCAATGGTCCCTTTGTGCCCGTCTATCAGAGTTCCTCTCTCCCCGAGACACTACTCTCTCTGTGCCCTGCAACCCAGGACCAACTATCGCCTCTCTTCCTTGCTTTGGGACTCCATGACCACTTCAGCCAAATCACAACAGGGTTCACTGCCCACCTCTGTCTACAGTATGGCTAATCTCATGGGAAGGTATGGGGATGTACTGCTCTCACAGTACAGTTACTGTGAGAGCTACTGTAACTGATGTCAAACACAATTCAAGGGTCGTGATGCCACTGATCAGTTCAATCATCAATTATAATAAGTACTGTACCATGTTCCTTCTATACATGTGAATGCAGTATGTCTTTCACAAAGAACAGCAGACCAACTGGCTCCGGTCTCACAATGGTCTTTACAGATCAGTGAGTTGTGTTAAGTCACACTGGTCTCCAAAAATAACTTTTTTGGAGACGCTCTAGATGTGCCTTTTCCCCGGTTAGCGTTAGCTTCCCACCTAGCCGATGAGGATGTCCACTTCCCCGGCTCGGGGCATCGAGCAACACCGCTGGTTGAGGTGCTGTTCTCCGCAGCAGGCGAAGCTCACGTAGTGTGCTGATCATTCCTTCTGTAATAACATTTCCTGCATATTCTCGGATCTGTACCGATACACATATGTGGTAGTTTGAATGCACATCATTTTGTAAAAGTTTGCTGCTGAGAAGAGAGAGCCCTGTTTAGCGAAGATTCAAGATGGCTGACATTTCGTTTTTTTCCGGCTGAGATCGACTCGCTTCAGGTGATGGGCGGGTTGAAAACATGCGGAAGTAGCTCCTACTACTGGCTGTAGTCCTTTGCCTCTGGTCAAAAGTTCCTGCCCCCCAATGCAGACCCCCAATGCAGAGATCTCCCATCTCAGGGGGACATGAGGGAGGGAAGCACGGTCATTCAGAAATACTACTGGGTTTCTACTGATACAAAGCTGAATGCTAAATCGGTGAAGTATCCCTTTAAGATATTTATGTCCGAGGCCGACCCGAGCCTGACACAGTTAAAATTAAGGGTGCTCCGATTGATCGGTCACCGATCGGTATCGGCCGATAATGGCTTTAAATAGTTTGATTTGTGGTCTCCATAAATGGCGATCAGATAGGCCGATCAGATGACGCAATACCATGGATGTATTAAGAGCGCACTACTCTAAGATCTAAAATGGCAGCCTCCCTACATTCACCGGTCTGGCAGTTCTACAAGGTGTCTGAACGGCGGCAGAACAGCGGTTGTCACGCAGTCTGGCCGCAGAACGAAGGCGGTAGGAAGGCGGCTACCGCTTTTAAAAAGCGGCTGCCACCGGTGGTGCGCCGGCAAACGTGTTTGCTATTACGCCATTCTGACGCTTCTGCCTCTGGAGCACCGCCGGTGGTCTGCCGACTCATTGGAAAAGACAATAGGCCTACATTAGCGATTTGCAACGTGTGTGCCAAGGAAATACACGAGGCGGAAAGCTCCAAAGACATTTCAACACCACCAACCTCATCAGACATTTGAAGGTTAGTCACGGAAAGGAGTATGAGAAGTTTTCAAAGTTAGCTAACGCTAAGGCAGAGTGGAGTGTTGCAGCTCCGGCGCCGCTCACCCAGCTGTGTGTCGGTGTGTGTCGGTGTGTGTGTGTGTGTGTGTGTGTGTGTGTGTGTGTGTGTGTGTGTGTGTGTGTGTGTGTGTGTGTGTGTGTGTGTGTGTGTGTGTGTCTGTCGGTCTGTGTGTGTGTGTGTGTGTGTGTGTGTGTGCGTGTGTATCTG